>CM046453.1:9208775-9568775 GCA_025506515.1 Flaveria trinervia
ATAAAGCTGTGATTTATTACGAACTCAAGTAGAATCTACTACATTGAATTTGTGGATCGAGATCGAAGCTAGTTTTTACTATGTTTTTTATCATTTTATCTAAGCATTTAAGTTTTTCCTATAGTGAGAATATTTAAGAGTATATTATTAGGATCAAGTTATATTAAGCCCATAATCTAAGTTATGCTTTAGGGTTTATAGCTTATTTCTTCTATGTAACAACCTATCCATGAGTTCATGGCATGGCTCACATGTGACTGACTGATACAAACTAAATAGCATAAAACATAACTATATTAAAACTAAATTGTCATTACAACATTATAAGTGTTGTAAAAATAACATCATTTGCTTAGAACCTTAATTAGCTTCTTGGAGTTTTACCTTAGATACATAGTCTTAAATTACATGTGAACTGAAACGCTGATGAGTTAACACCTTATATGAGCACAATATATTTGGAATATGTATGAGCTCATTTACATATCATAAACATTTGAACGTTATGTATTACCATATCTCAGTTTTACATGTATTGACTGTGAGAACATATGATGCCTAAGTCCCCTTGCCTTAGTCTTGCATAAAACCATCGAAACCCATTGGCTACCCGTAGTGAATATTTTGATATTGTTATATCAATGTATATAGTCTAAATGAAACATATGCGAAACATAAATCAATGCATTATCAATTTGAAATAATGTGTATTCTAACACTATCAAGTCAGTTATTTGGAATGTGTCTCTTTCTTTTTAATAAGATATATGTAATCCTTTGCTTGTGTGTAAACTACTATAGCCATACTCCTTAGAGTTATTAATACCTTAATTATGAGGTTTAATTCCTAATAAATCATATTTTAGAATCTAACACTCCATATTTAATGAATTTCATCCTCGAAATTTATGAGTGGAATAGGTAGGGGTACTTTGTTTCATCTTTGCTTCTTGTTCCCATGTCGAGAATCCCATTTTACTCTAACTAATGGAATCAACTTTTTCATAGTTTTTAGTTATCGGTCAATTTTTAAAGTGCTTTTCAGTAAAGTTTAACTTTCATTGAGTTGGAAATCCTAAAGAGACATTTTGAGGAAATAATTTGATAATAATTTTCTTAGGTTGGAAACATGAAATATGCCATGTATTTAACTCGGTTCTTTTGTAGTGGGCCTAATCTTGATATAATGTACAATGGTTTTAATATATCGAGGACTTAGCTTTCCTCTTTTACCAAATTAGATTATTTTTCATGGAGATACTTTTAACATTACCATATCTCCAATATCAAATTCTGAGGGTTTTCTTGTAAGGATTCCAATAAGTTTGATGCAGTCAAAACATTCAAAGCATCCAAAGTCTCTCTGCATGCATGCACTAAAGTACTGAAGTAGAAATGCTTCGGAAGTTTTACATCTTACACAAGAAATAATTTAAGTGTAAAATCTTCCGAAAGCAAGACCAATATCTTCTGAAGCCAAATTTGAAGTCTTTCGAATCTTCAAAGACAAAGTATTTCGAAACCAGTTTATGAAGACATATTTCTTCTGAAGACTTTTATGTACATGCTATTATCTGATGTACTTTTCCATAAAGCTGGACCACCTTTCCGCTGCAACTCTGTTTGACTCACCAACTTTCACAAGTTGGTGAAAAGGTCCATGCTTTTGGTAAACTGTACATTGAGATCTTGAGTCTGAGCTTTCTACTTTATGTACTTAAATCATTTTTGTATTATATTAGGATGTGAGCTATGACATGTCATAGTCACAAAGTCAAAAGGGAAGCTGCCTTTTGACTCTACATTTGATTTTGTTGTCTAGTCTTATGTATCCATATGGTTTTCAAAGTATGGCCCGCTATAGGATGTAGTATGTGTATCTCAAGTACTTATAACTTTCAATTATGATTTTGTAACACTTTGTAATAGAACTTGAGAAGCAATATACAACATTCTTGAAACCCAGATACTTGTGTTGTTTGGCTATCTTGTTCTATCTCTCATTTACTTGTGTTCTTAGCATCTTTTACTCTAGTTAACCCGTTCCCTATTTGATTTGTTAAGTGTTCTAAAGAACTCTCCTCAATTGTGTGTTGTGTTGTAAAGTGCATCACCCCTTCTAATGGTCTTGCATTTGGTATCAGAGCATTTCAGGCTTTTGATATAAGATTTCACCATTTAAGATCCCTCACACACGAAAAACACTTAACAACTCAAATAGCAGCTATCACTAAGGCTGATATGGAAACAGGAACTATGAAAAAGTCTCCACTAATCACTCCTGAAGACTTTGATACTTGGTGTCATATAATGGAAGGCTTTACAATTCTCAAGACTCTAAGATGTGGGACTCTATTGTTAAAGGACCTTACATACCAAGCACCTCATCTGCTACTGGTGGTGGTATGATTCCAAAGGCTGTGGCTAATTTTTCTGATAAAGATAGAAAGAGAATAAAGATTGATCAAAAGACCATGACAACCCTTCAAACTGCTCTTCCAAACTCCATCTATAGAGGTTTCAAGAAATGCAAAACAACTAAACAATTGTGGGATGCATTGAAACTAATATATGAGGGTTCTACTAAAGCAAAGGAGAACAAGAAGGATATCCTAAAGCAGCAGTTTGAAAACTTCATCTTTAAAACAGATGAAACCATGACTCAACAATACTTCAGGTATGTTGAGATTGTGGATACTCTAATGGATGTTAGAGTTGTGACATCCGTCACCTTAAGGTCCGTCGAATGACATAATTAACCATAGAATTATTTTAGTTATTCTTCATCTTCTTCATGAACTCCTGTTTTAAGGAATCATATTTGCTTTATTACCCTTGTGCCTATACTTCCTCCGTGATCGTGTGCTAAGCATAAACCTTTTATAAATTTTATTACTATTATCACCAAATATATCATTTTTAATTGTAACCAGTGTCATTAATAAAACCATTTTAAGCCATCAATTACCATAAAACACGCTTTTAACATTAATATGGCGAACATTCTAAAGTCGTTTTCAACCAAAGCAAACTTTGGAAACTCGGGGGCTAAGTGCAGGGACTAAAATTGACATTTTGCAAACCTAGGATGAGTATAAAAACCCCATTCCCAACCATTTTCTTCATCCTCTCCATTTCTTCTTCATCATATTCTTCTTCACTTCACATATTCTTCTTAGCACCAAAAACGCCCTGTTTGGTCTCATTTTCATCGTCTAGGCTTCGTCTACAACTTAGTCTACTCCATCCTTGCAGGTAGACGACCTTGGTTGTCCATTTCTTTCTCGTTTTACTATTGTCCATTTCTAGGGTTTCGGGTGTTCGGGTCAACTCGAACACAAGAGGTCGTGTGGGTGCGTGTGATGACTTTCTGCATGTGCTTCTCGTTCGTGTGTGTTTGTTGTGTGATTCTGGATGTTCTTGAAGTGTAAAAACCGTGCTTGGGGCAGCCGAAGGCTGCTCTGCACTTCAGCAGTCGTGAACCTGCAGTTCAGGCGACTGACTGAGCCGTGCGACTGGGTGAGTCGTGCGACGGAGTCATGCGACTGTGTCTTTCGGGCGACTAAATCGTGCAACTAGGGATGTCATGCGATTGAGTCAATGCGGATGAGTGTGTGTGCGATTGAGTCAATGCGGATGAATGTGTGTGCGATTGAGTCAATGCGGATGAATGTGTGTGCGATTAAGTCAATGCGGATGAATGAATGCATGTGACTGTGTGTGTATCGCACGACTGAAGGCCAATCATACGAATGAAGGTTCAGTCGTACGAATGAAGCTGATTCGTACGAATGAAGGTTGATTCGTGCGTATGGAGGTTAAGTCATGTGATTGGGTGTTATGTGGTACGACTGAATGCCAGTCGTACGAATGAGGGTTCAATCGTGCCAATGAAGCTGATTCGTACGATTGAAGGTTGATTCGTACGAATGGAGTGTTGAGTCAAGCGTCTGGTCCTGTTGTGTGACTGATGATGTTGAGTGTGAATTTCCTCTTGAATGTCTGATGATGATAAGGTAACATTAGTAAAAGTGTCATTGCTTGACCACAAAGATTAAAGTCAACGCTATCAACATGCACATACTATTTCAATTGAAATCAACCTAACATTTTACAAGTATCGACAACCCATTTGGAACTACAAATACTTAACAAGTGCTATCTTTCATAACAATGAGACCTTTATACGGATGTCATAAGTAATGACGAATACTTTTAGTACTTGGATCTACATAAGATCTGATACGTGTGTCCGCTTGTGTGTGTGCTACCCATGACCGAACCTATACAACCCGAACTGACCAAACATTACTATATGCTTTATACACGTCATTAATGCTTAACAATAACCATCAATAGGTGTTTGACTGTTCATTGCATTCAAATGTTGGGAATCTTGATCATTCATACTTACCACTTAACATGTGAGTCTCGTGGCCTTTTTTTATGCTTATACTACTTTACAAACATTTACAAACATGGGGGAAAAGTATGCTCGCCCGTTTTCTATGCTGTGCAACATACATACAATTTACATACTTGGAATCAACGTGCTACTATTTTGTGGGTACTTATCTGATACATGCTTGAGTCTGCTTTGTGGTTCTTTCTTACAACCATTTAATTCCAGTGTGGGAACCGACGGATAGGTATGGCAGTACTACTGGGTTGACACCCCCACCCTCGTGTTGGTATACTAGTTAGTACCAACAAAAGCCAGGAACGGGCCTTGGGTGAATATATTCCAACAAGATTCTTTGTGTACGTCGTTAGGTTTGGTTGTAAAGCTCTTGTCATGTGATTTTGCTTACTTATAACTGTATGCACGGTATTCTGCAACAACTTTATACAACATCAATTACTTATTTACTTTTAAACCTGCGAGCTCACTAACAATTTTGTTGACCATTTTGAGCATATCTTTTCAGGTGATCATGCTAGCTGAGGTTCTAGGTGTGCTGCCTTAGTGGAGACCCTAGGATGCATTTCCGGGCTATACTTGTCATTTTGAAAACAATTATTGTATCTGTTTCAAACAACATTACACTTTGTAACTTGTTCTCGGGTTGTGGGAATTGCATACAATGTTATTATCTATGTTTATCTTATATCATGTTTATCCTTATGGCTATGTTGTCGTGAATACTGACTAAAGATGACACAAGTCCCCTTGTTGTCGGGTGTTGTCATGACACGCTTGTCATCATTATTATTATTACATCTCTATCTCTTACCATGTGTTATGACAATTCCCGTCTCGTTACATCCCCGTGTTTCCGCTCTTAGCGGGGGTGTGACAGACTGGTATCGGAGCCATTGGTTATAGAGAATTAGGGAATACACTTGACCTAGACTATAACCTAGGAACCTTCATGTAGATTTGCATGCTAGGGTTGTGTGCATTTTATATCTCGTGTATGCGTTCCTTTTTGCTTGATTCGTTTATCTATCTGTTTCGTGATCTTTTCACCCTGTGAGGGAGCCCTTGTGCTCACTCTTTACGGGATGCTTATATTGGATCTTCCGTTTCCCTCTGCGCACCGAGTTGTTTTATCAATCCGGGTATTGAACCCGAAGAGATCTTCATAGATCATGCTATTGCGTTTGACCTTAGACACTGGGATTTACCCTGAGGAGGTTATGTCTGAGACCTCGAGAGAGGAGGAAATATGCAACCTCCGCTAGACTAAACTTGATTTCATGCATGGATATGCCATTATTATGATGGACTACTGTTTGGACATTACTTATACATGGTGTGAGAATTACACGATTTGTATGCAATGTGTGACAACCATAAGTATGGTATTAACTTGGAAATTTAGGCCTTAATGTGACATGGATAATGTGCCCTGCATGGTTAAAACTTATGTGTTTACTATTCTTATGATTAGAACATGCTGCCTTGAATAGTTACCCGCAGCAATAGTGGCGGAAGCAAAGCCCCGAGAGGCAGAGGTAGAGGTAGAGGTAGAGGTAGAGCACCGAGAACAAGTGATGGTCCTACCAATGTCACTCCGGGAACATGATTCGCTGATATGGGAGCCTTAATCGTTCAACAGCTGGCCGCACTGATTCCAACTATCGTGGCCCAAGTGAGCGATGCTCTTTAGAATTATCACCCCCATGGGGACGGTGGCAATGATAATGAGGATAACGGGAACCCGACTGGGAACGAAAGCAATCAGGAGACCGGGAATGGTGGTACAGCCGGTAACGAAACTGGAATTGTTAATAAGACCGGGGTTGTGAATGCTAGACGAGGATGTTCATACAAGGAATTTGTGGCTTGCAAACCAAGAGAGTTTGATGGCAGAGGTGGATCCATAGCCCTGACCAGATGGCTTGAAAAGATGGAGGCCGTGATCGACATCAGCGAATGCCTCGACAGTCAAAGGATTAAGTATGCCACGTGCTCACTACAGGGCAAGGCACTAACGTGGTGGAACACTCAGATTCAGGCTAGGGGAAGAGAATCGGCGATGCAAATGTCGTGGGATGAGTTCAAAGCCCTAATCACCGAGGAGTACTGTCCTCTCAACGAGATGCAAAAACTTGAGCATGAGTTCTGGAATCATGCTATGGTGGGGGCTGGGCATGCAGCTTACACCGATCGTTTTCACGAGCTAGCAAGATTGGTTCCGCATCTGGTCACCCCGGAATCAAAAAGGATAGAGAGGTATATTGGGGACTTGCGCCTCAAATCCGGGCAATGGTAACCGCAGCTGCTCCTCCTACTATTTAGAGCGCAATTCTGAAGGCTGGCGCTCTAACTGATGAGATGGTGAGAATAGGGGTATTGGGCAGGGGAGCAAAGAAAAGGAAAGATGTTGGGGAAACGAGTCGGTCGAGTGCCAGGAAATTCGAGGAAAAGGGCCAAGACAACCAGAAATTTTGTGGCCGTGACCTAGGGCAGGTGAGAGTATGTGGGTCCGCACCCCAGATGCGATAGGTGCAACTTTCATCATCCCCCAGCTATGCCATGTCGGGTGTGCGCGAACTGTAGACGCCCGGGGCACTTAGCAAGAGACTGCAGAACAACACCGAATATGGTCGCACCAGTCAACGCGGTTAACCCCGTTGCGAATGCCAGGGGCTGTTACGAGTGTGGAAGCCCTGAGCACTACAGGAACATGTGCCCCAAATTGAATCGGGCACCAGGCCAACAAGGGAACAACCAGCATCAGACGATGGCTATAGCTGGAAATCAAGGCCCGGCAAACCAAGGGAATGCGGCTCGGGGACGCGCTTTTGTCATTGGAGCCAATGATGCCCGTCAGGACCCAAATGTTGTCACGGGTACGCACTTACTCAATAATCACTTTGCATCCGTACTATTTGACACTGGAGCAGACAATAGCTTTATATTTTCTGAGTTTGTGCAATTGCTTGATTTGAGTCCTAGTAGGCTAGAAACTAGCTACTCTATAGAAATGGCCAATGGTAGGGTTGTTCAGGCCGACGAGATTATTAGAAAGTGCTCGATAATATTGGAGAACCACGCCTTCGATATAGACTTGATACCCTTTGAGTTAGGAAGTTTCGACGTGATTGTGGGAATGGATTGGTTGTCGAAACACGGAGCTGAGGTTGTTTGTCGGGACAAGGTAGTGCGAATCCCTATGTCAGACGGAGGAGTACTCAGAATTCAAGGAGAAAGACCGGGGAGAAACTTAAAGCTTATTTCCTGCATGAAAGCACGTCGGAGTTTAAGAAAACAGTGCTACGCTTTTCTGGCTCATGTGGTGGAAAAGAAAGAAGAGGAGCAGAAATTGGCAGATATCCCTGTAGTGCGGGATTACCCATATGTATTTCCTGATGACTTGTCTGGTTTGCCTCCTCCACGACAGGTGGAATTTCGTATTGAGTTGGTTCCTGGAGCTACACCGGTAGCAAAGACACCGTATCGGTTGGCACCATCTGAAATGCAAGAGTTATCTAGCCAGTTACAGGAACTACTGGAGAAGGGTTTTATTCGGCCGAGTCACTCGCCTTGGGGAGCACTGGTGTTGTTTGTCAAGAAGAAGGATGGATCGTTCCGTATGTGCATCGACTACCGTGAGTTGAACAAATTAACCGTGAAGAATCGGTATCATCTCCCCAGGATCGACGACCTGTTTGATCAGTTACAAGGAGCTTCGTATTTTTCCAAGATCGACCTTCGTTCTGGATATCATCAACTAAGGGTTTTCGAGGAGGACATACCGAAGATAGCGTTTAGAGCTCGTTATGGGCACTATGAGTTCTTGGTCATGCCGTTCGGATTGACTAACACACCAGCTGTGTTCATGGACCTAATGAATCGGGTGTGTAAACCTTACTTGGATAAGTTTGTGATCGTATTCATAGACGATATACTTATCTACTCCCGATCGAAAGAGGATCATGAAGAACACCTTCGGGCAATACTGGAACTATTAAGGGAAGAGAAACTTTTCGCCAAGTTCTCAAAGTGTGAATTCTGGCTGCGAGAGGTGAAGTTTTTGGGTCATGTGGTTAACAAGGATGGGATTCATGTAGATCTCGGCAAGATCGAAGCGGTGAAGAAATGGGATGCGCCCCAGACACCTTCAGAGATTCGGCAATTCTTAGGATTGGCCGGATACTATCGTCGTTTCATTGCGAACTTTTCAAAGATCGCTCAACCGTTGACATTGTTGACTCAGAAAGACAAGAAGTTTGATTGGGGACAGGCACAAGAACAAGCGTTCCAAACACTGAAAGATAAGCTGTGTAATGCCCAAATATTGTCCCTCCCAGACGGAATTGACGATTTTGTGGTATACTGTGATGCTTCACATCAAGGGTTGGGATGTGTACTAATGCAGAAAGATAAGGTGATTGCCTACGCTTCGCGACAACTTAAGGTGCACGAAAAGAACTACACAACTCACGATCTTGAGTTGGGCGCTGTAGTATTCGCATTCAAAATATGGAGGCATTACCTGTATGGAACCAAATGCATCATCTACACAGATCATAAAAGCCTTCAACATATTCTGGATCAGAAGGAACTCAATATGCGACAGCGACGCTGGGTAGAGCTTCTTAGTGACTACGATTGTGAAATCCGGTACCATCCGAGGAAAGCTAACGTGGTGGCTGATGCTCTAAGCCGCAAAGAACGTGTGAAACCACTTCGCGCTCGAGCTTTGGGATTGACCATTCAAACAATTTGAAAGCTCAGATCCAAATTGCACAAAGTGAGGCGTTGAAAGAAGAAAACCTTGCGGGAGAAGAATTCCGAGAGTTGGATAAACACTAATGTGCAAGGATGATGGTGTACAGTACTTCGTGGACTGTATATGGGTACCCAAAAGAGCTATGCCGATAATCGTTAGAAGCCTCTAGAATTCAACGTTGGGGACCAAGTGTTACTCAAAGTCTCTCCTTGGAAAGGATTTGTTCGGTTTGGAAAGAAAGGGAAGTTAGCCCCAAGATACGTTGGACCATTCGAGATTACAGAAAGAATTGGTCCAGTGGCTTACCGATTAAGGTTACCAGAAGAACTCAACGGTGTGCATGATGCTTTCCATGTGTCGAACCTCAAGAAGTGTTTGGCTGACGAATCACTTCACGTACCAATTGAGGATATCAAAATCCACGAAAAGCTTCATTTTATTGAGGAACCCATTGAGATCATGGATCGTAAGGTCAAACAGTTGAAGCGTAGTAGAATACCAATTGTTCGCGTAAGGTGGAATTCAAAGCGAGGGCCAGAGTTTACATGGGAACGGGAATATCAAATGAAACTCAAATACCCACACCTATTCGTGGATGACACTCTTGGACCTAACTCCAGCTGAATTTCGGGACGAAATTCTCTCGATTGGGGGATACTGAGACATCCGTCACCTTAAGGTCCGTCGAATGACATAATTAACCATAGAATTATTTTAGTTATTCTTCCTCTTCTTCATGAATTCTTGTTTTAAGGAATCATGTTTGCTTTATTACCCTTGTGCCTGTACTTCCTCCGTGATCGTGTGCTAAGCATAAACCTTTTATAAATTTCATCACTATTATCACCAAATATATCATTTTTAATTATAATCAGTGTCATTAATAAAACCATTTTAAGCCATCAATTACCATAAAACACGCTTTTAACATTAATATGGCGAACATTCTAAAGTCGTTTTAAACCGAAGCAAACTTTGGAAACTCGGGGGCTAAGTGCAGGGACTAAAATTGACATTTTGCAAACTTGGGATGAGTATAAAAACCCCATTCCCAGCCATTTTCTTCATCCTATCCATTTCTTCTTCATCATCTTCTTCTTCACTTCACATCTTCTTCTTAGCACCAAAAATGTCCGTTTGGTCTCGTTTTCTTCGTCTAGGCTTCGTCTACAACTTAGTCTACTCCATCCTTGCAGGTAGACGACCTTGGTTGTCCATTTCTTGCTCGTTTTACTGTTGTCCATTTCTAGGGTTTCGGGTGTTCGGGTCAACTCGAACACAAGTGGACGTGTGGGTGCGTGTGATGACTTTCTGCGTGTGCTTCTTGTTCGTGTGTGTTTTGTTGTGTGATTCTGGAAGTTCTTGATGTGTAAAAACCGTGCTTGGGGCAGCCGAAGGCTGCTCTGCACTTCAGCAGTCGCGAACCTGCAGTTCAGGCAACCGGGTCTGTCATGCGACTGAGCCGTGTGACTGGGTGAGTCGTGCGACTGAGTCATGCGACTGTGTCTTTCAGGCGACTGAATCGTGCGACTAGGGATGTCATGCGATTGGGTCAATGCGGATGAGTGTGTGTGCGATTGAGTCATGCGGATGAATGTGTGTGCGATTAAGTCATGCGGATGAATGAATGCATGCGACTGTGTGTGTATCGCACGACTGAAGGCCAATCGTACGAATGAAGGTTCTGTCGTACGAATGAAGCTGATTCGTACGAATGAAGGTTGATTCGTACGAATGAAGCTGATTCGTACGAATGAAGGTTGATTGGGTGTTGTGTGGTACGACTGAATGCCAGTCGTACGAAGGAGGGTTCAATCGTGCCAATGAAGCTGATTCATACGATTGAAGGTTGATTTGTACGAATGGAGTGTTGAGTCGAGCGTCTGGTCCTGTTGTGTGACTGATGATGTTGAGTGTGAATTTCCTCTTGAACGCCTGATGATGATAAGGTAACATCAGTAAAAGTGTCATTGCTTGACCACAAAGATTAAAGTCAACGCTATCAACATGCACATACTATTTCAATTGAAATCAACCTAACATTTTACAAGTATCGACAACCCATTTGGAACTACAAATACTTAATAAGTGCTATCTTTCATAACAATGAGATCTTTATACGGATGTCATAAGCAGTGACGACTACTCTTAGTACTTGAATCTACATAAGATCTGATACGTGTGTTCGCTCGTGTGTGTGCTACCCATGACCGAACCGATACAACCCGAACCGACCAAACATTACTATATGCTTTATACACGTCATTAATGCTTAACAATAACCGTCAATAGGTGTTTGACTGTTCATTGCATTCAAATGTTGGGAATCTTGATCATTCATACTTACCACTTAACATGTGAGTCTCGTGGCCCTTTTTTATGCTTATACTACTTTACAAACATGGGGGAAAAGTATGCTCGCCCGTTTTCTATGTTGTGCAACATACATACAATTTACATACTTGGAATCAACGTGCTACTGTTTTGTGGGTACTTATCTGATACATGCTTGAGTCTGCTTTGTGGTTCTTTCTTACAACCATTTAATTCCAGTGTGGGAACCGACGGATAGGTATTGGTAGTACTACTGGGTTGACACCCCCACCCTCGTGTTGGGATACTAGTTAGTACCAACAAAAGCCAAGAACGGGCCTTGGGTGAATATATTCCGACAAGATTCTTTGTGTACGTCGTTAGGTTTGGTTGTAAAGCTCTTGTCATGTGATTTTGCTTACTTATAACTGTATGCACGGTATTCTGCAACAACTTTATACAACATCAATTACTTATTTACTTTTAAACTTGCGAGCTCACCAACAATTTTGTTGACCATTTTGAGCATATCTTTTCAGTGGATCATGCTAGCTGAGGTTCTAGGTGTGTTGCCTTAGTGGAGACCCTAGGATGCATTTCCGGGCTAAACTTTTCATTTTGAAAATAATTGTTGTATCTGTTCATTACACTTTGTAACTTGTTCCTGGGTTATGGGAATTGCATACAATGCTATTATCTATGTTTATCTTATATCATGTTTATGCTTATGGCTATGTTGTCGTGAATACTGACTAAACACGACACAAGTCCCCTTGTTGTCGGGTGTTATCATGACACGCTTGTCATCATTATTATTATTGCATCTCTATCGCTTACCTTGTGTTATGACGATTCCCGTCTCGTTACATGCCCGTGTTTCCGCTCTTAGTGGGGGTGTAACAAGAATAACTCTTGAGAACAGAGACATTGTGAGGAAGTTTATGTCCTCTCTTTCTAGACAATGGACACATTACTATGTTGTTATCAAGAGGACTGAGAACCTTAAGACTCTTACTTTGACTGAGTTGTATGGTATTCTTAGTGGATACCAGATGGAGATGAGCATGCAAAATTCATCTGGTAACTCTAGCAATCAAATGGGTTCAACCCTTTATATGACTGAAAGGGATAGCATAGAACCTCAACATTATGTCATATGCTACCCTGACAACTCATAAAAGAGTCCATTCATCACCTTCCCATAGACTCCAAGAGAAAGCTACACTCAAGGAAGTCCCTTCCCAGAGACAAGTTCTTCTCGGGTTTTTGTTTCTGCTGATGAATCCACAAGCAATTTTCTCTTCAGCCTTAACGACTTGGACTGTATCCATCCAGATGATCTGGAGTATATGGAGATCATTCAACATATGGCTCTTATCACTAAGAGAGCCAAGAAGTTCTACAAGAGGACAGGGAGGAAGTTTCCTAGCAATGCAACCAGTGGAAAGTTTGGGCTGGATAAAAGCAAAGTAAAGTGTTACAATTGTAACAAGATGCAACACTTTACTAGAGAAGAACAAATGGTGGCCAGACTCAAGCCAGACCAAACTACATTGAGAGAGCTCCCTAGAATGATAAGCCAAACCAGCAAGCTGTTGTTGCTGTTGAAGAAGAAGGCTTTGACAGGAGCTTTCAGGTGGAAGAAGCATCTCCAAACCAAGCACTCATGGCTGACCATGATGAAGCCAAGGTATTGGAACATCTTTGCACTCCTGAATGTATTGCTAAAGTTAATAGATACAGGTCCTACAACTTAAAGATGAGATTTGATCTTGAGTCCTTGAATATCTTAAAATTTGATTCAAAAGGGCTGAAAATGATTATAAGTTAAAGATAGAAGACTTATAGAAAATCATTTCAATTCTTAAAAATGAGCACACAAATTATTGGACTCAGATCAAGGATCTTATAGCCAAGTTGACTGACTGCCAGACTGAGCTTGTGATCAGCAAAGCCAAGGCCAAAAATTGTGTTCTTCAAGAAGAGACCTTCAAGAATATGATATCCTTATCCTTGCATGCAAAAGTTTGTTATCAGAATAAGCAGGGACCGAGATCTTGTGAGATAGCTCCTCCACACATAGTCTTGTCTGTAAGATATCCTAGGTGTGGAACTTTTGAAGATGAGCTTCCCCACATAGACCCCTTGATTGAAGAGGATGAAGAAGAGATGGTGAAGAATGGCTCTGAGAAGAGTGAAGAAAAGCATTCTGAGAAGGGTTGTCATCCCTCTGAGTAGAGCAAAGCTATTGGGATGGCCAAGTCCAAGAGAAAGAACTTGATTAGAAAGAGCAAGGAAAAGGCAAAGAAGGCTCAAGAGATCAAGGCCACCTTCAACTCTACACAGAAACAAGTCTTTATTTCTGTAGGATCTGAAGTGGTTAAAGCTGAGAACACAAACTTGAACTCCAACAACAAGAGTTCTAGTTCATGTCCAAATCATCCCATCATCAAGAAGATGGCTGATAAGTTATGCATCACTACTGTATAACATGAACCATCAAACTCCAAAGGTAGTTTTAGCCCCACAAGAATTGCCACATCATCTGAAAAGATGAAGATGGAGAGTGAAAGTGATCAAGTTCAGCCTTGTTCTTAAAAGAAGACTCCTAGAAGGAAGAAATTAGATTGTGTTATGTGTGGGAGTACCTCTCACTTTGCTAAGGATTATGTTTACAATCCAAAGAGTACTCTCCGCATCATAAAAAAAGAAACTTCTAAGAATATAGAGAAGAAGAAGCAAGCTTCAGAAGGAAAATATTTTTCTTTTGGAAGCTCCAAAATGAAAAAGAAGACAAATGGAAACTTGCCTTCGGAAGAAACTTTGGTCTCGGAAGGAAGGAATACTTTCGAAGTGCTGAAGCCTACTATAATGAAAGCAAGATCTTCCAAAGGCCCAGTCATCAAAACTTCCAAAACAGAACTTCCAAAGTATTGAAGGTTAAGTCTAAGCTTCCAAAGGTGATGTGGAAGTCAAAGAAAGATCAAGTGGCTGAGAGTTCTTCATCAACTTCAGCAAATGATCTCTCTAGCATGACTATAGGATCAATTACTATTGCATTGTCTTCAACTTCTTTTAATGAGCCCAAGACCAATGGGGCTTGCGTTTCCAAATATAAGTAACCATCTCTTTTATGCAGGAACAACTCAAGACAAACAAGAATGAATGGATCATTGACATTGGCTATTCTAGGCACATGACAGGCAATAGGTCACTACTCCAAAACTTTAAAAGAATTGATGGAGGACTAGTTGTTTTTGGAGGAGATGTAGGAGGTTACATTACAGTAAAGTGCAAGGTCACAAATGGTAAGCTTAGCATTGAAAAGGTAAATTTTTTCAAGGAGCTTGGGTACAATCTTTTAAGTGTATCCTAATTTTGTTATCAGAGTCATAACATGCTCTTTACTGAGCAGAGTGCATTGTTCCCAAGCCCAAGTGGTCATTCCTTATGAGCATATACTGCTTAGATCCCCTAGGAGAGGGAACATGTACAAGATGGATTTGCAAGAAACATCTCACTCAGGAGAAGTTTCATGCTTTATATCTAAAGCAAATAGTGATGAGTGTTTCCTCTTGCATGAAAGAATGTGCCATGTAAACTTTAAAAACATGAATAAACTTATTAAGAATGATTTGGAAACTGGAATGCTAAAGAAAGAGTTTACAAGTGATGATCATTATGTGGCATGCCTGAAAGGAAAGCAACACAAGGTATCTCATACGCCAAAGGAAAGAAACTCTATCATGACTCCCCTATACTTGTTACATATGAATCTTTTTGGCCCCACTAGTGTAATGAGTTTAGGAAGGACCTCTTATTGTTTAGTGATCCTAGATGACTTTACAAGCTTCACATGGGTCTTCTTCCTTAGAATTAAGGATGAGACTCCTGAGATTCTAAAGAATTTCATCTTAAAGATTGATAATCAATGTGATCACAAGGTCAAGACCATAAGATGTGATCAAGGAACTGAAGAACAAATCATTGATACCTTTTGTGATGAAAAGGGTATTACAAGATAATATAGTGCTCCCAGGACTCCTCAGCAAAATGGTGTTGCTGAGAGGAGAAACATGACACTTATTGAAGCTGCAAGAACTATACTATTTGACTCTAAACTACCCATCACCTTCTAGGCTGAGGCAGTCAATACTGCCTGCTATGTGCAAAACAGAGGTTAGTGGTTAAGACTCATGGTAAGACTTCTTATGAACTTTGGCATAAAAGAAAACCTTTCATTGGTTTTATCAGGTCATTTGGATGTCTTTACACCATCTTGAATACCAAAAATCAAATTGTTGTTTGCTGAGAAATCAGATGATAGACACTTTATTAGATACTCTTCCCAAGCTAAGGATTATAGAGTATACAATCTCAGAACTAGAATAGTTGAAGATTCAACCAATGTGACTTTCAATAAGCATCCCAGTGTGAAAGGTTCTGGTCCTGATTGGCTATTTGATCTTGATTTAGTTACAAACTATTTTAACAAATCTTGTGAGCATGTTTCAGGGTCTACAGTTATATTACCTACAGGTGATCCGGATCCAAGATTTGAGCTAAGAAGACCTTCAAGTGACACATCTTCAGCTCCAGTGGTAACAAATCCTACAAATGATGCTTCTACCAACACGTCAATGACAAATCCTGCTTATGCTTATGGAGTGCCTTTAAATTCTAGCTTAGACGAACACAACTCAAAATAAGAAGCTTCAAATGTTGGAAAGCATTGTCATGGTGACAGTGATCAGGAATTTCTTGATGCTGATAATCACTATATTGATGACAACATTATTGATGTCACACACTTATTGGATCAAGTTAATCTTGATAAGTGTGCTTATATGGAGGGTGAATTCTTATTGCCATATCTATATTTCTATAATTTATATCTGTCTAAGAAACTTGTTGTGATCACTCAGCTAAGGATCCACAAGTCTCACCCTTCCACAAACATCATTGGAGATGTTGATACAGGGGTAAGAACAAGAGGACAAACCCATGATGCAAATGTTTGTCTTCACTCTTGTTTCTTGTCCCAGATAGAGCCAAAGAAAATTAATGAGGCTTTAAAGGATGAAAGTTGGGTTGAAGCTATGCAAGAGGAGCTGCTTCAATTTAAAAGGCAAAAGGTTTGGAATATATGTCCTCTTCCTCATGGAAAGACTACTATAGAAACCAAATAGGTTTTCATGAATAAGAAGGATGATAGAGGACTTGTTATCAAGAACAAGACAAAACTGGTTGTTCAAGGGTATACTCAAGAAGAAGGAATTGACTACATAGATGTCTTTGTTCCTGTAGTAAGACTTGAAGCTGTCAGGATATTCCTAGCTTTTATTGCATCCAAGAACTTCAAGGTTTACCAAATTGAGGTCAAGTGTGATTTTCTTTATGGGGTGATTGATGAAGAGGTGTATGCCAGACAACCACCTGGGTTTGTAGATCCTGATCATCCTGATTATATCTGCAAGCTAGATAAGGCTCTTTATGGGCTGCACCAAGCACCAAGGAAGTGGTATGAGACTATCATATTATCTTTGTCAGCTTCGCTACAAAAGGGGTACTATTGATGGAACTCTCTTCATCAAAGGAATAGGAAATGACATTATGCTAGTTCAAGTATATATGGATGACATTATATTTGGGTCAACTAATTCAAAGCTCTGCAAAAACTTTGAAAGCTGATGAAAGACAGGTTTGTAATGAGTGCCATGGGGGAACTCAATTTCTTTCTAGGAATTTAAGTGAAGCAAGTTGAAAATGGCATCTTCATAAGTCAGTCAAAGTATGTTCAAGACATACTTAAAAGATTCAATATGACTGATTGTAAGGTTGCTAAGGCACCCATAGCCAGAAACCACTACCTTGGACCTGATCTTGAGGGGGAGTGTGTTGATGAGCATCTCTTCAAGGCAATGATTGGGTCTCTTGTGTACCTCACAGCTAGCATGCCTAATATCATGTTTACTACATGTATTTTTGCATCATATCAAGCCAATCCCAAGATGTCACACCTAATCACTATCAAAAGAATTCTAAGATATCTCAAAGGTGCTCCATCACTTGTCCTTTGTTATCCAAAGAACTCTGACTTCAATCTGTATGCTTATACAGATAGTGACTACGGTGGCTGCAACATGACTGCAAAGTCTACACAAGGGGGATGTCAATTTCTTGGTGGAAGGATAGTTTCTTGGCAATGTAATAAACAATCTTGTGTATCTACATCAACTGTTGAGGCTGAAAACATTGCTGTTGCAAGCTATTCTGCTCAAGTGCTTTGGATTCAAAATTAGATGCTGGACTATGGATTCAACTTCAAGGAGACTCCTATCCATATAAACAACAATAGTGCTATCTCAATCACAAAAAATCCTATGTAGCACTCAAGGACAAAGCACATAAATATCAAGTATCATTTGATTAGAGATAACTTTAAAAAGGGATTAATCAAACTAGTCAAAGTTAATACAAATGAACAATATGCTAATCTGTTCATCAAAGCTTTTGATGAACAAAGATTCAAATATCTTGTATCAGCTATTGGGATGATTAACTTTGAGTATCTTTTCTTAAAACTTAATCATATTATTTCTAAAACCTTTGTGTCCTAAGTTGTCTATTTCATCATCTTCATAAGCCCTTGTTCTCTTTGGAAGTAAAATCTTTTTAAAAGACATTCCTTAGATTTTTGAAAATTTTAATCTCTTTATCCTTTGGAAGATTTAAAATTACCTTCGAAAGAAACTTATGTCTTAGCAAACAAATATCTACTTAAGTAGTTTTACCTTCGGAAGAAATTTCTGAAATATCTTCCCAAACTTAACATCAACTTAAATACTTGTATGTTTTATAAGAACAAATTTTCTTCTGAAAGCAATTTTCTTTTGGAAGTTTTTATTCTTCTCAAAATAAATTCTCTGAGTTTTACATCTCTTCCGAAGCAAAATTCACAAGAAACTTTGAAATATCTTCTGAAGTCAACTTTCCTTCGGAAGCTTCCTTCAAGAACTTCCGAAGCAAAATAACCTTCGGAAGATTTCTCGACTTCCAAGAAAACTACTTTTTGGGCAAAAGAAAACTACTTTTTCAAAGGTGGGACCGACTTCCGGATTTCAAAGTTTATCCTCTTTCATTAACTTTGTCTCAGATACTTTTCATATATAAACCCAACCGTTCCCCCCTCTTTCACTATCTTCTTCATTTGCACTATTTCTCTGACCTAAATTCTCCCAAACCACCTTTGTTATTCATCTTCCTTCACCCTTAAGCTTCTCAAAATGGCCAATCTAAATCTCAGAAACAACCTGATTTCTCTATGCAACTTCATAGGCAACACAACAAGGTTGCTCTGTTGAACTCTAAGAAAGATGATAGTTTCTCAGATATTTGCCATTTTCTGGCTCTGTCAAACGACTTCACCTCCCTCACCATTGATCCACTCTATATGAGGATCACTTGTTTGAATTTTAGAAGACCTGCAAGAGGTCATTATGGATGGGGAGAAGGCAATATCTGACACAGTGAAAGGGAGGACAATATTTATCACTCCAGCCATTATCAATAATCATCTTCAACTGGATGATGAAGAAAGTGAGTTGTTCTTCCTAAAGGAGGCTATCAATCATTCCTTTGAGCAGATGGGCTATGAGGGAGATTTCTCTGTAAAGACCTTCAGGAAAATGAAGATCTCATCCCAGTGGAAGTACCTGCTTCATGTGGTTATCCACAGCTTGTCCAACAAGCATGGAGGGTGGGACCAGATTCCTGAGGATCTCTCCTTCATAGTGAATGGAATGGTTTAGGGGGTCAAGTTCAAGTACTCTCAGTTTGTTTATACAAATTTACTTGTTAACTTGGACTCCTTAGAGTATTACATGTTTCATAGATATGTTCAATACATTCTCAACTATGAACTGGGCTTACAGTTGAGGGAAACATGTAATATTCTTAAATTGGGACAGATGAAGCCGACATCTTTAAAATCTTGATGAAGCCAACTGTTGGCTTCTCAGGGGTAGAAACAGCCCTTGTCTCTAAAATGTTAGAGCTCATTGCTCAAGGTGACAACCTAGCAACACAAGCTAGTGTTGAACCCATACCTTCTACATCCCAACCATCAAAAAGGCTTCAAATCACCCACACTTACAAAAGAAAATCCAAACGAACCCTTGCTCAAGCTATTGAATCTGTGCAGGCCCCTATACACTCACCCATACAGGAGGATGTGGATACTAGAGCTCCCATTTCTCCATAGGAGCAAATCCAAGGATTAGTGCTGATGTAAGGCCCCATTCCCGGACGCTCACAACTGGTCTATCATCACACATAAAACATAAATTTACATTATCTTAAATAAAACATTGCAGCGGAAACATTAAAGACGACATTTCATTTCATTATAAAGCTTTTGCGAAATAATACATCGTTGTCAAATTACAAAATACATGTTGCATTACATCACAAACGCATTATAAAAATGGATTCCATAAAAAAAAGCCAAGTAGCCGCCCCGTGCCATCCTCAACAACCTTTACTTGCCAACTGGAAACACATAAAAGTCAGCGTTGCTGAGTGAGTTCTAGTTTTAAGATAAAACATACTTTACTTTCATTTAAAACCATTCTTTACAATCGTACGTGATCATGCACTATACATACACATTGATAATATCATTATCATCTTCATTATTCGTTTCTTAACTTTCTTTCATTCATCATACGTCATTATCATTCACTTTTGTTACTTTCACTCACTTTCATTCATACGTTCATTACTTTCCGATGACATGTGCATAACCCGGAACATTATGCACGAAGCTGATTACTGGGCTTGAGGTCTTTCATAGATCTTGAATATTATGCACGAAGCTGACTCTAGTACCTAGGGCAAGTACATTCACCATTTATCTTTTCTCTTTTATTCCGGATCAATGCCATATGCTATACCCCGAACATTGTGCACAAAGCTGACTCTAGTACCTGGGGCAAGCGGCAAAGGTCCTATACATATGGTCAATCACAAGGATTGGACCCCAGTGTGCATCCTTCTGGGGTAGCTAACCCGCACACAGTTGAGCTAACACCCTTCATTGGGTGTGAACCTCCATACATTTGCTTGCAAGCCTTTCTTACTTTCATTCATTCATTAATGCATGCATTCTTTCATTGCGTTCCTCTTTTCATTACCTTCCACTTTACATTGCATAATACTTTTCATTACATTCATTAACATTCAACGTAAAGCCACGAGAAAATAACATACATAATAAGGAACATAAACATACAAACATCACCATACAAGGCACATCATACATGCATACATAACATACATACCATCGATCATACATCATCATAATATATCATTCATGCCCATCAGATCATCTTTGACTTCAAAAAGTCAACTTACTATGTCCCCGGGAACCTCCCAAGTCAAAGCCTACTTTACACTTTTCCCCAAAAATTCAGAAAATATTCTAAGTCTTTAGGCGCATAGGAACTATGCAGGCGCATGAACACTATGCAGGCGCGTGGCGTTTCAGACTCATGAGGAACACTTAGGCGCATGAGATACTTTCAGGCGTATCAGCACTATTGGGCCGCATGAGCAACACTTAGTCTATTCTGGGCAATTCTAGGCGCATGAGCACTATGCAGGCGCATGAGCACTATGCAGGCGCATGAGTGCCTAGGCGCATGAGCCATCTGGGCGTATGAACACTTAGTCATTTTGCCTATTTCTAGGCGCATGACCACTATATGGGCGCATGAGGTTTCGGGCGCATGGGAACACTTAGGCAGTTATTTACAGTTGGGCGCATAAGCTACCGTTTGGGCGTATGAGCAGTATAACACACTTAACATCATAATTCAGTCCCCAATTATCACCTATCATGTTCTAAGCTTAAATCATACATCCTAAGCCTTAGAAACATAATCATAACATCATCAAACACATACATAGCCCAAAATCAAACCCCACCCACAACATACACACATAAACACGTACGGGTACAAAACCCAACTTTTATAAAAAGTTCATACATGCATTTCCAGCCCCAAAGCAGTTAAAAACATATAAAAAGGGGGTTCTAGAACTCACCTTCGTAGCTCTTTGGGTAAGACTTCTTCAAACCTGTTTGCAAATCAAGTTCAAACACCTAAAACCCCTAAACCACACCCAAACAACATATAACACGTATAAGCATACACCCGAAGATAAAACCGGTAAGAACACTCAAAAACCATGAATTCTTACCTTGAATTTGACTTTCTGCTCTTGTTCTTCATATAACCCGAAAACTCTACTCTTTCTCTCTTTGAAATCCGTAAGTAGAAAAGGTGAAAAGTAGCATGGCATGGGCGGCCATGCTACTTTTCTACAAAATTATAATAAATTTGTACTTTGTACACTTTAAACCCCTTAACTTGGGTTAATAGAATTTTTTTATATTCCTTCGCTTTTATTCTTTCTTCCATGACTACAAAATAACTAGGTGTTACAGCTGAGGTTCCTCATACTCAGCCTGATGAGCTCACAGCCCAACTGCCTTAAGCCTTCACTCTGAGTCTCAACACTCAGGTGAACAACCTTCAGGGGTCAGTTAACATCCCCAACCTCTAGACTTAAACCAACCAATTCCCAACCTTGACTTCTATACTAATAAAGATTTAGGTTTCAGTGAGTACCATGAGTCTCTCTACTCCTCCCCTACTCAAAGAGAGATGAGCGCTCTTGAGTCACCTATGTCTTGCCCACATCAGTCACCTATTACTAAGATGGATACTTCTGAACCTGTTCAGAAAATCCATATGGAAGAGGCTCTCAATTCATCAAGTGATTACATCATTCAAACCTCAACCATGGCAACTCAGCCCATTGACACTTCAACTGAAGTTGTCAATGAGCAGAGGAAAACCAGCAACCAAGAACTTCATGCTGGTGGTGAGAGAGAAGACTTTAGTCTAATTCTTTCATCCCCTATGATTCTTCTGATGAAGATGAGGGGAATCTGAGGATAAAGGTGCAAAACTATAAAAAAAACATGCACCTACCTAGTCTCTAAGATTAGTCCTTTTGAATATCAGGTGACTACCCTAATAAACAAGATCAATGATTAGCAACTTGAGATATCTTATCTTAAGGAAAAACTAGCTGGGAGACCTTTAAGAAGAGCTCAACAAGGGACACAAGAACCTGTGAATGTGATTGATCTAACCTCTAGCTCATCTATACGGGTGGGTGATGCTACCAAAAAGGGGGAGAAAGTCATCACAGACATAGATGCTGGGAGTTCTTCACAGAGCATGGACATTGAGGACTTACCATCTTCACTTGTAACTGTCCATACTCAGCAACTTCCTCAAGTTCATATTGATGTGGACTCTATAAACTCCTTCATTCGGAGTCTTTTTGAGGAAGGTATACCAAGGGAGGTGTCATCTCCACCTCAAGGAACTTCCAACTAAATCATAGGGTGGATGTATGATGCAAATAGAAGAGCCCTTATTCTTCAAAGAGTTCAAGGGCAACAAGAAGTCTTCAATTTTCAGACTTTGAACTACTATAAAGGTCTTGACCTGATCAACATGATAGTTTTCAATCCAAGCCAATCTAGATAAGCTGATAGGCTAGCACAAAGGATTCAGGATAGAATTACTAAAGAGTTTAGTCTTAGAAGGAGACAAAGGCAATTAGGTAATACTATTAGTCAACTAGATGTTGAGGCAGACCCTAAGATTAGCTCGAAGGGGAAACCTTAACTGAAGGCCTAGTGGTAGAGCCTGAGAGCCCTGTCACACCTACAACTACTTTAGAAATTCATTCCCTCAGTGAAGCACTTGCTGGTGAAGGTGTATCACAACCTATTTCTAGCCAGAGCTTGGAAGCTACACTAAGCAATAAAGATCAAAGCTCTCTCCACCCTGTGTCACAAAGGTCTATGAGTGACAAAGGGAAAAGGAAAATGACTCTTAAGGAGATTGAGAAGGAGGAGAGAGAGGAAGAGGAAGCTAAGGGGAGAAAGTTTCTTTGGGTTTGCAAGATTCATGGAAGCTGCAATCAGGGCTGCCCTCAGACCAAACACTCAAGATGATGAGTTGAGAGTAGTCAAGATTACTTACTTGCAAACCAGGAACTATGACATTGATGAGATTATATCTCTCACCTTAGAGGAACTTAATGAACTTCCTGACATGAAATTGTTAAGAGAGAAGAAGGAAGTAGAGGATGCAGAGATACTTCTCCAAATCAAAGAGGAAAACAGACAAAAGAGATTGTACAAGCATGTTCCCACTCTCTCCCTAGTTCAAAAAGTCTTGCACAAGAGGGTATGGCTCCACAAGAACCTCAGGTAGACAAAGAGATTGATAGGATCAATATGATCAACTACCTGAGTGCCACAGGCCTATACCATGCATCTGTACTTTTCCCCTTTTCCTTTGAGTACACAGAGTTTGAGTATCTCAAACAGCTTGAGCTTCACGTAATCAAAGAACAAAAAAACAAAAATCAAAATGAGGGAAGATGTTGCAAGGTCAAGAGCCATCATCCAAGGAGCATGAAGAAGTCTGCCGACATACAAAGGATGATGAGCTTCTTGAAGTTGTATGGATTATTTGGAAGGAGACTTGGCCCTATGTATCTATCTACTATGGATGAGCACATTAGGGTGATCAAGTAGAAGATCAAAAAAGGAGAACTTGTTGACTTACACTCCCCATCAAGTCAGGTCCCACAAGAAGTGGAAGTTAAGGTTGAACAACCTGAGACAACACAACCTGAACCTCCTGCTAAGCCTCAGCAAGCTTCATCTTCTGATCCACAACCAGGTCAAACTCCTTCTCCTTCTGAACCTGTGAGGGAGGAACACCCAACTGAACAAGACAATACTAATCAACAAGGTGTTGTAGACCAGTCTTCTCAGTTAAAGTCATCAAAGAGGGGGAAGAGGATGGATTTTAGACCACAATCAACGAAGAAGAAGAAGTCTAAACCATCCACCTCCATACCTCAGGATGAGTTAGATCAACTTAAGGAAGTGCATGAAGAGGAAGCCCAATCAACTCCAATTCAAGTGGCTCCTCTTGCTTCTAAGAGATCCATCTTATCCTGGCCCTTCACAACTAATCCAGAAAGATGGCATGTGATTAGAGATCAAAGTGGTGTGAATGTATATGAAGATCATGTATAGGTTGGACTCACCTTAGTTTAGATTGTTTACTTTACTTGTAATAGGACTCTTGTTAGTTTCCTTTTGTATGTACTTAGATTTTTGTATGTTAGCAGTCTAGCGAAACTGTAAGTTCTCTCACAGTTTGCTGTTTTGTTTACCTGGCGAATTTAATGTTCTGCCGGGCAAATCTATAGTTTCAGCAGGATAGTTTCGCTGACAGTGAAACTGACTGCAAAACTAAGACTGCTATATATACTCATGTTACTTTTCATTGTGGGGTAAGCTTGCAAAATCCTAATCGTGAATCATTGTTGCAAGCTACCTTTTCAAAGCAGTTATTATACAGAAATATCATTGTGCTTTTTGTTATTGATTGTTATTGATCATTGTCTTATCATGAATGAGTTATTATTGTGTTCAATCCTCTCTATTATCGTTGTTTAGCATGTTTGTTGGATATTGAACGATTCTTCATATCATTTGCACTGTAATTCGATCTCACGGACCAATAATATGGTATCAGAGCCATAGTGCTCTTGATTTGTTGAGTTTTGGTGGTTTTAGTTCAATATCTAGTTTCAATCAATTTTCATTGGATTATGAGGTGTTTTGATATGGAAATTGATTGAATTCTGCTAGTTTTTGATTGGGGAAGATCTTATAATCATCAGATCTCAAATTCATTGAGCATTGGATGATTTCAGATTGATTTTTGGATTGAAAAAGGGTTTTGGGATCGATCAGTGAAATTGCAGTTCTTCCAGCGAATCTGCCAACCTTCTTCCAGCGAAACTATGGGTTATATTGCTATTGAAATTGTTTTCTAGTGGTTCTGCGAAACTACTCTTTTGAACGAAAGTTCATCAGTGACTGTGAACGGTTAACAAGCGAAATTGCTGCTGAGATTGTTTTTGAACGAAAGTTCAAGCTTGTTTCGTGCGAATTTACCAGCGAAACTAAGCCTGTTGTGACTTTGGGTTAGCGAAAGTGCTGCCAAAATTGTTAGCGAAATTAGCTTCCACGGCGAAAGTATCAGCGAAACTAGTTTTTCTGCGAAATTGTCTGCGAAGTTATCTTTTTCTGCGAAAGTCTCAGCGAAATCATTTTCTTTTCTACCGAAACTAGAATGTCGAAGTTCACCACACTCACACTTGCTGATCTTGAAAGTGTTGCACCCAATAGGCCTCCAAGACTCATTAATGGTGACAATTTTGAAGATTGGAAGAGATGTCTCAAATCCTTTTTCTTCTACACTGATCATAACCAATGGGAATCGATTACTTCTGGTCCTCACATACCAACAGTTACTGTTGGTGATGTTGTCTCTCAAAACAAGGACCCATCTTCCTATACTGAAAAGGATCTGAAATTGATCGATCGTGACCAAAAGGCTTTTGGTGCTCTAACTCTCTGTCTGGCACCAGACATTTACAACCGTTTTGCAGAGCATAAAAATGCTAAATATCTCTACGATACCCTATGTAAATTTTATGATGGTAATGCAGATTTGGTAAAGGATAAGAGCATTCAGGCTGAGAAGGAATTCAATTCTTTTGTTGGATACAAAGAGTCTGACCGATCTCACAAATCGTTTCTTAATTGTTTCAAGCACCTTAAAGAAATATGATGAAAGGCTTTCCAACAGTGAACAAGTTAACAGGCTTCTTGATTCTCTTCCACCTCAGTGGAGTCTTCAGGTGAGAATGCTTAAACAAGAAAGAGGGTTCACAGACTACAAGCTGATGGATATTATCAATAAGTTGAAATCTTTTGAGTTGGATATGAAGAGACGGAAATTTAACCAGACTATGATACCCACATCTGGTTTTTCTCAAAATGCTGCTTTATTGTCATCCGCTGCAAACTCTCAAATACAAAATTCAATTCAGGGAGGGATTAATACAAGTACTTTCTTGGGTGGAAA
This sequence comes from Flaveria trinervia, assembly GCA_025506515.1. Classification (NCBI taxonomy): domain Eukaryota; kingdom Viridiplantae; phylum Streptophyta; class Magnoliopsida; order Asterales; family Asteraceae; genus Flaveria; species Flaveria trinervia. Next base: position 9,235,375 of record CM046453.1, read on the forward strand.
CAGTAGTGTTGGAAGAGATCTGGGTAATTCTAAGTCCATGTTGAAACTTCAATTCCATCATCAAACAATGGCTCTTTTTGGAATGTTCGTTCAAAGGTATGAAGCACTTGTAGCTAGAGAATTGAAAGGGAAGGGAATGACTATGGAAGACATGTATTAGGTGGATCCTGGTGATCTTGAAGAAACTGATATCCAATGGTAGATGGCTATGTTGACCCTTAGAGCTCGAAGATTTGTGGAAAGAACTAGACGAAAGAACTTTGGTGGTCAAACATCTAATTCAAAACTGGGATTTGATAAGTCCAATTGAGATGCTTTAACTATAAACAATTAGGACACTTCAAACGTGAATGTCCATTACCAATTGTCACCGATCCTAGTAATTCTGGAGTCCCAAGACTAACAACTGAGAAAGAGAAGGAAGATGTGAATCACAAAAAGGAGACTGCTTTGATTTCTAACTTTGATTGGAGTGCTGAGGTTGAGGAAACAAGAACTGAGATAAATCATGCTTTAGTTGCTGAGTTTGTTGAAAGGAGTGAGAAGGAAGATGGTAAAGATGGATTTGATCTTTTCAAGGAATTCAAAAGAGAAGATGTGTCATCTGTGAATGAGAAAGAAGAAAAAGATGCTAGAATTAGGGAAGATAAAACTGCAAGTTCAAGTGAGAAAGGAAGTTCATGCACTGGGCAAAGAAAGGATAATGATGATGATGCTGCTACTGTTGAGGAAAAGAAGTCAGTACTCCAGTATGCCAATGTGACAAAGCCTTAGCTGCTGAAAGGATGGTAATGGGACTTCCATATGAGGTAATACAGGATATGTGCTCATCTGCTTGTAAAATTAGATTATTTGGGATTTATAAAGCTAATCGTCTTTAATTGATAATGAAAAGGATTTAAAGCATATTAATGATGAACTTAAAATCAATGAATCAAAATATTTTGTTAAATTAAATGAGGCTTTAAAAGAAAATGTCACTTAAAACGAATCGTCTTGGAAAGAAACGTCGAGATTAACACTTTGACTGAAAGGGTAGCCCTTGCTGAATTTGAAGCAAGCAAACTTCAGTCAAAGTTAGACAAATGGACTATATCAGGGATGAAACATGATGATCTATGTAAATCTCAACGGGGAGCTAGGATTAAAACGGGATTGGGTTATGAAAACGTTAAGGTTTATCCTCCACCTAGTACATACTGTTATTCTCCTATGCATGCTCCTCATCCTTCTAATGATTTAATCAAAACAGATACGGACAGTATGTCTGCAGGTTTAGAGGGGATTAACTCTAAGCACGTTCGTGAAGACTACGACTATGGACCAACTAGTGGGCTTGGATGCACTAGTATTAGTACACCTGATTGTTAGCAGTCTGTTTTAGATCACAAGTCTAGTTAAAAAATTTTTTTTTTCTAGTTCGCCTGTAACAGACTCTGTTGTCTCATGTTCTCATGATAGTTCTATTTCATCTTGTAATTCTATTCATGGTGGTGATATCTTTTGTTCTGGTAATGATTATGATGCAACTGATCTTTCTTCAAAACAACTGAGCAAATTAAAACTAATTGTTTTGAAAAGTTCTTTCTCACCCTATTCCATCTTTCACTCCATTAAATATGACTTTATCTGATGAACGAATTACTTCTTCATCTGACACCAGTACTAGTGGAACTAGTTCTACTGGCACGTTAGACGAATCTTCATCTATTTTTGTAAATAATAATTCTTGTTCAAATAAACGTCAAACTCATGGCTTGTATGAGACATTTAGTGACATTGATTTAGTTTATTTGAATATGATAAGGAAATTATCATTGATCCTATTTTTACCCTATCACATCACAGACCTAGACTCAAACCTTATTGTTTCAGGTGTGGTCAAGAGGACCATCTTTTCAAGAAGTGTCCTACTTTGATTCATGGTCCTTCTAATAGGAATTGCTTTGGAAATAAATTAATAAAATTGGTTAATAATTTCTTCTGTAAAAAAACTGTTTCATCAAAAGATAAAGTTGTTCAATCTTGGGTTCCTATTACACCTGGTTAACTGATTTATTCATTTATTTCAGGAGTCTTCCACTAAGATTGTAAACAGCTTGTGGCATGTAGATAGTGGGTGTTCCAAACATATGACTAGGCTGAAAGATTTGCTAACCAATTATCGGATTATTAATGGAGGATATGTTGCTTTTGCTGGTGACAAAAAAAGTGGAAAGATGATTGCACAAGGAGAAGTTACCAATGGTTCTCTAACTTTGGAAAAAGTCAACTATGTTCCTGAGCTGGCATTCAATCTTCTAAGTGTTTCTCAAATCTGCGATAAAGACATTCACGTTCTGTTTAATCTGATGAATGTCTATTTTTAAAATCAGAGATTGATATTCCAGATGATTTGATTCTTATGCGTGCTCCAAGAAAACATGATACATATCTTCTTGATATGAACTCAAGCGAGTCAAAGGCTACTGCAACTTGTCTTCTTTCTAAAGCTTCAACTTTTGAGTCTCTCTTATGGCATAGTCGATTAGGTCATGTTAATTTTAAAATAATTAACAAATTAGTAAAGAACCATCTCGTTAGAGGACTCCCTTAAAAGATTTTTCTGCTAACGAAAAATGTATGGCTTGTGCCAAGGGCAAACAACACAAGAAACCTCATAAGCCCAAACTTCTAAATAGCATATCCTGTCCTCTCGAGTTGTTACATACCGATTTGTTTGACCCAATTAGCGTTAAATCTATTGCTAAAAAATCATTTTGTCTTGTTGTTACAAATGATTTCTCCAGATATTCATGGGTGAGGTTTCTTGCTCACAAAGGTGAGGTTGCTGAGGAATTGCAGAAATTAATTCTTTCTATCGAAACAATCAGCAAGAGAAAGGTTATGGGTCTGAGAAGTGATAACGGCACAGAATTCAAAAATCAGATTCTTGATTCATTTTGTGCTCAAAGGGGGATTGTGAGACAATTTAGTGCTGCAAGAACTCCTCAACAAAATGGTATTGCAGAACGAAAGAGTCGCAATCTCATTGAAGCTGCTCGTACAATGCTGATAGAATCTTCATTACCTATTATTTTTTTGGGCTGAAGCTGTAAACTATGCTTCATATGTTCTAAACCGAGTGTTGATTGTGAAAGATAAAATGAAGACTCCTTATGAACTTTTTCATAAGAGGAAACCTCTAATCGATTTCTTTCGGCCATTTGGTTGCTCTTGCACTCTTCTGAATACTCAATCTCAAAAGACTAAGTTTGGTGCCATATCTGATGAGTGTTACTTTGTTGGTTACTTTTCTTCTCAAAAGGCATATCGGGTTATAACCAAAGAACACGTATTGTTCAAGATTCGTTCTATGTTGATTGGCAGGAATCTAACTCTTCTGAAGTTCGATCTGAACCTGCATGGTTCTTTGATTCCGATACTGTGTTTAATTCGTTCAATCTTCCAGTTTTCGATGATGATACGTCCACTCCAAATGCTCAAACCAACATTATTTCCTCCTCTCCAAATGTTGGGTCAGTAAATGAAGCTATTTCAGCTGATGTTAGTTTATCTTCTCCAGTGCTTGATCCAGCATCAACATCTGATTCTTCATCACCTACATCTTCTCCATTACTTGATCTAGCATCCACACCTGATTCTCCCTCATCTAATCTTTCACCATCTATGAGTGAAATTTCTCCAAGCATCTTCCCTCAGCCATAGACTACAAAACTTTGAAAGATCATCCTCTTGATAACGTTATTGGATCTATCACGGATGGCGTTCGGACGCGAAGTCAATATGTGATTAATATTTGCCTCTTCTCGTGCTTCATTTCTCAAACTGTCTCAAAAAATATACATGTTGCCCTACTAGATCCATGTTGGGTGGAGTCAATGCAATTGGAGCTTCAACAATTTAGAAAACTTAAAGTTTGGACCTTGGTTGACTTGCCTCCTAACAAATGCCCAATCGGTACAAAATGGGTGTTTAAGAACATACCGGATGATCGTGGTGTAGTGGTGCGTAACAAGTCTAGACTCGTTGTGCAAGGTTTTGCTCAAGAATTAGATTGACTATACTGAAGTCTTGCTCGTCTTGAAGCAATCAGAATTTTTCTCGCTCATGCTGCGCATAAACAGTTCAAGGCCTATCAGATGGATGTGAAGTGTGCTTTTCTCTACGGAGACATTGATGAGGAGATATATGTGTGTCAACCACCAGGTTTTGAGGATCCTGACTTTCCTGATAAAGCCTTTAAGCTTGACAAATATCTGTATGGTCTTCATCAAGCACCTAGGATCTAGTACGAGACCCTCACACAATATCTTCTAAGCAATGGTTTCTCTCGTGGTACCATTGATATGACTCTCTTCAAAAAGGAAGTGAATGGTGAAATGCTTTTTGTCCAAGTTTACGTTGATGATATTATTTTTGGATCTACCAATTCTCTTTTATGTAGAGAGTTCGAAGAGGTGATGCGCCAAAGGTTTGAAATGAGTATGATGGGAGAAATGTGTTTCTTTCTTGGACTACAAGTTGAACAACAGCAAGAAGGAATTCTTATTCATCAGGAGAAGTATATTAAAGATATCTTGAAGAAATTCAAGATGGATGATGCCTCTCCTGAGATGACTCCATTTACTGCTCAGACTTGTCTCACTCCTGACGAGAACGGGAAACCAGTTGATCCTTATCTTTATAGATCCATGATCGGTTCCCTCATGTATCTTACAGCAAGTCATCCTGATATTACTTTTGCTGTTGGAACTGTGCTCGATATCAGTCGGCCCCAAAAGAATCTCATGAGAAAGCTGTCAAGAGAATATTTCGTTATCTCAAAGGATCATCCCGTTTAGGTTTATGGTATCCATATGGAGGGAATTTTGATTTACATGCTTATTCTGATAGTGATTCCAATGGTTGCAGGCTAAACAGAAAATCGGTGTCTGGACGGTGTCAATATTTGGGAAATTGTTTGGTGTCCTGGCAGAGCAAGAAACAGACCATTGTCTCTCTTTTTATAGGAGAAGCAGAATACATTGCTGCCTCTAGCTGCTGTTCTCAAGTTTTTTGGATACAACACCAAATGATGACTACATAATTAATTTTCTCCACACGCCATTATTTTGTGACAACGAAGCAGCCATTGGGATTGCAAAAAATCCTATTCATCATTCCCCAACCAAGCACATCGAGACACGAATTCATGCAATTCGTGATGCTCAAGAAAAGGATTTCATTGATATTATACCTATTGATACAAAACATCAATGAGCTGATCTTTTCACAAAAACCTTTGATAAACCCCGTTTTTATGAATTGATCTCTATGCTCGGGTTATATCCTTTTAAACCTTCTTTACATTCATCAATATAATATATATATATATTATATATATATATATATATATATATATATATAAATAAATAATAAATAATAATTGATTTTAATAACTGAAATAAATTTTAAATCCTTTGAAAATGAAATTTTAGGGGGAGAGTATAAGTAAATAAAAATGAAAAGTGAACTGGGAACTTGATTTGAGATGATTGAGAAATGATTGTATATCTTCTTGAAATGTTTGTTTTTGCATGACTTGCATTTTTAAAATGAGAAATGATAGTAACTGATGCTGTTATCTGATTCACATCTTATTTTTAATAATAGAAAAACAAACAGATTCTTTAATGATATGCTTGGTAGACTCAACCTGAAGAATAAAGTAGACAGCAGCATCATGATTTCAATTAAAACATATGCTTAAGGATGTCTGGATTTACGCAATCATTTTTGGCCTTCACAAAAACTGAGTCCCGACAAAAATTGGATTGAGAATTGATCTTTCACCCACCTTGATACAAATCTTACAAGCCATATCTTTGAATCATGTCTGGTATATTTATATGTCTTGTACTTGTGCTTATCTCCTCTGCTGTACGGTAGTATTGACCTGGAGTGATGATCTCCTCTGTTGTACGGTAATACTGACCTGGAGCTCTCGTCAGCACATGATTAAATGGTCATCTCCTTTGTTATACGTAAGTATTGACCTGGAGCTCTCACCATTTTGGTCTGAGTGTGTCAAATCATCTAAACGATGAATTCATCACAGAATGCAATATTCTGTCGATAATCACTAGCACACTAATGCACAAGCCTTGCTCTGTAAGATCGTTACAAAATTCAAGAAATCCTGAGGTTGGGTGAGGGTTTTTGCCAAATGATTGTGGGGTCCTAACATTCTAAAGCATCTAATCGAACCTTAACAAATCATCTGCTGCTTGTTGAAAAAGATAGGGTATGGGTTTAAGTGGACAAACATATCAGCAATCATTATTGATCTGTTTAAGACTTTCAAAATTCATTCAAAGACTGTGATTAGATTCAGTTATCAGTGTGATCTCATTGCTTGTCGATGATTAAATTCATCTTTGTGCTAAGTATATCTTGAGGATGTGATCTCATGATCGATTCAGTTCTCGGTTATAATTATAAAAAAGGGGACGAAACTACTCTTTCGCTTCTTGTTTCGCTGGACGAAATTACAATTTCCTTCGGCTTGCTCATCATTTTTATCTTATATCTCTTGGCGAAATTGCAGATTTTCTTGGCAAAACTGTAAATTCGTCGGGAGAAACTGTAAATTCGTCGGGCGAAACTGTAAATTCGTCTGGGCGAAACTGTAAATTCGTCTGGGCGAATCAATAGTTTCGTCGTCTGCGAAACTATATGCTATAAGTCGTTTTGCGAAATTATTCTCTCATTTTCACACAATCGACCTGTGTTGTCTTTTAGGGTTTACCCGTGACCTTATTTGGCGATTTTGCATATTTGAGCGGTTTCATTCTGATTGAGTGTTATTTCTGTTCGCCAGTGAGTTTCGATCATTGAACGTTTTTCTAATCATGTTAATATTAACTCATTTTAAGGCGATTGTATTTTGACTCTTCGGTGTCTTCGCTGTTCATCCAGCGAAACTACTAATTATCCTGCGAAACTGAACGAAAGTTCTTCACTCTTCAACGAAACTGTGAGGTTATGCTGTCCGTGCGAATCTAACAGTTTTGCCGACCTATTTTCAGTTTCGCCGGATTTGAACATAAGTTGGTACAGTTTTGCCTGGTCGAAACTATCTTTATTGGGCAGCGAAATTGATATGTTTCAATTAGCGAAACTATGTTTTCGCTTGCCGAAACTGTCAGCGAATCTATTTTTAATAATTTTCACCTGGTCAAAACTATTTTTTTGGTCAGCGAAACTGATATGTTTCAGTTAGCGAAACTAGTTTTTCGCTTGCCGAAATTGTCAATGAATTTTTTTTATTCTTTTCTCTTCTTAACTCCTTAATTTCTTATTCATTTTATCTAATCTCTTCTTCAGGATATCATGGCTAATCTAAAGTTCGATGAGCAGAACAATATTACCGCTATTCTGAATGATACACATCCAAAGCTATTGGATTCAGAGATTGTATCAGATGGCTACAAAGATCACCCATAGCCTATGCCATATCTCATACGACTACCATTTATGATCTTCATATCTAAGACTTCTAGTGATCTGCAGAGTATGACACTCGAGGAAATTCACAGAGGATTACTGCTAAAGTCATGAATCAAGAAGTGGCCATCACTGCCGAGACTGTCTCTAAGATAATGAGACTAGACGAGGATTCTGGAGATGAAGTCACCATGATAGATTCCGAGGTGTTCCAGGCCTTCAGAAGCATGGGATATGAGGGACCAGCTTTCGGTTCTTGCAAGGAGATAAAGAAGTCATTTCTGTCGAAGGAGTGGAGATATATTGCTCATGTTTTTATCATGTGTCTTGATCACCGTAAAGGTGGATCAGACGGTCTAAACATGATTGGGCGAAGGCAATGGTGTTATGTTGTAAAGGAGAGAAGGCCAATATTGCAAAACTGATTTTTGCTTACATGGCTGAGAACGTGATGGCCTTGAAGAAAGACAAATGGCTGTTATATCCCTGTTTTCTTCAGATGATATTTGATGATCTTATACCTAATGTACCAAAACATGGAGAGATAAAGAGGCTGGTACAAATGAATTCTCGCATATTTGCTGATTGTTGTGCCATTCGCCACGATTTCAGTGGAAAGATCACCCATCTTTGAGAAAACATGTATCCTCCAGAACGCTGGAGCTATATTAAATGGGTGGATGAATCTAAAAATAAAAGGGCTAAAGAAACTAGAGTACAGCAAACTGAAGCCACAAAGAAAAGAAGAGATATGCCAAAGAAAAAGACTATGACTTCGAGGAAGATATTGCTAAAAAAGCTGAAGAAATAAGAATTGAAAAAGAAAGAAGGTCGAAGAAGAAAGCCGATACTGCTGAACCTGAAAGACGATCCAAACATAGACATGAAGGATTCACCGAAAGAAGAGAGGAAAGAGGAAACCTTGATGAAGATATGATTCGAAATCTAAGTACTTCCTTAGCAAATGAACTGAGTATGATCAATACCAAACTCACAAACCAAGAAATCAGAGAAAAGCAAAAGGATAAAATAATAGAAGGTATGCAAAAGATGCTTGTTGATCAAAACCGATTACTGAAAAAGTTATTTGAAGAGATTACCCTTCTGAAAGCTGCAGTCGGCCTGCCTGATCAACTAACTCAATCTGAGTTAGATGATCTGACTGACACAACAAAGTACCCATTTTTGAATGTGGGTACTTCATCCAGGTAGGAGAGGGCACATCTGGTGCAGCAACCACTGATGCTGGAGATTGTGAAGCTAGAGGAGAGGATGTTGGAAGGGAAAATGAGGAGGATATTATAGAAGCTGGGTTTGTTAATATGCATTTTGACTTTGAGAAGGATTTAGTCGGTGAAGAAGTAATAATTACGAAAATTGATGAAGAAGCTTCTGAGAAAGGAAAGGGATTAGTTGCTGAGGAAGAGGATGATGAACAACTTGAAGACTATGATTCAGAACCTGAGTTCTATGAAGTTGATGAGCGACCATTGATCTATATAGCTAAGAAGGGAGAGGATGTTGCAGACGTGTTTGAGATGGATAAAGATGATTGGTTTATAAAAGAGAAGGAGCCAGAAGAAATCACTCCTTTTTTCCAACATATGAAGGGGCTGAGTAGGAAGGAGGCTGACAAAAAGATTATAAGCTGGTGCTATAACTCTAGTCTAAAGATGTTCATGATAAAGAGAAGGGGAGGTAGTATCAGTTACTTGCACAAAAGGAAGGCTTTTAAGACCTTGCCTAAATGGGATCTAAGGCGATTGACAGCTCTACCACTTCTTAATGCACATTTGAGTGAAAGAGCCACTCTTCTGGAAAAAGAGATAAAAGAGGGGCTTAATGACAACTTTGAGTCGTTTGGGTATATGAAGGCAGAGAGGAGGAGGTCAAAGAAAGAAAAGATTGGGAGACAGGAAAGGGAAAAATTGTTCTGAGGGTTAAACCATCAAAGACTGTAAATAGAGTGAGATTGGCTGATCCCCTCCCCAACAATTACAGGATTCCGAGAAATGGTTTTATGATAACAACACTGGAGAAGCTGTGATTAGGGTGAAAAATGGCACAGAGTTTAAGGTTTTTGATCCTATGGAATTGTTCAGTTTCTGTGATGAAGATATTTGGTATTATGTGAGAATCATATAAGGCTGGAGCTGGAGAAGAGACTCGGAAAGAAGCTAGCATGTTTATGAATGTTGCCAACAAGATTAGAGGAGTGAGGTCTGAAGTGAAGAAGTTAGCTGAAAGGGTAAGGGATCAAGATGACCTTCAGATGGATATTCAAGATTTGACAAAGCAATTTGAGAGAGCCAGTGCTCATCCTGAGAGAGCTAGTGAAGTAGGAAGAGACCATGGAGAATCATGTGCTGAAGCTTCTAAGGAAGTAGTTGCAGGAGGTAACGAAGACAAATCAAATGCAGCAGAGGAAACCGGAGCTGACAAAATAAATCAAGAAGAGTGAAGTCGGTGAGTTCCAACCTAGGGGGAGTATTGAAGATCATGTATAGGTTGGACTCACCTTTGTTTAGATTTTTTACTTTACTTGTAATAGGACTCTTGTTAGTTTCCTTTTTTATGTACTTAGATTTTTGTATGTTAGCAGTGTAGCGAAACTGTGAGCGAAACTGTAAGTTCGCTCACAGTTTGCTGTTTTGTTTACCTGGCGAATTTAATGTTCTGTCAGGCGAATCTATAGTTTCTGCAGGACAGTTTCGCTGACAGCAAAACTGTCTACGAAACTAAGACTGCTATATATACTCATGTTAATTTCATTGTGGGGTAAGCTTGCAAAACCCTAATCGTGAATCATTGTTGCAAGCTACCTTTTCAAAACAGTTATTATACAGAAATATCATTGTGCTTTTTGTTATTGATTGTTATTGATCATTGTCTTATCATGAATGAGTTATTATTGTGTTCAATCCTCTCTATTATCGTTGTTTAGCATGTTTGTTGGATATTGAACGATTTTTCATATCATTTGCACTGTAATTCGATCTCATGGACCAACAGTATACACATGGCAAGATTTATTTAACCTACCTCTGTATAATCTCTTTGAGATGAGAAGATACTATGAAAGTCTGAGTGATCCTCACCATCTAATAAAGAAGGGCAGGGCCATTATCATGATGAGGACTGTCAATTGATGAAGATCTTCAAATGTTTGGTAGCATCAGCCTAGGAGAGTTTGTAAGGATTTCAATAAGTCTGATGCAGTTAAAACATTCAAAGCATCCAAAGTCTCTGCATGCATGCACTAAAGTACTGAAGTAGAAATACTTCGGAAGTTTTACATCTTACACAAGACATATTCTAAGTGTAAAATCTTCCGAAGCCAAGACCAATATCTTCCGAAGCCAAATATGAAGTCTCCCGAAGCTTCAAAGACAAGTCTTCCGAAGCCAGTTTATGAAGACAGATTTATTCCGAAGACTTTTATGTACATGCTATTATCTGATGTACTTTTCCATAAAGCTGGACCATCTTTCCGCTACAACTCTGTTTGACTCACCAACTTTCACAAGTTGGTTAAAAGGTCTATGTTTTTGGTAAACTGTACATTAAGGTATTGAGTCTGAGCTTTTTATTTTATGTACTTAATCCTTTTTGTAATATATTAGGATGTGAGCTATAGCATGTCATAGTCACAAAGTCAAAGGCAATTTGCCTTTTGACTTTACATTTGATTTTGTTGTCTAGTCTTATGTATCCAGCTGGCTTTTAAAGTATGGCTGACTTTAGGATGTAGTATATGTATCTCAAGTACTTGTAACTTTCAATTATGCGTTTGTAACACTTTGTAATAGAACTTGAGAAACAATATACAACATTCTTGAAACCCAAATACTTGTGTTGTTTTGCTATCTTGTTCTGTCTCTCATATACTTGTGTTCTTAGCATCTTTTACTCTAGTTAACTAGTTCCCTATTTGATATGTTAAGTGTTCTAAAGAACTCTCCTCAATTGTATTGTTATACTGTAAAGTGCATCACCCCTTCTAACGGTCCTGTATTTCGTTTTTATCGTGTTCGTATAACTCTTTTGTCACGTAGTTTTCTTTTGAATAAATTTTTAAGATTAGATAACTGACTCTCTATGATTTTAGTCTAACACACAAAATTTCTATACTTTCTTTCATACAAGGATTTGAATGGTGCCAAGTTAATACTCTTATGGTTACAATAATTTAATAGTGACCCCACCTACATATATACATAGTTAATTTCTAGGCATAATTGAAACCATTTTGGGTTCTAAGTGATTCGTACTATCATTTACAGATGTGATATAAAATGCAATTCTCTCATGCCTTCATTTTTTGACTACCGTATCCGTAATGATATTTACGTATCTAATGTCACATCATCACATCCCTAAATGATATTTAAGGATCATTTAGAAACTAAAATGGATCCAATTGTTTCCTTGAAATCATTGATAGATAGTAAAATTACTTGTTTTAAAAAGAAATTCTAAGTAACATATCCTTATAAAGATGAAAATAGAGCCTTATTGTTTTGCACCAACCAAAATCTTATTTATTTAGAAAAGTGGTTCTATTTGTTTCCTCAGCACCAATTTGAACACTAGAACGTGTTTTATTTTAAAACCACGTTATAGTTCGACAAAAATATCCCCAATTTTATTCTAATTTGAGATGGCATATATATAAGAGGCACGTGATAAGTTGCAGATGTGCATGCAGCCATTATGGCTCCATGTATAGAATCATCTTACTTACTTACCAAGTACACCATCATATGTTGTGTGTCGTTTTTCTGTCACGTACACAGATGAATCATTAACAATATACACATACGAATGTCCTTTGAAGACCACATGTATACATGCATAAGCATACATTTGATCGTGTGGATAAACTGATCATTAAGGTTTCTGCTTCCATGTCACCACCTAATCATGTGAACAATATTAATACGTATGATGTTTCGGTATCATATTAATGCATACACACATCAAGTACAAATCGTTAAACTTTACCAGTGACTTGTCAATATCCATCTTCCATGGTTATTAGATAAGATCATAAGGTGTTGCACTTTAATATCAAAATTTATTTTCGTTCAGCTAAAAGCGTATATATAATACCTATGTACATAAATTTATGTGACAAATGAGATTCTAACATATATGTACCCAAAGCTGGCAATTCTCGGGGTGCAGTCTTAGGGGCTTATGCACACGTCTTTACTTTGTATTTATGTAACATATGACTCGAGCCCGTGACCTCTAGGTCATACTCATACTATGGTTGTTCCGCTCGCCTATTCAGATTCTAGCATGTGTGATTTTGAAGTAAAAAAGAGTGGTTAAAATTATGGTATATATAAACTAACTAATAATATCTTTTCCAAAAAGTTAGTCAAATTATAACTTTGAAACTCTAATAATAAATCAATACAAAATGAGAATTATTCTTAAGTTAAAACTAGCTAGGTTTAGCTTGTTCTACTTAAGAGCAGATCACATTGAAGTTCGCGTGTGTTTGTATTCGTATTTATGATCTTGTCACCTAGAAAAAGATAAAGTTATTTTTATCATATCATGTACTCAACATGTTGATATGATTACAGTTTTAACAAATCAATTACCTCAAAATTCTAATGATACGTAGGTTGAGTGGTTAACATAAGATACCTCAAGACTTCAATAAAAACAGAAAGAGGTCTTACGTTTAAATTCCACTTGACAAAAATAAAGATTTCACGTTGGGTTAGGAGTTGTCTCTTAGCTGTAGTGAGTTTTTTTTTTTTGAGAATGGTCACGAGTTACGCTCAAGTAGTGGATATATTGAATGGACCATTGACTCGTATTCAATTACCGTTCAAAAAATGTTACCTTAAAATTAACCTTATTGATTTAATAGATTAAAATATAAATTTTACCTTCCCTTACTGCTCTAAGAGGTGGGCCCAAAAGTTCGTGTTACTTGGGTAGAATTACGTATCAAGAGACATTTAGCATGAATGGTTAAAAAATGTTCAAATTCGTCCAGTTGTTTATACGAAGATATACTTCTTCACTAAGGAAAAAGTTAATAAATAAAAGTAATTATGGTATTATTAATTGAATAAATAATAATATTATGCAAATGATCATCCGTATATTAATTAATAGGGATATATAAGAGTCTAAGTAACTCAATATATAATTGTGGGTAATTTAGGTAGAATTTTGTATCAAGGCAAGTGACACCAGCCACAAACCCCTCTTAACTTTCTTAAAATTGATAATTTTTATCCTTAAACCTTTTCTAAAATTTGTTTAAGTTTAGACTTTTTCTAATACGAACCGAGTCAAATATAGAACACTTTCCTGTTAGTTGTTATGTACATGTTGAGTTGGTATACTTTTCGACGTATATTTTATTTGAAAATGAGTGAGATCAAAGATAATATGTTTTCTTTCGATGATTTAAATTCAGGCAACTCTATGTTTCGACAAAGTATTAATTCAAAAACGAGTTTGGACAATTGTAATTTATACTTTATCACATTGCCTACGACGCCGTCGCAACACGCTGGTATATCTACTAGTTTACATTATGCATCAAATACATAAATATAATGAGCCTATTATGGCTAATACTTCTCAGTTTGAGTTTAAAGAAAGACGAACAAGCAATTTGTATCTGAAATGCTCAAAGAACATCCTTTTGCGAATATATCCTCATATAATGGTAAGATAGAACATGAAGCACTCTTATGTGACCAATACAGAAGAACATGAAGCACTCTTATGTGACCAATACAGATTTCTTCTCAAACAAAATGTGTATCAAATCTTATCATGCTTCATGCACTAGTATCAGACAAGATTGTCAGACAAGATTGTCAAACAAGTAAACTGATTAAATTATATCATAATAACCCCCATCACAAAGAAAGATAGAGTTCAAGCAACAGGTCCTTGATCCATAGTCTTGGCCATGACATTCGGAACACCTTTTTATTTGGCATCAACGCTAGAACATGAACTATTGATCATCATTTAGACGACCATGAAATCAAATTATTCCCAAAATATACACACTAACCTGATGTGGAGCATCAAGAATATGGGCATCCCCTCGGTCAACATCAAAATAAGCACTGTGTGAGGTGCATGGGGATACATGTAACTGAAGGGCATAATGAGTAATGCCAGGAATGTGAGATATTGCATTGCACCAACTAAGCTCCGGTAAAGAGTCCTATCGAATAGACCATGGGTGGTCCTAAGTTTATAGGACATGTGCACTGATGTTGCACATGATGTATTACTAGCACGATGCAAAATATCCTTTGCATGCTAAGATTGCAAAAGAAACATACTTTGTGTCTCGAATAACTATAGTACCAAAAAAGTGATGAAGTGATCCCAAATCAGACATGGAAAACTCCTAAGTGTGATGATGATGTTATGAAGAAAAGCTAGTGAATATGCAAATAATGCTATGTCATCAACATATAACATGAGATAACTAAGGTTACCACTAAGGTGATAAACAAATAAAGAGTCGTCATAAATACTTCCTTTAAAGCCATCTGAAGTAAACCACGCTCTTGGTGACTACTTAAGCTCGTATAGAGAATTTCGAACATGAAAGGCATGACTAAAAACATAAGGATCCACAAACTTTGTGGTTGATGCATGTATATTGTTTCATTACAATGCAACAATGTATTTTTAACATTTACCATATATCAGCCTAAGTAACTCGTGCTAGAAATTTATTCACTTTACCTCTAATGGGTTGTCCATCTAGAAACTCATAGCTTTGTTTTCACTTGACGAATTGCTCACCCAGTAAAAGTACGTGCTGCTCCGTTGTAATGAACATTCTATTTTCTTCCTAAACTGATGTGGGACTTATATATCCATCCCTTGGAGAGTCTAGCATTATTGCTGCCACATTGATATGATCCTTGACTCTAATACCATATGTATTATTTCAAGTAAATTGTGCCAGGGTATAACCCGCTTTGCTCAATTGCTTTTGATAGGTAACTAAAAACTCACAACTTTATTTTCACTATATAAATTGCTTGCCTTAAGAAAAACAAAACATGGTAGTTTCACCCTTGTTATATAAAAGACTTCATTCTCCCTAGATATACGATTTATATCTCCAACCTCTTAAAGAGCCTATTCATGCTCGTTGGCACACTGGTTTGGTCCCTAGATCTGATACCATATGTAACAACCCAAGTAAACCATGCCAGGATATTTTTTGTTTCGCCTCTAATAGGTTGACCATCTAGGAACTTATCATTTTGTTTTCACCTGACAAATTGCTTGCGCAGGCAAAATGCGTCATAGTAAAGAAGGTTTTCATGATAGAAAGACTTTGTTCTGCCCTTTAACTGATTGTTTAAACAACAATCTGGCTTTGAAAATTGTTTAAAATAAGTTACGGGTTAAAGCAAAAATGTTTTCAGGAGCCTGGGAGTTATGGTCTGGAGTTCATGTTCACAAGTATGCATAAGTTTAAACTTTTCAAGTCATTCAAGGAAAACTTCTGAACCTCTCCTGTATGCTCATATGATTTGAAGTAGTATAAAGCAACGAGCATTATTCAAGTCTAAGTTGACTACCGCTTTTGAGAAGACCAAAGTTAGTATGACTTAGGTGTTGTTTGTTTTTTCTGCAAGAAAATGTCTGCAGTCTGCGGACAACATATGCAGACATCTGCAGCAGAAGAGGTGGACCAAATATCTGCAATCTACAAGAAAAATATTGTTTATTTTTTAACATCTGTAGATAGCAGGCGGAGGGGAGGGTGTGGTGGAGGGGAGGGCGCGGCGGAAGGGAGCGGGCAGCGGAGGGGAGGGCGCGGCGGAGAGGATGGTCGCGGAGGGGAGGGCAGTGGCGATGCGACAACGGTTGGGGGAGGGGGAGGCGGTGGTGACCAGTGAGAGGAGAGGAGGATATGGAGTTGTTTTCAAAAGTGAAGATGAAACCTTGTGAGTGGAGAGAAGTGAGAAGAGGTTAGAAGATCTCAAAAGACATAGGTCCACATCTTCTCCATGCAGACCTCAGAAATACGTTTTTTAATGAAACGTCTTCTAAAAAACAAACACTCTGCACATTCAAAACCTCTTCTTGCGTCTGCGTGCACGCAGATGAAGAGGTGGGCAAGATGTTTTAGTAAAAAACAAACACCACCTTAGTGTAAGTTGTTTTCATTTTGACTCTTACTCATAAGGATAAACATAAATTTTATTTTGAAATCGTGTAACATTATTCTCAAGGACTTAGGGGGTTTTTGTTTTTTTATGAAAAGTTCTTTCTGGCCTCTTTTGTCTACGGCGCGTAGATCACGCGCAGATGTTGAAGTTTGCGGAGTGTTTGTTTTTTAAAAGACATTTCATTAAAAAGGGTCTGCGTGAGGTTTGCATGGTGCAAACTTGACACAAATATTTTGTCTGCCACCACCACCGTCCGCCACCACCACCCTCCGCTAGCCCCACCCTCTGCCACCACCACCCTCCGCCACCGCCTCCACTTCCACCCACCTTTCGCGTGGAATAAAATGTGTTTTTATGGTTTTATAGCTACTAAAAATATGAAATAAATGCTTTAAATAAAATGTATAATTATGTTTTTTTATGAATATTATTGTAGTATTGTATGAATTTTATTTAATTTTAATGTTGAAGTATTTTTTAAAGTTTAAAAAATATGTTTATTATTAATTACAAAATATTTTAGCACTCTACAGATGTTAAAAAACAAATATTTTTTTACACACTGCAGACATTTAGGTTACCTCTTCTCCTGCAAATGTCTGTAGATATAGTATGCAGACTACAAACAATTTGCTGTAGAAAAAATAAACATCATTTTAATTAATTTATAGCACAGGCACATAAATCTTGAAATTTAATGAGAGTTCATATTAATTACATAAGCGACCAGTTCGTAAGTAAAAGTTGATTTTGATTTTCTTTGCGATCCAAACCCGTGTATTATTTTTAGAAGCAACAATTGGTTTTAATCTGTCCTAAGTTCATAGGTGACTGAAAAACCTATGCATTGTTCTTGCAAGAATTTTGACTAGTTAGTTTAACGAGAAACAAGTAGAGTCGATAATCAAACTAATTGTAGCAAAAGAAAAGGAATAATTTGATTCGAAAGTATTAAAGTTGATATTAAATTAATCATAGCTAAATGTTGATTAATTTGATCCTATACTCTTAAAATTGGAATCAAATTTAACCAAAATCAGTTTTGTAGAAATTAAGTAATTCTATGTGTTAAAGTTAGGACAAGAAAGACACGAAAAATAACTAAGAAATTATCACATAATAATAAAAGTGTAGCAGTAAAGCAAGAAGGGGTGTCAATAAGTTCCGAATGCCAATCCTCAATTTTACAAATTATACAATATGATCTATAAAAATCAAAACAATTCTTAATATTTATGGGATCTGGGAATAATTCACCAACATAAGAAGTTGATGCAAAGAAAATTATAAGGGCCTATCGCTCATCTTTTTTAAGCTACACTTGAATAATCGGTCCTTCAAATTGCTCATTATATGAATGCTAAAAATATTTAGGACGACTTAAAGGCTTGACTCGTGGAGAATCAAAATATATATCTTAAAATGAAAGACTCTGATACCCTTGATAAGTTCACAAGAAAACTTAGTCAACTTGTGTCACAAGCCAATAATCTTGAATCCACAAATGATACCAAGAGATTAATCCCAAAGCTAATAGGATCGGTATCAGCAAGGTTTATATGTACAGATTGTTGCTGCAGTTCAACTAATGGCCAACCTTAATAGTCGTTGGAAGATTAAGGCTTTCGAAGAACATATATTGAATCCAATCAAGAAGGAAGACATATATGATAAACTTCCAAAGAAAATGGAAAGAAGAAAGGCATGCAACATAGATGTGAACGTTGTGGTCATGATAATTCAAACAATCAAACCCAGAGAACATAAGACGTGACCGATCGAGGTAGAAGAATAATAAAGATGGTAACCAATTCCATCAAAGTAAGAATCACATAAGGTGCTACATGTGCAATAAACTTGAACACTTCAAACATGAATATCCGAAATGAGAGAATCATAAAGATGTTAATCTAACGCAATATTGAAGAAAATGCCCTAGCATTTTTGTAATCCAACTCTTAATTAAAGAAAGTTGAAGATCTCGTTTAAACTAAGTTTAGTTTGAGAGAGAGTGTTTAGAATTTAAACTAATATTATTATTTGTGTCATTATATCAAGTAAAAGGGTATTAGGGTCGATGTTGTAAACTAGGTTTATGGGTCAAAATGTCATTATGCGTCGGTTGTTTGTAAATGTTGATTCTTTCTATATCAAGAGAAAATGAGAACTAAAATCCAAACCTTTGGATTTCTTTTGTTGTACAAATAATGTTATCAGTTTGTGCATGATAAAGGCACGTGGCAAAGATAAGTTGCAGATATACAGGCAGTCATTGTTACTCAGATAGATGCATGCATGCTATCGTTAATTTTACTTATGTACCAGGTACTGTCATGTGGTCCTTGTCGGATTTACTCTCACACACATCATGAATCATCATCATCATCATATCAACTATATCTACATACGATATTCATGGAAGACCACATGCATGTATGCATGCAGAACCATACGTTTGATGATCAGTTTGGATAAACTGACAAGGGTTTCTGCTTCAATGTCTCCACCTCAGCTCATCATGCATGATGCTGTGAATACAAAGGTTTGATGTTTCATTATCATATTAATGCATACGTATATGCATCATCCTTACATCATCAAGATTCATCCACACATGCACCTACATGTCCTTAGGTGCTGACTCGAGTACAAATCGTCAAATTAACCTCAAGTACTTTGATATCTGAGTTCAATTTATTTTAACAAATAGTGTACATATATGCCACCTACATGCATTTATTGGACAAGTGACATGTGTGAGATTATCCCTTTGAAACTTAAAGAGTGATGAAGATTATTATATATTGGGATATATAAAAGATAAACTAATAGCTTTGCCCAAAAGAAATTATAGATTTATAAATTTCACACTCATTAATTCTAACTTCGCTACTACAACTGGTTTAATGTAAAGATCAGGACAGTTAGCTATGTTGTTAATTAGTGGTATCTAGGATTGTGTGTATAAAATATGTTTATTTTTATATTAAAAATATTAATTCTAACGATGCTCTTGTTAGCCATGTGAAATATTATAGTACAATACGTTTACAAATAGGACCAAAAAATATAAACAATATTTATGTAACAAACTTGATTCGAACAAACGTCTTAACTATATACTCCAACGAGTCTTCATATAACATTTTTTACACGAGTCTTCATCACATTTGAATATTCAACTATACCCCTTGATTACAACAAATAAAAAACAAAAGATTTCGCGACTCTACTCAAGACAACGCGTTTGTCTCTTAGGGTATAACATCCAAAGCAGTATGTATTGCCGGAACGTGTCTCGGGCCCAAGAGATCACCGGGTTTAATATGTGTTATGATGTTAATATGGAAAAGATTAAAGATGATGGTGTAGGAAGAATAATTTAAAGAGTAATCATCTCTAATTTTTTATAAAACTTGTTGACACTTAAAAAAATAAATTTATTTTTTCTCTCTTTTCATTATCATGAGTTTGTTTATATACTCATGCTAATAAGTTCATATTAATGTGAGTTTTATGATTCACAATCAAAACTCCCATTTGATTTATGAAATGTTTTATGAGACCAATTAAAACTCTCATTTATTCATGACATGTTTAATATCAATTTTAATAAAAATTATGATCCATAAGTCAAAACATAAAACATTTATGTTAATCAATACATAGTTTTATTAGCATTATGCAAGAAATTACAAAAATTTCCTACAATAATCATCCAAATTTTATTTTTCATTTCGACCACTCAACTTCGAACATTAATATTTAATTAATCTTAGCTTCAGTTTGGACACGGTTAGTTCGTTACAAAACAAGAACTTAAACCAATAAATAAATAACTATTTATATAAAAATATATAAATATAATTATTTTTGTGTCTAAAATTCCAACAATGATCATGGTGAAACTTTACACTATAATCACAGCCACATCGATCTCCGATCTTCATTATTGTTTTGTTATCAAAATACAAAGTTCACATGTTGATTTATGATGTACTGGATGGATTCAGAATTGGTCTTTAGTTTTCATGAATGTTTTATTATCAAAATAATATTACTTCTAAGAAGACTGGTTATCATGCACAAACAGAATTAACCATCAGTGGTCCCTTGATGGAGCAACCATCAAGGATCCCTCGGTGAAACATCCTTCGTTGATCCCTTCGTGAAGCAGTTATGTCACTTTAAGAAAATAAGAAATTGTGTAATTTGTAATTTTGAGGTACAAATATACAACAAAAAGTAAAATAATATTTTTAGATCAAACAAATAATGTTCGTGTGAACCAACAAATTAATATGTTTGGCTTCATGTATCTAACATTACTTTTGAGTTCATGTCATTTTTGATATCTGTAAAACTTTATTCATGTAAGTTTCGGCCCGGCAATATACAAACGTACACAATCTGGTTGTCATACCCGCAAGAAGATAGTTACACAATGGAGCACAATAGATGTTAGAATAATGTTGGATCCCGACATTATTAGTTAATTGTGTAATTAGATATGTAAATAATCGTGTCGTGTATGTATAGTTAAATAGGTCATTCGAGTAAAGATGGATGGGTCGAATAGATAGTTATTTCTCCTGCCTAATATTTCTCCCGTAGGGTAATAAATATCCTCACAATGTTGGCGTATGATGTATTTATGTACGTATAATTGTGTGTGAAATACATTGTGTATATACAAATAGTTGTGTGTTAGAACAGCGATATCGAGACTCAATGGTAGAGTGTTTTATAGTTTTAAATGAGTGACATTTGACTAAAGATAATTTCTAGAGTTTAATCATTATTTGAAATTATTGTTCTAATTAAAAAACCATTTCATAAAATAGATACAATTACAAAATAAACTCTCGTTTTAATTTTCCTTATTAAAGTATTAATTCTAAACAACTTCAAAATTGATTTCAGATATCTTTTAATATTTAGTACTTGATATAAGATGTATTATTTTAACATTCAATAAAAAATCATAATAATAAAAACTTTATTTTTTACGAAAGAATACTTTATAAAAGTATAAACATGTGTTTTATATATGACAATTGACAACCACAATCTTAACATTTCTCGATTAACACACTAGTGAATACATCTGAAAAGTAAGTAGACGACATGCACTCGTACCAAAACTAAACCCAGACAAAGCAGCCACATGACTAACATACATCATCCAATCGCATAGGCTTTTAAGACTATACTATGCTTGAGATGTTCAATCACATTAATAAAATATTAATAATATAAGATATAAGATATGTACATTTCTTATTTCTAGCTTAAACTACTGTTTAATATCTACTAATTATCCTTAGTTTAGATTATTTTAATCTAATATCAATTCTCTTTCTATTTTAATTTTCTTATGGTATTAGAGTTTTAATGCTCATGGGACTATCTTTTGCTTTTCACTTGAATTCTTTTTTTTCTTACAAACCAAGTATGATTCTAAACTTTAAAAACTAGATCACAAAATGTAACACTAATCTGTAACGTAAACGAAGAAGAAGAAATAAGAAAAAGAATGAAGATGAACAAAAACTATAAGAATTAGAGTAGAAAGAGAGAAAGAAAAGAAAATTATGATGTCTTAACAAGATCATTCATGTTTTGATCTCCTCTTTAATAACCAAATTATCAAACTTTTTCATGTTGATAGTTTATTTCCAGCTAAACATTTCACTCACATTTAGATTGAGTAGACATAGTAAGAATATCCATCATCATAACATTTACGTAGTTATGATTATTCGTTTTCTCATCTAGTTATTTTTTATTTTATTTTTTTTTGAGTTTAGAACATGATTACAATTAATAATGTTTTGTCAAGTTACATCAAAATAGAAAGTAGACGGGCAACAAGCTACGCCGCCACCCCTTTCTGAATAGCAAATCCTAACCTTCCAAAAACAAATCCTTGCCTCCCCGGGGTTGAGCAATGGTTGTCTATGACCCGTTGGACCCTGGTCAAAAAGTTGATAGCTTCTGGCGCTAGGGAGCCAAATGTATCAAAGGCAAAGGGAACAAAAGCGTGCTGGTTCTCTGCGCAAGCTTTAGCATGTTTATCCACTTTCTTTGATTCTGCCTTTCTTGCCGCTTGACCAGCTACAAAACCGTTTTCTCGTAAACCAACCAAAGGGGAAACCCCTGTGAGGTCCACACAAGCATGTTTGCCCCCATCCCAGCCAAAGACGAGCAGATCCGTTGGTCGCAAAGTAGACCTCCCCTCCATAGGGTCCGTGAGGAAATTCACAGGGGCTTCTTTCTTAGCAGAAATCCCAGCTCTTCTTAGGATGTCCCCCAAAACATCTCGTACCCAGTCATGCCGATATTTGAACCCAGGTAGCTCTTTACAGTGAAGGGCGTGCTCCCCATATTTATCCATACAAGCTTTACGACATATCGGACATGTTTCATCTTCCGGGTACATAGGGATCATCAACGGTATTTGAGAATTGCTCTATATTCTACTGGAGACATGCACTGTCCCAACCCTTCAATCAGGATAACGGTCAAAAAGTCCTGAGCATGGGGGCCCTTCAGGCACTCAAACACCGCCTTTTGGCGGGATGACAAAGAAAAAACTTCTCCCAGGCTTTGAGCGATTTTGCTAAACAGAGCATTCGCCAAAGTTATTTGTGGCTTCGAGGGGGCGGTGTCCTTATTAGAGAAACCGCCAATATCCAAGTCTGGGAGAAGGACATATAAGCGTTCAAGCGCCTACTGATAGTCCGGGTCAAGCCCGAAGACCCCACTGTTTCGAAGGTGTAAGGATTCCTTAAGTCTGATGCAACCCAAAAACATCCAAAGTGTCTCAGCAACATGCACTAAGTACTGAAGTGAAGAATGCTTCGGAAGTTTTACACAATACATTAGAAAAACATTCTAAGTGTAAAATCTTCTGAAGTCAAGACCAATATCTTCCGAAGCCAAACATGAAGTCTTCCGAAGCTTCAAGAGACAAAGTCTTCCGAAGCTTCACCCTATGAAGACAGATTTCTTCCGAAGACTTTTAGTACACATGCTTTATCTGATGTACTGTTCCATAAAGCACCTTTTCCGCTGCGTCTCTGATAAGTCACCAACTTACAAGAGTTGGTGAAAAGGTCCATGCTTTTGGTAACTGTACATTGAGGTCTTGAGTCTGAAACTTTCCACTTTATGTACTTTATCCTTTTTGTAATGTATAAGGATGTGAGCTATGGCATGTCATAGTCACAAGGTCAAAAGGCAGATATGCCTTTTGATTCTACAATTGATTTTGTTAGTGTCTAGTCAATTGTATCCAGCTGGCTTTCATAGTATAGCCGGCTGTAGGTTGTAGTATAAGTATTCCAAGTTCTTGTATCTTTCTTTATGCTTTGTAACACTTGTAAAAGAACTTGAGAAAGCAATATACTGCTCCCTTGAAAACTACACTCTCTTGTTCTGTCTCTTGCTTTACTTGTGTTCTCTGTATCACCTTTGGTTACCCAGTTCACTGTTTGATTAAAGTTTAGTTAATCTTCTCATTGTGTTGTTGTGTTGTAATTGTGTTCAAGCCCTTAAACGATCCTGCAATTGGTATCAGAGCTCTCAGGTTCGTGATATAAGATCTAACCATCTTAAGATCCCTCACACACACAAAAACTAAACTCTTCAAATGGCTTCCATCTCAAAGACTGATATGGAGACTGGAACCATGAACAAGTCCCCACTGATCACTCTGATGACTTTGACACCTGGTGCATGAGGATGGAAGGCTTCATCAGGTCTCTTGACTCAAGAATGTGGGAATCTGTTGAATATGGACCTTTCATACCCAGCACCCCCTCTGCTACCGGTGCTGGTATGATTCCTAAAGATGTGGCCAACTACTCAGATGAAGATAGGAAAAGAATAGAGATTGACAGAAAGGCCATGACTGCTCTTCAGACTGCTATCCCAAACTCTGTGTACAGAGGTTTTAAGAAGTGCAAGACAGCTGAACAGCTGTGGGATGCACTGAAGCTGATGTATGAAGGCTCCTCTGAAGCCAAGGAAACAAGAAAGATCTTCTGAAGCAGCAGTTCGAAAATTTCACCTTTAAAGCAGGTGAAACCATGACCCAACAATACTTCATGGTATGTTGAGATTGTGGATACCCTTGTGGATGGAGGAGTTCCTCTTGAGAACAGAGACATTGTAAGGAAGTTCATGTCCTCACTTCCTAGGCAATGGACACACTATTGTGTGGTAATCAAGAGGACCGAGAACCTTAAAACTCTTACTCTGACAGAGTTATATGGGATTCTCAGTGGATACCAGATGGAGATGAACTTACAAGGTTCATCTGGCAACTCTAACAATCAAATGGGTTCAGCCCTTCATGTGGTTGAAAGGGACAGCATAGAACCCCAACATCATCTCCTATGCTACCCTGACAACTCACAAAAGGTCCTTTCATCACCTTCCCGGAGACACCAAGGGAGAACTTTACTCAAGGAAGCCCATTCCAAGAGACAAGTTCTTCTCAAGCCTTTGTGTCTGCAGATGAAAGCTGTGGAAATTATCTCTTCACTCTTGAAGACTAGACTGTATCCATCCAGATGACCTGGAATACACGGAGATAGTTCAGCAGATGGCTCTTCTCACTCACAGAGCCAAGAAGTTCTACAAGAGGACAGGAAGAAGATTTCCAAGCAATGCTACCAGTGGTAAGTTTGGGCTGGATAAAAGCAAAGTTAAGTGTTACAATTGTAACCTTATGGGTCACTTTGCTAGGGAGTGTAAGGCACCTAGAGCAAATGGGGGTCAAACACAACTCAGACCAAACTACACTAACAATACCCCTCAGGCTGAGAAGACAAAGCAACATGCTGCGGTTGCTGTTGAAGAGGGAGGATTTGACTGGAGTTTTCAGGTGGAGGATGCTTCTCCAAACCAAGCATTGATGGCTGACCATGATGAAGCCAAGGTATTAGAACATCTTGCTCCCCTGAATGCATTGCTAAAGTAAATAGATACAGGTCCTACAACCTAGAGATGAGATCTGATCTTGAGTCATTAAACATATTAAAATCTGATTTTAGAAAGTCTGAAAATGATTACAAGTTAAAGATAGAAGACTTGGAGAAAACCATTTCAGTACTAAAACATGAACATACAGATTTTAGAACTCAGATCCAAGATCTCATCACTAAGTTGACTAAGTGCCAGGCTGAGCTTGTGATCAGCAAAGCCCTGGCAGAGAAAAGTGTTCTTGAAGAAGAGACCTTCAAGAACATGATATCCTCATCCCTACACAATAAGGTTTGTTATCAAAATAGACAGGACTGGATCAAATGAGATAGCTCCTCCACACACAATCTTGTCTGTAAGATCTCCTAGGTGTGGAACTTGTGAAGATGAGTTCCTCTCATAGATCCAATAAGAGGATGATGAAGAAGTGATAGTGAGGAATCCCTCTGAGAAGAGTGAAGAAGAGGATTCCTCCAAGGGCCATTATCCTTCTGAGGAGAAGAATTAACTGTGATGATCAAGTCCAAGAGAAAGAACTTGATCAGGAAGAGCAAAAGAAAGCAAAGAAGGCTCAAGAAATCAAGGCTACCTTTGATGCCAAGCAGAAACAAGTGTTTATCTCTGCAGGTCTCAAAGCAGTAAGGACTGAAGACATCCACCAAAGCTTCTTAGCCAAGAGTTCTGGTTCATGTTCAAATCATCTCAGTACAAAGAAGAAGACTGAGCTGCTGTGTACCACTGCTGCACACCTGGAACATCAAATTCCAAGAACAGTTCACAGCCCAAGGGAATTGTATCTGCATCTACCAAGATGAAGGTGAAAAAGGGATGTGACCAAAGCCAGTCTTGCTCTCAAAAGGTGATTTCTTTGAAGAAGAAAATGTTGTGTGTTATGTGTGAAAGTACTTCTCATATTGCCAAGGATTGTCCATACAATCCTAAAAGTACTATCCACATGACCAATACAAAGACTTCAAAGAATCTCAAGAAGTCTCAAGCTTCGGAAGGAAAGTCAGTTTCCTTCGGAAGCTCCAAATCAAAGAAGAAGGTAAATGGAAAATTACCTTCGGAAGTAAAATTGGTCTCGGAAGAAAGGAGTTCTTCCGAAGCACTGAAGTCTGCTGCAGTGACTGTAGATACTTCCGAAGTATCAGTCATTAAAACTTGTGAAGCTCCAAAAGCTTCTAAGGTTTTGAAGGTCAAGTCCAAGACTCCAAAGGTGGTGTGGAAGTCTAAGAAAGACCAAATGACTGAGGTTTCTCCATCTACAACAGCTGAAGATCCCCTCTGTACAACCATAGGATCTATTACTGCTGCATTACCTTCTATTACACTTACTGAACCCAATACAAGTAAGGCTTGGTTTCCAAATGTAACTAATCATTTTCTTTGTGCAGGAACAGCTCAAGACAAACAAGAATGTCTGGATAATTGACAGTGGCTGTTCCAGGCACATGACAGGCAATAGGTCTTTACTTCATAATTTTGAAAAAATTGATGGAGGACCAGTTGCTTTTGGAGGAGATGAGGTGGTTACATTTATGGAAGGGGCAAGGTCACAAATGGTAAGCTCAGCATTGAGAAGGTAACTTTGTTAAGGAGCTTGGGTACAATCTTCTGAGTGTATCCCAATTTTGTGATCAGAGTCATAACATGCTCTTCACTGAGCATGAGTGCATTGTTCTCAAGCCTGAGTGGTCATTCCTCATGAGCATATCCTGCTCAGAGCCCCTAGGAAAAGGAACATGTACAAGATGGATTTGCAAGAAACATCTCCCTCTGGAGAAGTTTCATGCTTTCTATCTAAAGCCAATAGTGATGATCTTCCTATGGCATAAAAGAATGTGCCATGTAAACTTTAAAAACATGAATAAATGATTAAGCATGATCTGGTAACTGGAATGCCAAAAAAGAGTTTACAAGTGATGATCATTGTGTTGCATGCCTGAAGGGAAGCAACATAAGACATCCCATAAGCCTAAGGAAATGAACTCCATCACTACACCCCTACACTTATTACATATGGATCTCTTTGGCCCCACCAGTGTAATGAGTTTAGGAAGGACCTTATACTGTCTAGTGATCATAGATGATTTTACAAGATTCACTTGGGTCTTCTTCCTTAGAACTAAAGATGAGACTCCTGAGATTCTAAAGAATTCATCTTAAAGATTGAGAATCAATGTGATCACAAGGTCAAAACCATAAGATGTGATCAAGGAACTGAATTCAAGAACCAGATCCTTGATACATTTTGTGATGAAAAGGGTATTACAAGACAATACAGTGCTCCCAGGACTCCTCAGCAAAACGGAGTTGCTGAGAGGAGAAACAGGACACTTATTGAAGCTGCAAGAACTATGCTGTCTGACTCTAAACTGCCTATCACCTTCTGGGCAGAGGCAGTTAATACTGCTTGCTATGTGCAAAATAGAGTTTTAGTAGTTAAGACACATGGTAAGACTCCTTATGAACTTTGGCACAAAAGGAAACCTTTCATTGGTTTTCTCAGGTCATTTGGATGTCCCTGCACCATCTTGAATACCAAAGATCAAGTTGCCAAGTTTGCTGAGAAATCAGACGATGGACACTTCATTGGATACTCTTCCCAAGCTAAAGCTTATAGAGTATACAATCTCAGAACTAGAATCATTGAGGAGTCAGCCAATGTGACTTTCAATGAGCACACACCCAGTGTGGCTGGTTCTGGTCCGGATTGGCTATTTGATCTTGATTTAGTTACCAACTGTTTTAATAAATCTTGTGAGCATGTTTCAGGATCTACAGAAAATTTTAATACAGGTGATCCCGATCCAAGATTTGAGCTAGGAAGACCTTCAACTCACACACCTTCAGCTCCAGTTGAAACTACTTCAGCAAATGAGGTTTCTATCAGCACAACAATGACAAATCCAGCTGATACATCTGGCATGCCTTCAAATTCCAGCTCAGAGGCTTCTCAACCAGATAAAGACATCTCAATTGCAGAAGACAACAATGGTGATGGTGATAGTGATCAAGAATTTCTTGATGCTAATAACCATACCATAGATGACAACATCAATGATGTCACACACTCATTGGATCAAGTTAATCTTGATAGGTGTGATAATGTGGAGGATCAATCTTCAAGACCAGATCTAAATTTCTCAAATTTGGATCTATCTCAGCAACTTGCTGTGATCCCTCAGCTAAGGATCCACAAGTCCCATCCTACCACAAACATCATTGGAGATGTTATCTCCGGGGTAAAGACAAGAGGGCAAACCCATGAAGCAAATGTTTGTCTTCACTCTTGTTTTTATCCCAGTTAGAGCCAAAGAAAGTTGAGGAGGCTCTAAAGGATGGAAGTTGGGTTGAAGCTATGCAACAAGAGCTGCTTCAATTCAAAAGGCAGAAAGTTTGAACCTTTGTCCTCTTCCTCATGGGAAGACTACCATTGGAACCAAATGGGTTTTTAGGAATAAAAAGGATGATAGAGGAATCATCATCAAGAACAAGGCAAGACTAGTTGTTCAAGGATACACACAAGAAGAAGGGATTGACTACACTGATGTCTTTGCTCCTGTAGCTAGACTAGAAGCTGTTAGGATATTCCTGGCATTTGTTGCATCCAAGAACTTCAAGGTCTACCAACTTGATGTAAAGTGTGCTTTCTTATATGGAGTGATTGATGAGGTTTTATGTCAAACAACCACCTGGTTTTGTAGATCCTGATCATCCTGATTATGTCTGCAAGCTTGACAAAGCTCTCTATGGGCTGCATCAGGCACCCAGGAAGTGGTATGACACTGTCTGAGTATCTCTGTAAACATGGTTACAGGAGAGGTACTATAGATGGAACTCTCTTCATCAAAGGACAAGGAAACGACATTCTGCTAGTTCAAGTATATGTGGATGACATCATCTTTGGCTCAACCAATTCAAGGCTCGGCAAAGACTTTGAAAAGCTGATGACAGATAGATTGAAATGAGTTCAATGGGAGAACTTAATTTCTTTCTGGGAATTCAAGTGAAGCAGGTTGAAGATGGCATTTCATAAGTCAGTCAAAGTATGTTCAAGATATACTCAAGAGGTTCAACATGACTGATTGTAAGACTGCTAAGACACCCATAGCCAAAACCACTCCCTTGGTCCAGATCTTGAGGGGGTGTGTAGATGAGCACTTATACAGGGCTATGATTAGGTCTCTTATGTATCTTACAGCTAGCAGGCCTGATATCATGTTTGCTACATGTATTTGTGCAAGATATCAAGCCAATCCTAAGATGTCTCACTTAATCACTGTGAAAAGGATTTTAAGATACCTCAAAGGTGCTTCAACACTTGGTTTATGGTATCCAAAGAATTCTAATTTCAATCTGTATGCCTATACAGACAGTGATTATGGTGGCTGCAACATGACTGCAAAGTCTACATCTGGGGGATGTCAATTCCTTGGTGGAAGAGTTGTCTCATGGCAATGCAAGAAACAACCTGTGTGTCTGCATCAACTGCTGAGGCTGAATACATTGCTGCTGCAAGCTGCTGTACCAGTGCTTTGGATTCAAAATCAGATGCTAGACTACGGATTTAACTTCAAAGAGACTCCTATCCACATAGACAACAACAGTGCTATCTCTATCACTGAGAACCCTGTGCAGCACTCAAGGACCAAACACATCAACATCAGGTATCATTTAATAAGAGATAACTATGAAAAGGGGTTAATTAAACTAGTCAAAGTTCACACAGATGAACAATATGCTGATCTGTTCACAAAAGCTTTTGATGAACAGAGATTTAAGTATCTGATATCAGCTATTGGATGATTAACTTTGAGTAGACTTTTTCTTAAAACTAATTCTAATTATTTCTTCTTAAAAAATATGTGTGTCCTAAGTTGTCTAGTTCATCACTTTCATAAGCTCATGTTTTCTTTGAATGAAAAACTCTTTTTGAAGACTTTCCTTAGATTCTTGAAAATTTTCTGATACTTCGGAAGAAAACGTTTTACCTTCGGAAGAAAAATATGTCTTCAAAATAAATGACTGTCTAAGAAATTTTACCTTCGGAAGAAGTCAAAATTTATCTTCCGAAGCTTAAAATTCTACCTTAGACACTTATTCATTTTTAAGGACTTTTTCCTTCCGAAGCAAAAATTACTTTCGGAAGCTTTGTTCATTCTTATACAAAGCATCCAAAAGTTTTTATTTCTCTTCCGAAGCATAAATCTTTAAGACTCTCAGGAAAATTCTTCCGAAGTCACTTTAGCTTCGGAAGCTTTTTCAATCACAACTTCCGAAGACAAATTACTTTCGGAAGCTTTTCGAATTCCAAGAAAACTACTTTTTGAGCAAAAAGGTAAACTACTTTTTCAGAGGTGGGACCGACATACGGATTTCAAAGTTTATCCTCTTTCATTAAACTTTATCTGAAATCCTTCTCTCTCATATATAACCCAACGGTTTCCCCCCTCTTCTATCATCTGCTTTTCTTCCATACCTAAAACCCAAAGCTTTCTCTCTGAAATTTCCTTCCCATTTTTTTCTTCATCTCTGAGCTACCTCACAATGGCTGACCTTACACACAGAAATGATCCTCACTTTGCCATGCAGCTACACAGACAACACAATCAGGTTGCTCTGTTATGCTCTGACAAAGATCCTCATTTCTCAGAGGTTTGCCGTTTCTTGTCTTTGTCTCACTACTTCACCTCCCTAACCATTGATCCTCCTCTATATGAGGATCATTTGCTTGAATTCTGGAAGACCTGCCAAGAGGTCATTATGGATGGGGAGAAGGCACTGTCTGCCACAGTGCAGGGGAGAACAATTTTCATCACTCCGCCATCATCAACAGACATCTTCAGCTGGATGATGAAGCAGGTGAAGTGTTCTTCCCAAAAGCGGTTAATCATTCCTTCGAGCAGATGGGATATGAAGGAGATTTCTCTGTAAAGACCTTCAGGAAAGGGAAGGTCTCATCCCAGTGGAAATACCTGCTCCATGTGGTTATCCACAGCTTATCAAACAAGCATGGTGGATGGGACCAGATTCCTGAGGATCTCTCCTTTATAGTTCATGGGATGGTTCAGGGGGTCAAGTTCAGGTATTCACAATTTGTTTATACTAATTTACTTGCAAACTTAGACTCCTTAGAGTATTACATGTTTCCTAGATATGTTCAACACATTCTCACTGTGAACTGGGCTCACAGTTGAGGGAAACAGGCAAATTCTTTAAACTGGGACAGATGAAGCCCGGCATCTTTAAAATTATGAAGAAGCCAACTGTAGGCTTCTCAGGGTAGAAACAGCCCTAGTCCCAAAAATGTTAGAGCTCATTGCTCAAGGTGACAACATAGCAGTCCAAGCTAGTGTTGAACCCACACCTACTGCTCTCCTACCCTCTTCACAACCTCAAATATCATCACCTACAAAAGAAAATCCCAACGAACCCCTGCTCAGGCTATTGAGTCTGTGCAGGCCCCCAAATACTCAACCTTACAGGAAGAAGTGGACTCCAGCGCTCCCACTTCTCCTGAGGAGCAAACCACTCCCATTACTTTACCTATCAGGGTTGAGGTTCCTCAAGCTCACCCTGATGAGCTCATTAGCCCAACACCGTAAGCTTTCACTCTGAGTCTCAACACTCAAGTGAACAACCTTCAGGGGACAGCTACCATCCCCAGCCTTTGGATCTAAACCAACCAATTCCCAACCTATCCTTTTACACTGATGAAGACTTAGGATTCAGTGAGTACCATGAGTCTCTCTTCTCCTCCCCTACTGAAAGAGAGATGAGTACCTCTGACTCTCCTCAGTCTATCCCTCATCAGTCACCTATTACTGAGGTGGACACATCTGAACCTGTTCAGGATGTCCATATGGAAGAGGCTCTCACTTTTGAAAGTGATTACATCATTAAGACCTCAACCATGGCAACTCAGCCCATTGGCATCTTAATGAGGTTGCCAGTGAGCAGAGGAAAACCAGCAGCCAAGAAACTCAAGCTGGTGGTGAGAGAGAGGACTCTGGTCTAATCCTCTCATCCCCCAGTGATTCTTCTGATGAAGATGAGGGGAATTTGAGACTAAAGGTACAAAAATTGTCACAAACATGCACCTATCTAGTCTCTAAGGTCAGCCACTTGGAATCTCAGGTGACTACCTTACAAAACAGGGTCAATGATCAGCAACTTCAGATCTCATATTTGAAGGAAAAACTAGCTGAGAGACCTTTAAGGAGAGCTCAACCAGGAACACAAGAGCCTGTGGAAGTGACTGATTTATCCTCCAGCTCACCTATGCAAGTGGGTGATGCTACCAAAAAGGGGGAGAAAGTTATCACAACCACAGAACCTGGGAGTTCTTCAAAGAGAATGGACATAGAGGACTCACCATCCTCACTTGCTGTTGTGCATTCTCAGCAACTTCCTCAAACTCACATTAATGTGGACTCTATAGACTCTATCATCAGGAGTCTCTTTGAGGAAGGTATACCAAGGGCTGTCTCATCTCCACCACATGGAACTGGCAACTACATCATCAGATGGAGGTATGATGATGACAGAAGAGCCCCATACTTCACAGAGTTCAAGGCCAACAAGAAGTCTTTCAGTTCCAAAGCCTGAGCTTCTATGAAGGACTGGATTTAGTCAACATGCCACTTGTCAATCCAAGCAAATCTAGACAAGCTGACAGGCTGGCTCAAAGAATCCAAGACAGGATCCTTGCAGAGTTCTCTCTAAGAAGGAGACTTAGGCAATCAGGCAATGTCATCGGTCAACTGGATGTTGAGGTGGACCCTAAGATTAGTTTCATAGGGGAAACCTTGGCTGAAGGCCCAGTGGCAGAACCTGAGACCCTTGTCTCACCATCAACAACTGCTGCAGAGATCCAAACTCCATCTGAGACACCTGCTGGTGAAGGTGTTTCTCAGCCTCTCTCTGGCCAGAGCATGGAAGCTACACCAAGCAATGAAGGCCAAGCCTCAATCCACCCTGAGTCACAAAGGTCTGTTGGTGACAAAGGGAAAAGGATAATGACTCCTGAGGAAATTGAGGAGGAAGAGAGAGAGAGGAAAAGGAGGCTAAGGGGAGAAAGTTCTTCTGGGTCATCTAAATTCATGCAAGCTGCAATCAGGGCTGCCCCCAGACCAAATACTCAAAATGATGAACAAAGGGCAGTCAGGATTACTTATTTACAGACCAGGAACTATGATGTTGATGAAATCATCTCCCTCCCCTTAGAAGAGTTGAATGAACTGGCTGACATGGAAGTGTCAAGAGAGATAAAGGAGAAAGAGGATGCAAGGTTACTTCTTAATTCAAAGAGGAGAGGAGACAGAAAAGACTTCACAAGCATACTCCCACTCTCTCTCCAGTTCAAGAAAGTCCTGCACAGGAAGATGTGGCTCCACAAGAACCTCAGGTAGATAAAGAAGAAGATAGAATCAAAATGATAAACTACCTGAGTGCCACAGGCTTCTATCAGGAAAATGTACTTCTTCCCTTGTCCTATGACTTCATTGAGTTCGAATACTTAAAGCAACTTGAGCTTGAGCAAGTCAAAGAAAGAAAAACAACCAAAAGGAAGCTAAGGGAAGAAGCTGCAAAGTCAAGAGCCATCATTCAAAAGAATGCAAAGAAGTCTGCTGACAGACAAAGAATGATGAGCTTCTTGAAGTCATATGGATTCTCCGGAAGGAGACTTGGTCCCATGTCTCTATCTACAATGGATGAGCATATAAGGGTGATCAAGCAGAAGATTAAAAGTGGTGAATTGATTGACTTGCACTCTCTTTCAAGTCAAATCCCACCTGAAGTGGAGGTCAAGTTTGAACAACCAGAGACACCTGAACCAGAACCTCCAGCTGAGCCTCAGCAAACTTCATCTTCTGATCCAAGACAGGGTCAAACTCCCTCTCCTTCTGAACCTGTGAGGGAGGAACACCCAACTGAGAAAGACACTGATGATCAACATGGTGCTGCAGACCAGTCTTCTCAGTTAAAGACATTAAAGAGGAAGAAGAAAATGGCTTCTAAACCAAAGACTAAAAAGAAGAAGCCAAAGTCATCTACCTCTACACCCCAGGCTGAATCAGATCAACCTGAGGAAGTGCATGATGAGGCAGCCCAATCAACTCCTATGCAAGTGGCTCCTCTAGCAACTGAGACACCTATCTTGTCCTGGACTTATTCTACCAATCCAGAAAGATGGCATGTTGTCAGAGATCAAGGTGTTGAGAATGTCTACTCCTGGCAAGACATAATCAACTTACCTCTGCATGATCTCTTTGAAATGAGAAGATACTATGAGAGTCTTGATGATCCTGACCACCAAATGAAGAAAGGAATGGTCTTGATTGTACTGAAGACTACCAACATCTGAATATCTTCTAAGTGTTTTGGTAGCATCAGCCTAGGGGGAGTTTGTAAGGATTCCTTAAGTCTGATGCAACCCAAAAACATCCAAAGTGTCTCAGCAACATGCACTAAGTACTGAAGTGAAGAATGCTTCGGAAGTTTTACACAATACATTAGAAAAACATTCTAAGTGTAAAATCTTCCGAAGTCAAGACCAATATCTTCCGAAGCCAAACATGAAGTCTTCCGAAGCTTCAAGAGACAAAGTCTTCCGAAGCTTCACCCTATGAAGACAGATTTCTTCCGAAGACTTTTAGTACACATGCTTTATCTGATGTACTGTTCCATAAAGCACCTTTTCCGCTGCGTCTCTGATAAGTCACCAACTTACAAGAGTTGGTGAAAAGGTCCATGCTTTTGGTAACTGTACATTGAGGTCTTGAGTCTGAAACTTTCCACTTTATGTACTTTATCCTTTTTGTAATGTATAAGGATGTGAGCTATGGCATGTCATAGTCACAAGGTCAAAAGGCAGATATGCCTTTTGATTCTACAATTGATTTTGTTAGTGTCTAGTCAATTGTATCCAGCTGGCTTTCATAGTATAGCCGGCTGTAGGTTGTAGTATAAGTATTCCAAGTTCTTGTATCTTTCTTTATGCTTTGTAACACTTGTAAAAGAACTTGAGAAGCAATATACTACTCCCTTGAAAACTACACTCTCTTGTTCTGTCTCTTGCTTTACTTGTGTTCTCTGTATCACCTTTGGTTACCCAGTTCACTGTTTGATTAAGTTTAGTTAATCTTCTCATTGTGTTGTTGTGTTGTAATTGTGTTCAAGCCCTTAAACGATCCTGCAGAAGGATATGATCTTGTAGTTCCCAAGACTGGGCTCTAGAGGCCACAAAAGCATAAGCCCCAACATCTCGAGCTGAAAGGAGTCCCAAACCACCGAGACGCATTGGCAAAGATGCCAAACGCCATTGGAGATCACCAAAAAAAGGGCCACCACCCACGACAATGTCTTCTATAGCCTCCCTGAGGCCATCATCGAACCGAGATACCGCATCCTCCATCAAATGGGGTTGACAAGTGCGCAACCCAAAAAGTAACTTAGCAACTCCCATGCACGACCTTAGCAAGAGTAGTTCACATTGGGGATTCCTAAGGCAGGGCAAGAGTTTCATGAGGTCAACCGCTCCCGAGGCCCGCCGCCCAGCCAACTCCTCAATAAAGCTAGGATCACGGCTAACAGCTCCTCCAAGGAGCTTAACCCCCTCTCTGGTCTACCAATCCCTCTCGAGAAAAGTCTGTCCTGAACTTTACACCCATCGCATGTCGGCCAAAAAACCTCTGTTTTCTTAATGTTGAGATAAAGCCCCAGAGATGGCCCTTCCACGTTGATGATGTCTAAGGCCTTAGCAACCTCAGACGCGTTGCCGATAATCGTTCCATCATCCAAATACCAAGCATGAAACAAAAGGTTACAACGGTCCTGGACCCGAAGAATAAGGGGGTGTAAGGCAAGGGCAAAGAGAAGGGGCCCTAAGGGATCTCCTTGTTGTACTCCGGTAGTAGCCCCAATACAATCATTGCCAACATACAACTTAGCAGGCTGAGCATAAAGAAATTGGACCCACCGATAGATTGACGGGCAATGCTGATGAACCTCTTGAAGGAAGGTTGTGCGGTCGACCGTGTTAAAAGCATTAGAGAAATCCACAGTAAGCAAGGCCAAGGAGCCGTCTTCATGACAAGAGTTGAGAAACCTGTTTGCACTGTGAAGCCCCGCCTCTGCACCATTAGGCATCCCTACCCCAAATTGAAAGTCCCCCAAGTGCTGAGCCATGTCTTTCCCGACCTTCTTCATCACCACCTTAGAAACCAACCTTCGCCAAATACACCCCACAGTTATTATAATTGAATTTTGGTTTTTTAACATCTCTACAAAAAATATGTATGTTTTTATATTAGTTGGAAAGGAGCTACTATTGCATATTAATTTTAATTACTTTTTCTCTAGTTTAGATTAATCTATGCTAGTATTAGTTGTCTTTGTATATTTTAAAATTTACAGATCTAACATTAAAAATTATACCATTTCTCATTGAATTGATTGATCTCCTAAACCAAACCAAAGATCGACTTATTTATAGAGGATGAACCATCATAATATTTCAGTCGGCGATTCTATCCCTTTATATCTAATAAAACACAAATCTAGTGATGTATTAACATAGTAAAACACATAATATGGTTTGTTACAAAGCTCTCACATAATAAAACACAAATCCAGTGCTATATTAACAACAACTAGATATAATATTTGTGTCTAATGATAGAGGAAAAATTATTTTCTTATTTTATGAAAACTTTATTTTTCACCAAATTTCAATATCTATCAATGCTAATAAAAAAGTTTTTTGTAAGCTACTTGTCAAAATTTTAGAGCCCTTAAAATTTATTTTATCACTTCTATCTTCTAATAAATATTACATTAATTACAAATTATATTTTTAATTCTTTTCATATAAAAAATATTTTTATAAAATTTAAAAGAGGATCTTTCTACAAATGTAATTTGTATACAAATAATTTCTTTATAAAATATAATTTTTTTCAAAGAAAATATCAAACTTTCAAAAACCATAATATATTTTAAAACATATGGCTTTTAAAAAGTAAAATTCTTGTGAAAAAAAATAATTCAATTTCAAAATTATAATATAAAATTTATTAAAATATCGTTTTTTAAAACGGTTTGTTATGAAACAGTTTGTTTAAAAACCAACTTTTTTATAGAAAAACAAAAAAAGTAACAAAAGTTTAAAAAATGATATCATTTTTATTACTCGTACGTAATTTTAACCATATCTTATATCAAAAGATCGTTTTATAATTCAATAATTTTTAATAACCTTATTTAATATTTTATTTATTCAACTCATGCAATAGACAGGATACTAACCTAGTTTACAAATATTCTCAAGATTGGAACCATGTCTCTATAATGTAAATAGTGATGCTAAGGCTTGGGCCCCTTGAAAACAAGGGCCCCATTTTTAAAAGAAATTATAACGAATTTTGATATTTTATGGGTTAATGGAATTTTGAAACATGAATAATACTTGATAGTTAAGTCCTAATGAAAAATTTATTGATTTGATATGTTATTGAAGAAACACAACAACACAATTCAAAAAGCAAACGACACTTCTTAAATTTCTTTTTCTTCGATCAATCTGATCGACATTGGCTGACCTTTTCTACGTCTTTTTTGTTTACAGAAATCAACTATCAAGGAATCACGATTAGTATATCAAATTTTCTTTGATTTATTGTTTTTTTTCAAAAAAAATTGATTAGATTGCGTTTTACAAAAGGTTCTTAATTTTTAGTTCGATTGGGACCCCAGAAAACATTGAGCCGATCCTGGGCGGTTCTATCCTTTCATATCTAGTAAAGCACAAATCTAGTGCTATATTAACATAGTAAAACACATAATATGGTTTGTTACAAAGCTCTCACGTAATAAAACACAAATCCAGTGCTATATTAACAACTAGATATAAATATTTGTGTCTATGGATAGAGAAAAAATCATTTTCTTATTTTATGAAAACTTTACTTTTCACAAAATTTCAATATTTACAAATATTCTCAAGATTGGAACCTTGTCTCCATTAAAACAAAAAAAGAGAAAAAAAACTTACAGTGAATTTTAATAAACACTTAAAACTTGTTGATATTGTGTGAAAGTTTCTTAGAATGTAAACATTGAATAGATTTTAAAAAATTATAAAATTAGCTCAAAATTTCCTAATGTGTGTTGCAAATGTGGTCCCTGAAATTGATTCTACTACTTTGTATAATGCATAAAAACTAACAGGATCACGCACACAAAATTTTATATTAACTTTGTAATTTCTAAAATCTTAAAACTAAAAATGTTATCCTGTCATAACACAATGTTCGTTTATTCTATTTTTTCTTCTTACCTGAAACTTGAAGAGTGGATGAAAAGAGAAGCATATATAAATACCAAGCAATACTATATTGTTTCCTTCGGAATTTTGTATCTAACGTAGATTTCATAATTTTCTAGTTTCAAAACCAAGATTTTTCCTAGCTTGAAACATTTAATGGATAGTTTAGTACGAAAAGAAAATTAAAATGTCTTATAATTAATTTTTGTTAACTCTTTATACCTATTATTTAAAAATTCCGTAACGAAGTGTTGGTATTTTGAAATTTAAATGTTTTTCAAACATCATAATATGGGTAAATTTTTAACTTTTTGTTTTTACATCTATAACCTATAATAAAATAATGTTTTCTCAAAACACGTGTCATCCTTCTAACATATTAAATGACACGCGTCATCATTATAATATATCAAAAAATCAATTTTCCGTTTCTCTCTCATAATTAATACGAAATTTTAAAAACAATTAATTTGACTTTTCTTTTTAACTAAAATATGTTAAAATAAATATATTTATATTTGTGTTTTTTGTCTCTCTCATATTAAATGATAATTATTGTAAATAAGTAAAACAAGCTATTAAATATCTAAAAATAAATGTAGTTAATTTAATAATTTATTAATACATATTAAATATAAAGTAATAATTTATATTTCATTATGTGTTAAAACTTTTAAATATTCATTAAATTTTTGGTTCACCAATGGATAATAACATCTAAAAAATAAAATATTCATAAAACTAATTATTTTAATATATTTTATTTATTCTATCAATGTAAGACATGGACTCTAATCTAGTAAGAAATAAAGATATGATATACATTCTGCGTTTTATATTTAAATATGCTATACATGAACAAAAATCTTTATGTTAGAAGTAAATTGGATATAAAATAACTTTAAAATGTAACAGTGGATATGAAAGTGTTGTCAAATATTCCTTCAGGCGTAATTGCGTTATTTTATTCGAAAGTGGAGTGCATTTTTCAATTATTGTCTATGGCAATGATTATTGTAATATTGTTACTTGTCATGTAAGCCAACCTAACACTCATAACTCCATCATCCTCAAGCTACTCCTATAATTTAATCAACAAAAATAATCTAAAGTATTCAAAGTCCAGAAAACACATCCTGTAATTATTATTTAGGCATGACTTCTAGATCGCAGTATTATACATTACACGTTTACATTTAAAACATGTAATTAGTCATTTTAATATAAGTTTGTTTGATGATTCTATATTCCTTTGGGAAAACTCAACCTTTATAAAAGCTTAAATTTCTTGGAATATAAAGCACACAATTAGTCATTTCTTAGTGGGTTATTCTGGTGGAAGTGACTTATACCTAGTTATATTTGTTTGTAATTTGTTATATCAGGTGTTAATAGGTAATAGTTAGATTAAATGGGTCATAATGGGTTATAATGGCATGTGTTGTCATATATATAGTAATATTTGATTGATATAGATAATATTTGGGCGCAATAACTTGTGTTTGATTATATATAACTAAAACGGATCATTTTACTTTAGTTTTGCTTGAATGTGTAATAATTAACAGGTCGTAATAAGTCATTTTAGGTAACGACTTTTTATTTATTAATGTAACGACTATGGATTCATTTGGTTATAATGAGGTATATCATGTCTTAATTAATTATATGTACAACTATTGAGAAAACAAAAGGAGATGGTTGCAAGAGGAGCAAGAAAGACGAAAAGAGGATAAACAAAAGAGAAAGTGACAAATAGGAAATAGGAAATGTGAATGATTGGAGAAATTAAAAAATAAAAAGATAAAACGTTTTAATGAATAAAAAACTTCGATTGCTACTATATATAAAAATTCCCACAACCACTCCCATATAGTTGATCATGTGTTTCTTTTTTCCTTTAAATGTTATTGATCAAATCATATGAAGATTTATTGTATTAGATTTAATAAGTTGTATAACTTTATAAATACATATTGTTGTTAGAAAATGTTAGGTTTCATTGCAATTCTAGGGATTTGATTGTGCCATTGACAAGAAAATATTGTTAAAAATAAAGTTATAAAATCATATCACTGTAACAAATTTGCGATGAAAACTTGTGACCACTGGTCAAGAAAATCACCACTAAAAAGTAAAAATATTTTGTCACAAAATTTATCGCTACTTTATGCACAGAATTTCGTAATTCGTTGATATTTAAAGCCATCACTATTTAAAAATACTACTGTGTTTCAATAAAGATGTGTCACAAACGTCACTATATTGTCACTCATTTGTTTGTATATCTCCTGTCAAAAAATTTGTTTAAAAATTGTATTCTGTCCCAAATGATCTCAGTTACCTTCCGTTCAGACAAAATCGTCACGAAAAGGCTTTTGTTGATGGATTTACAACATATTTAAACTTCACAGAAACCATCTATCTTATATATCTTCTACTAATGTGACATGCATGATGTACAAACTTTTATATAATTTTCTGTTTGAAACTGATTTTAAATTAAACAATTCTATAAAGAAATTCCATCTGACAAGTCTACAGTTGAAAACCAATACACACAAACACACTTGATATTTGACATATGATAAAAGCCATGTGACAACCATTCCATATTTGATGAAATGCACACATTTGACCGGAACCCTTGGTTTTTCCAATCCATGGTTCTCAATCTTTGTGGCCTTTATTTAAATCTTACGGTATGGTGTTTGCTTGTATATTAAATTGTGCACACAAAAGATAACATATTAGTAACATCATCTTTGAACCCGTAAACTAATACAATTACACAAATTAAAACATGATTATCGATGGATGATATCACGGGGCGTTTTTACGGTACAAACAACTAAGCAATCATTTTAGGCTCCTAAATTTTAAGGGCCCTCAGATTGAAAAAAAAACTTTTATCTATATTATAAACTAAAAATATATGTGATAATACAATTAATATTTGTCTTTCAAATGATAAATGAAAATGATAACTAAATAGTTGAAAATTTATCAAGGTCAAATTACAAAATTTGATTTATTGATGTCGCCTTATAAAATTTGATTCATCAAAAGTTTATTGCTTGTTCACTATTGATAGTTTTTTTAGGTCCGTCAATTTTAAATTCACTTTTGTAACTTGTAACTAATCATTTAATGTACCAACTATTATTGTGTAATCTTGGTTTATAATCAATCGCTTTAATATACTACTATTCTTTTGTCAATTTAATTTATTGTTATCTATTTTAATAAATCTATATTTGCAATTGATTTTTATTTTTATTTTAATTTATTATTACTTGCTTATCATTTATCTGTTCTTTTACAATTAACTTTGTTTCAATTTGTTAAGTTAATTTTTGTTCTAAGTTGCTTTCTATCAAATTATAAACAAAATCTTATTTACGTAGCAGGTCTAAGACAAAAGACTTTAAGAATATGGACGGGGCCCCCAAATTTTTATTTAGCTTTAAGCCTACAGAAATATTGAGCCAGAAATATTAAACCGATCCTGAATAATATGAATTTCCCGATAAATGATAAATAATGATAGAAGTGCGTATAGTTCAGTTTGGTTATTGACTATAATCTATACTTTTGTTTTAGTTTCTATTTTTTTTAACTGGCTAGCTTTAGTCATTTGGCTATTTAAAAAAAATAGGTTGGATAGGTGGATTAGTTATATTAATCATTGGTTACCCGTCTTTAAACATGGGTGGATTAAAGTTAATTTCAATTAATAAATATAGTTATATTTGAGTCAAATACGACAAAAGCAATTCTTTTAAAATATAAAAGAAGACAAATGAAAACTAGCATGTTATTAATAGAAAATATAATAATACTTTTTCTAACAACCAACATTTTACTTTTTACTTTAAAAAAGAACATAAAAGTTGCATTTAGTGTTGCTTCGTTTCGGTTAATTTAGTTAATTATACATGTATATGCAATTATGCATGATGAAGCCATAAAAATCGATAATTATAAAGTCATAATCAAACCATCAGTTTCTCAATTGATTTAAACATTTTAGTTTGATTTTCCGATTTTATGTTCATGTTTCGGTTATTCGTTTCTTTACTAATGGATTCAATTCATGGATCCCTAATTATGTTGATGTGTATATTGTCTTGTCTTAATAAGGCTCACTACTATGGGTCCCAAATTTGATGGACAACTTTAATCATTTACTCTAATGGTATCATGTTATGTAATGGTTTGTTCAAGTGAAAAGTTCAAATCTTATAGTTGATTGTAGAAACGAATTAGAAGGAAATTATATATACGCGATAGTTGTTATTCTAAAAGGTTATTTGGTAACTAGGTGGTATGATCCTTGCACTATTGATGCTTTGAAAGAAAATAGAAATGAAAATTACCCAAGGGACTCTTGTTAAACGTATGGAATACAAATGTATCCGTCTTCGATTTAAACCGAACAAAATCTGTGCAATAATCTCAAAAATAAATAATACATGGCAACTTTTATATTGTAATGCATCTAAAGTTCTATAAATAATGAAACATGTCAATTCTCATATACTAACCACTTTCCTTCACCACTTATTTTTATATTCTCACTTGTATTTTTTTATCTTAAAACATTATTCCAAACTTAAATCTTAATATATAAAATAATCAATATTGGATAACAATAATATAGGTCAGATATTCTAGATAATATAATAGTCACACATGTGCATATTATATACGATTATGTGACAAACCTATCAGTGAAATTAGTTCAAAACGATGTTTGAGACATGTTAAACGAATTTAAAATCATTACGTTCAACTTTTTAATCAAACTTTCAGACAACTATTATCTTTTGAGAAACAATAGATAAGTACGTGACATTTCTCTACATACTACGTAGTTGTAGATCAATATATACTTTGGTCTGATATACTAAAAAATAATCAGTTTCATGTTTTTTTAATAACTAATAATAAGCCCCCTGTGTTGCGGTGTGGGATGTAAAACTATGCTAATAATCCTAATGTCACACCACCGTCAATGACTACAACACTAAAATAACTCATATTAAAGAAACGAAAATAATAAAAACAAACAGAAAGTATACGTAAAAATGTAGAACCACATATATAAAACGTAAGACATTAAAACAATAACTAAGTTGATCTAGGGGCCGCACATTGCGACGGAGCCGTTAAACGGGAAAATAAGACGTAACAAGGTTGAACCACATGCGTACGTTGTTAACTCTCGAAGTTTAGACCGAAATGTAAACACAAAGTTTTTAAAAGATAAAAAATATATGAAACCAAAATTGAAAGTAAAAATTATAAAAGTTAAATGATAAAAGATATAAAAGTATTGTGTTCACATATATAAATTTTAAAAAGAAAAAAAAACAAAAGATACATACAACTTATAATGCTCATGATACAAACATTAATATAGCATTAACTTGGTAATCAATAATATTTAAATTACAATGTTATGCGAACGTAGTTTAATTACTTTGTTATTTGATCCTTTATTTTTTTTAACGGGAAATGTATGACCATGCTTCGAATGATATGTGTTGTCTTAATCGAGTCTACCTATTCGTTTACCAACCGAGATCGCACCCCTAACCCCGCAGAAAGAAACTCATTGCTGAGAAAACCCTCTGGCCGGCTCAACTCTGAG
Organism: Flaveria trinervia; assembly: GCA_025506515.1. Classification (NCBI taxonomy): domain Eukaryota; kingdom Viridiplantae; phylum Streptophyta; class Magnoliopsida; order Asterales; family Asteraceae; genus Flaveria; species Flaveria trinervia. The sequence goes on from CM046453.1 coordinate 9,280,037, forward strand.
TATTTTTACTCAGAGTGAAACTTGAACTCATATAATCCTATTTGTTTACATGTTGTAAATGTTTTATCTTAATCAGTTGAGTTAACGATTTTTTAATTATTTGATAATGCTTAGATTAAGAATTTGCTTTATATAGAAATGCCAATTATAAAGCACGCCAAACCATGGCATGTGTTAATATGTTACTTAGTTTGTCGTTTGTTGACATTTACTAAAAGTGATTCAACAAATCTAAATCAAATAAAATTAAATGTACCGATTATCGAAAAAATTCACTATATCAAGGAAAATGTTGTTATGTATTTTTCTTGAACAAGTCAATAATAGAAAAAAAAGTTAAAAATCAACAACTATATTTGGAAGCTGATAAAATATATTAAAAACCATGTGTTATTGAAGGCTAGGAAAAACCGAATAACCATACCAGAATCGAAATAACTTAAAACATTAAAGTAACATAAAAAACCAATGATTTGATTATGCAACTAACTTTTATGATTTGGTTTTGGTAATTAATTTCCGTATACATTACCGGATTAATTGTACATGATTGACATGATAATCAATCTTTCTATCATTTATCTTAGAAGAACATACAAATAATTAGTAAAACTTATGCCGTATGATTTAAAGAGAACAAGATGAAAGTAAATATTTTCTCTAGCATAAGATGATGAAAGGGCTCCTCCAAGTATGTTATCCTAAAAGGTTTTGCATACCCTTATGTTCTAAAACATATTAGTTTCCGGTTATGCTTCTTAAAAATTAAAAAGATTGTATAAATTTTATTTAACTGACTTTATGATTGAAATTAGTTAGAACTCATTTACATCCAACGTTGACGGTTAACCAATTGTTACACAAATTAACCGAACCATTTTTACAATAAACAAATTAATCAAAATATTTATAACTAAATCTAATAGGTTAAGAAAATCTAATAAACCAATTTAATCCAAAACAAATTCTAATAGCATCATACCCACCTTAAGAACCAAAACCAACAAAAAAGCTAAATGCATTTAGATCGCCCGTAATGAGGCATTTTGCCAAATATATGACGTTGGAACACCTTACATCACCACCCTGCCTATGTAAAGGTGACATCTAGAGGCCGTCGAGGCATCACCACAATCACGCCAACTTTACAAAATATTTATAAAAACCCCTCTAAGAGCATTCACAACACATTCTTTATTTTTATCTATATAATTATATTAAAAATCACTACTTTTTCTCTCTTCTTTTTAATTTTATCATTACTTTTTTTTTTCACTCACAACTATTTAAAATATATTAAAATCATTATATGATTTTAAACAGTAACTTCTCAAAATACAGATTGAACAATAAATTTATCATATTCTTTACTCACAACCATTTATAACTATATCATATAATATAAAAAATACACTCATATAAATATAAAAAACCGATTGTGAATGCTCTAAGTGGTTAGAACCATGCTGACATAACAACCACTTGACGGAAAATACTCCTAACTAGCTTGAACCACTCCACGTAACCTTACGGTATTACTTATTATTTTTTATAGATTATAATTTTATATTGTTATATAAAATACACATACACATTTATTGTATACGATAATGACAACAAAAAATAATAAATTAGTATAAAAAAAGAAAGAAAAATGAAAGCTAAAAAAGAACTTACCATCTCTATCTATCTTTCTTCATTTAAAATCACGAGATCTCATCCTCTTCATCTCTTTCCTCATTCTATGTCATTCTCCGGCGTCTTTCGCCGGCAATATCTCCGGCGACATTAGCTTCTCCGTCACCGGCACACCTTCAACTTCCACCTCTCTCCATACCCTAACACAAACAACAACAACAACAATAATAATAATAACATCATCATCATCATTCATCTGTTCATCACCTCTAAAATGTCAAACTCCGGTAAGCCAATTTCCACCGTCTCCGTCGGAACACTCTCCGATCGCCTCCGTAAATCCCTCACTTCCGACGCCGCCGACACCACCGACAAACCCGATTTCCGAGAGCTCGATTTGGGGTCTCCGGTGTCCCCGTTGCGTGCCGGACCGGCGGCTAGCAGCAGCTCCAGCTCCTCCGGTTCGGTGTCCGGCCGGACCGGCGGTGGCCGTACTGTATTACGGTCGGAGTCAGCGGCGACGGTCAACAACCACTCCGGCGAGTTGTTGGTGGAAAGCTCACCGACGTCCTCCGGCGGCGGTGGTTGCCGGACGGCAAATTCCGGCCAAAGCTCCGCCACTTCACCGGCCGGAAATGTACTCCCGACCGGCAACATTTGCCCGTCGGGGAAGATGAAGAAGACCGGAATGATGGCGAACCGGAGCTCTAAACCGGAGGTTTTGAGTTTAGGAACCGGAAATTACGGTCACGGCAGCATTATCCGCGGCGGCTCCGCCGCTAAATCCGCCGTCTCCGGCGGCGAAAACCCGGTTTCATCTTCTCCGATTTCATCTTCTTCAAGGAGATTTTCAATTGAGGCTGATGAATTCAAGAAATTGGGGAATGAACAGTACAAAAAGGGTAATTTTCTTGAGGCGTTACATTATTATGATCGAGCGATATTATTATCTCCGGCGAACGCCTCCTTACGCTGCAACCGCTCCGCCGCGTTGATGTGCTTACACCGGTTCACCGACGCTGTTAAAGAGTGTGAAGAAGCTGTTAAGTTGGATTGTGGGTATGTGAGAGCTCATCATCGTTTGGGGTCTTTTCTTATCAGGTGAGAATTCAAGAAAAATTTCGTTTATTTGGTGTTATTTTGTCATGATTTTGGTGTGATGTGTTGATTTGGGTGTTGTTGTTGATGATGATCGTGTTAAAGAGTTAAAGATTGGAGCTTTATGCAGGGTTGCTGATAAAATTGTATGTTTATGGGTCAAATAGTTGATGATGATCATGTTAAAGACTTACAGATTGAAGCTTTATGCAAGATCTTGATGAAATTGTATGTTTATGGGTCAGATAGTTGATGATCATGTTAAAGAGTTATAGATAAGCTTTATGCATGTTCTTGGTGAATTGTATGTTTATGGGTCAAATAGTTGTATAGTTAGTGTTGTTCTTGATGAGGTTGAACTTTGATTACCTTTTGGTGCATAGATTGTGATCTTTTTTTTACTTATTATGGTTGCAATTGGCAGTTTAGGACAGGTGGAAAGTGCGAGGAAGCACTTATGTTATCCGGGGTACCAGCCCGACCCGAACGAGCTGAGGAAGTTGCAGATGGTTGAAAGACACTTAAACATGTGTGCAGATTTGAGAAGAATGCGCGATTGGAATGGTGTTTTGAGGGAAAGTGATGCTGCCATTGCTTCTGGTGCAGACGCGTGTTCTCCGGTAAGAAGTGGCATGATTATGAAGTTATTGGTTGTGTGATTAGACTAAGCTGCTGGTGATGTTATAAGATGGCTTAATGTTTTTGTTATTGAATTGTAACAGTTATTTGCGTGTAAATCCGAAGCACTTTTGAAGCTTAGGCAATTAGATGAAGCGAATTTAAACCTTTTGAATGCACCTAAATATGAAGCTGCTAGCATTTCTTCGTGTTCCCAAACGAAATTCTTTGGAATGCTTTCAGAGGCGTACATTTTGTTTGTTCGCACTCAGATCGACATGGCGTTAGGAAGGTGAGCATTTAGGTGAACGGTTTGAAACGGGTCGGGTATGAGTGTAGCGGGTGTGGGATAGGTAACGGTCAAAGTGTGATCAGGATCGAAACAATTATTTTATAGTACATGTTGAAATGGGGCGGTCGGGTTGACCCACAAGCATCTTTGCCTGCTTTGTAAATCCTTTTATGTCAATAACTAATGTGGCAATAATTATAATGTGATAGTAAAAGATTTGTGTTTGTTGTTACATTATTATAAAGATTTGAGGATGCGGCTAGCTCAATTGAGAAGTCAGGGCAGATTGATCCTCGAAACGTGGAGGTTGCAGTTTTGCTTCAAACTGTTAGGTCAGTGTCTAGAGCTCGAGCTCGTGGCAATGACTTGTTCAAGTCAGAAAGGCTCACAGAAGCATGTTCGGCTTATGGTGAAGGGCTTAGGCATGACCCGTTGAACCCGGTTCTCTTTTGCAACCGGGCTGCTTGTTGGTTTAAGCTGGGTCAACTTGAGAAATCGCTTGAAGATTGCAATCAAGCACTCGTTATCCACCCGAACTACACTAAAGCACTTCTTCGCCGAGCTGCCACATTTAGTAAGGTATCAAACATTACTTTTTTAGGGTTGTTTTTCTTGTTTTACAAAAGAAAAACATTACTTTATGTAACCGTGATATGTTTTTGGCGTTACAGCTCAATAGGTGGGATGAATCTGTGAAAGATTATGAGATTTTAAGGAGAGAACTACCAAACAACAATGACATCGCTGAGTCGTTGTTCCATGCTCAAGTTGCTTTAAAGAAATCTCGCGGGGAAGATGTAAATAATATGGCATTTGGCGGCGAAGTTGAACTGATCACCAATCTCGAGCAGTTCAAAGCTGCAGTTGCTACGGCTGGTACGTTTTCATTCGATCTTCTTTAATGCTCTTTTTGAATATGCTGGTTCTTGTTTGTTGAGTGTTTTTTAATCTGAAAACCGCAGGAGCTTCGGTTGTTCTTTACAAAATGTCATCAGATCTTCAATGCAAGCAGATAATTCCCTTCTTTGACACACTTTGCAGTCGATATCCATCGGTTGGTTTTCTCAAGGTAAAGACACGATTATCTGGTCAAATTTGTTAATTATCTGTATCCAAGTTATATATCATATAAGTTCTTTTGTTAACAACTATAATTGGTTTGATGAAAAGGTCGATTTGGAAGAGAGCCCAGAAATCGCAGATTCTGAGAACGTTAGGGTGGTACCGACGATCAAGATTTTCAAAAAGGGCAATCGTGTAAAGGAAATGGTTTGCCCGAGCCTGGAAGTGTTGGAGTCGTCATTGAGGCACTACAGTCTCTAAAAGACTCGCGGTTGCTGTTGCCGCTGCAAATGTTGTACACTTGACTATGAAGTAGTAAAATGGCCATATAGAATTTGATGAAGGAGGATGTGGTAATTGCACCCCTCTCCTCAACATACAGATTGTTTTTTTAACCTTGTGACTTGAAATTAGATTGGGGATATAAAGCCTTTAGCTTAGTGTTTTTTTCTTTATTCTTTTTATTTTGTTGCAGCTGTTGGAATTCTATTCTTTCATTTATATTTAGTTTATTTGCCAATTCTGATTCTTATTTTGTCTTTTCGCATTCAGATAATAGTTTTCATATTTTGCACACAAAATATTTTAGCCCTTGTAGCAACACGTTTAATACTAAACCAATTTTAATTCGATAATTTTGAGATTTGAATATCTATACGTAAAGCAATATATTTACGCGGTTCTTAAGCATAGAAATATTTGTTATGTATTGAATGATTATCTACACGTGTTTGTGTGGACGTTTATTTGGTTGAATTTTAAAGAATGAATGTGAACAAAGTCTGGTTTGTGTTTGTTTGGTTCGTCTACAAACAGTGGTGGAACCAGATTTTCTTGAGGTTGTGATCGCGGTTTTTGTTTAGGTATATGTAGCGTCATATGGGTCTTGCCTGTCTAGCAGTTGTGTCGGTTTTCTATCTGTCTAGTAAGGGTGGACGGGGAGTACGCTCCGGCACGAGATATACTTGGCCTGAGTGTTGCCCCCTATGAACGTGCAACGACTATTTTTAACAACTTGCATATAAACGTTATTATTTTAACAATCGCCTATAGAACCCCGTACTTTTAATTATAGGTATAGCATAATATGGATGAATAAATGTCTAGATAAACAAATAAAAGCATCAAATAGATAGCTATATATATGTTTGAATAATATTTGTTTGCAAAATTATACCATAATATAATGCATGTATGATGCCCACAGGCACGTTATACATACAGAAATAATTGGTGATGTTGAAGCTTGAAAGCGAATTAGTCAAAGGATGGACAAATGGGCAAGAGAATTGGTCAAAAAGTGGTGGTATTCATAAATGATAAAACTATAAAAGTTGGCAAAATTTATTATAATAAAGATGTTATTTATTTAAAAAAAAAGTACGTGTGACCTAACGACTAGCATTTCATATTATTTTCTATATATAAATAAGTTAATTTAGACTTTCTACTCTCCTTTTACCTAATATAATAAATGTAACCTGTTTTATTTTATCTCCTACTTAAAACAACTTATATTTTACTAGTTATACGTTTTATAGTATTAGTAGAACTAAACTGACTAATAATAGAACTTATGTTATTAAATTAATTATTCTTAATAAATAAGTCATGATTGTCACCCAACTAAAGCTAGAATTGAAGTATGCATTGGTGACATGTGTAAATGGTGTATTAGAAATGAGAGACTGAATGATTGCTCATTGTTTTTATTCCTGATTACAACAAGAAACATACTTGTGTTTTGGAAGTTTAACATAACAATGATTGTCAAACGTTCAAGTGCTAAAGCAATATATGTAATAGAAAGGACATGATATTGTCCAAACCAAATAAGGAGGATCCAAAGAAAGATTATGGGAGTTATATGAGCAACTAAAATGTGTGATAATAGAAAGAAATAGAAAACTTGTGTGAGGGGTACATTAATGGAATCATATTCTTAGTTACTAAAGTATTTGTACATGTTTTAGCAAAGTATACAAAAACCATTACTTATCTTAAGGCATAATCAGATTAGCTAATACGAATTACGAGTTGTATCTAGTTGCTCATGATATGAAGAATATGATTCTTCTTTCTATTTCTTGGGAGCAATCAGAAAACCTAAAGACGTGATATTGTTTTAGGTGGAGTAATAGCGTATTACTGTATACTTAGACGTCATTCAAAATTGTACTCATGGCGCGTATATCATGTAAGTACGGGAACTTAATTTCAGGATATTAGTCAAATAGCTAGTTATATTTCCTATATCGTGTAAGTGGATCACTTTTAAATAATAGTATTTTGATCATCTAATGTATGAGTTACACAAAATCAACTTTGAGTTAGTATATTGTAAGAACGATTAATTATGTTGGAAGACTTATTTTGTCTTCTATAGTTCTATCTATATTTGTTATGTCAGAAACCAACAAGCAGTACATATAATACATGAACAGAGATTGTTTACACCTTTGTACATTGTGGCATATGCCTATAAGTATATAAAATTGTAACTTATATCAAATCATTAAGCCTGGTTAGTGTATCAAAAGCTTGGGGCATATATATGTGTAGTCTGATCAAGACTATATATGAGGGCATCATTCAGGAGCCTGGCTAGTCTGTGGAGTGATGCCATTCGCGTATCGTAGATTGGTGAAACACAAATGGTCAAGTAATTGTTGGTCAACATTGGCAGTCGTGCATCATATGTTAGTGTATCGAAAACAATGGCGTAGTGTAAGTTTTTATGTTTGGCTGTAGTGGAACCTGAGCTTGGAGGAATACTCGTCTTATTGTTTCGTTTAAAATTTAGACTTGTTTAAGTATTTTCTTGGATTGTATCGTATTAAAATATTGTATATATAAAGCTTAAATTTCATTGTGTTAGTCTTCGTATCAACAAGTCACATTAGATCGTGCATAGAGCGGGGCGTGACAACTCAGTGATGACGAATCCAACAAAAGAGTGTTAGATCTCAACATCATTAGAAAATTAAATCCATAAATAAATAACTATCAAGAAATCATGAAAATACACAATTGAGCAAATATGTTTACTAAAATAACCATCAACGTTTAATCGTTATAAAAGTCACTTTTATGCCAAATAACATAAAAATACCATCACTTCTATGTTTGTTTCTAATGACGCCCTAAAGTAGTAATACTTTTGTTCTAGATGATTTAAGTTGTTGTATTATTAGAGTAGAAGACGTACAAGTGAGTACTTTTACATCAACGTTTGATCGTTATAAAAGTCACTTTTACATTAATTTCTCGCTACAATAATGATTGCTATTTTATAAAGAAAATGCCAATTTTTATACAAAACTGATCCTTGCATCTAGTAACAACTGATTTTCTTATATTACAAGATTTTGTAAGAGCTAAATTGATACATTTGTGAATAAGATATCAACAAAAATATTGATAACATATGTTGTATTGATTTTCTCATAAATACATGGGCAGAGAGCCGTTGGCTTTAAATGATGATGGATGAGTTTGGTGAAATGTCAAAAGTAGCCTTGTTGACCAATTCTTTTAGAAAGTCTGAAGCATTCAGAGTAGATATAGGTACTTTAAACAAGGAATGATGGGACTACACTTTTCAAATTTTAAATAAACAAGGTGGACTGTCATTGATCTTGAAACACATTTTATAGACATATGAATGAACAAATTGGGTGCTGTTAAAACTACTATAAAAGCTCTCTTTCTTTTTTACTTGCTTTATCATATTGTACATTTATTATTAATCAAATTATTATTTTCCTCTAATTACCGTTATATATTAATGCCCTTATGTCGTTTAAGAGAGCGTAGCAAGTTTGTAACAATATGGTCTATTTCGAAAGCTAGAAATTAAAGCCAATTATCAATGTTAGTACGTCACATGTGCAAATTGTCTAAGTTTTAAAAGTAAGGGGTAAACCAAGAAATACAAGATGATTTAGTAAACTGATCCAAAAATATTATAAAAGTCAATACTTATTGTGGTTTGAGACTAGCAACAGCTTTATGGTTAAGTTTACAAGTTACATGTGCAAGTTATGTAAATTTTATCTTGTAATATGTTAACTTCTAACACCAACTTTCGTAAAAATTTCTAACACCGACTTTCATCAAAAAAGTTTATAAGATTTATGCGACCATGGCAAAAGCCCGCCCTTTGTTGTCCGGTATCATGGGGCTAGTTCTCGCTTTTTGCATCATTCCTAGAGATCTTGTAGGAGTGATTTTAGCAATTTTTGAATTAGAAAAATAGACTGAATTATGAAACCCTGGTGAGGAACAAATTCAACAGCTAAATCAAGTAGCATGAACTTTTGGAAGAAGAAATGCTAGCTGTTTGGTGTCCATTTTTTAAAACGAAGTACTCTAAATCACAAGGAAATCATACGACGATTGTTGATGCCTGTTGCATGTCAGCCTTTCATCGATGTACGTAGTTGGTTTCCTTGTAATTTGAGAAGTCGATGACCAAGTGTGATAATTTGGTTTTGATGTGTTGATTCGTGTTTGAGAAGTGGAGGGGGAGGGGGTTTGGTGGTTTTAGTTGGGATTGGTTGCGATGGTTTGGTGGTTTCTAACTAACGACAAGGGTGAGCAAGGTTCAAACTGTTATCTCTACCTTACGATTAACCCTAGGCCACTCACCTAGCGCTCCAACGTTGTGGTCATCACCCGTGGATTGACACCATAAGATGCACCCAAATATGATCAGATATGCAGAACACATTGAACTATTTATGTAGTTACACTTTAAACTGAGCATGCTTCAGGAACATTGTTGTCCATAAATAAGCATGTCACATTTAGAGAACTGTATAACTATAATCTGTCATACTTTTTAGCAATATAAACATTGGGTAGTTTTAAAAAATGGTAGTAAAAGTTATGCCGATGTAAAAGATCCTAACGAAATAATAGTTTAGAACTAATAAGAAAGATTTTTCAAATATATATGGAACCATCTAAACCAAAACTAGTTTAGGATTTATATAATTTAGCCCTGTGTTTACATTTTCAGTCGACGATTTCGATCTTGTAGAAAAGTTCTTTCATGTGTTCTTTTTTAGGATTTATATATTTAGCCCTGTGTTTACATTTTCAGTCGACGATTTCGATCTTGTAGAAAAGTTCTTTCATGTGTTCTTCCATTCATCAAACAAAAATTTAGATGGTTTAGCCGGTGCAGCCAATGCGAATAGTATGGTTTATCATTTCCCTGAACCATAGTTACGGTTCGATTTAGAACATGTATCCAACAGGCCAAATTGAACCAAACCAAACCAAACCATTAGCTTCTCTAAAAACACAAACTTTATCCATTTGAATTGGATGAACCTAATTTCTAGATTTTATTAAACTAGAAAATACAATATTAATTCTGTTATGAAACAAAATCAAGCTCTATTTACATTTAGGAAAAAATGGATGCCTTAAACAGAAACAAAGCAACCTACAGATAAAATAGTACACAAATAAATGTCTTACGGTCAATATTATAGCTTTTTAACGAATATTTATTGTTACATTTGATGTCATTTTGTGGCGTCAAACCTAAAGACAACCGGGCGGTTATAGCAACAGGAATCACAACACCCGAGTCTTAGGCTCTTATCTATGCAACGCACATGCGATCAAGAACAACCATGTTCAGAAGTTACTATTTTACATAGTTAACTGAATGAATATTTCACATAAGAAAATAGGAAAGAAGAGACTCTTATCTGAAAAGAAAGTGAAGCAGGCGGAATCATTCAAGTAAAAATTTCAAGACCTAACCAAATACATCATTATTTTTTCCACGCAACGCAAAGACCAGAATCTCTGTTAGGCGCCACTGGCATACAAACGGGTCCACTCTTTTGCTGCAGTTTCAACAAGAAATTTAAAAGAAATTAAACAAATGTCCAGCATCTAATTAATAACAAAAGGTGGATGTACCTGTTTCCACGGCTTCAGCTTCATTAGATTTCCAGTGCTTTGCTATGTTCTCGGAGAGTGGGTCGTCTGGGTTTGGAGCACTTAAAAGAGCTTGAATGCTAACAGATACAATTTAAACAACGCAAATATCAAGCTTTGGTTTTATATTGTTATCATACTGAAAAAATACTGTCAGAAATGATGTTAAATTTCTACTATATACAACAACTAAATAAGGGGATTTTATCATTTTGTTCGTATTATTACAGTATTTGTAATCACATACAAATTACTTATATAGCAGGGGTTGACAGGCCAATAAGACACGTTATATCTTGACACACTACAAAATTACTCATTTTGACCCATTGTACAGTAGGGGTTGAGCAGACAACAAATCAAATGAAATAACTGAAAATTACAAAAAGAAAACCAAACCTATAAAAAAACCAGGGTTCAGTTCCCGTTTCCTTGAAAACCGACCAAAAACAACCCAACCAAACCGAGTGCACATAAAATTTTAATTTTAGTTACGCCTATAACTTTATTATTCTGTTTACTACTTATATTAAGTAAAACTTGCTATTATGTTAACTTCTAACTGATTGTTTTGCTGGGCTGCTGTTGGTCCAAAATGGTCCAAAGCCCAAAATATCAAAAACCAAAGAAATAATTGAAAAAACCAAACAGACAACATATAACCGGTTGTTTGGTTCTATATCCCATAAATCGAGTCAGTTTTGCTTTTAGACAAAAAACAACCAATGCCAACCCCTACATTCTAAACCTCCGATTAGCCACCTCTAGTGGAATCAATTTTATAGGTGTTAGTTCGATAAATATACCTCAGGAGTACTGTGCGTATCTGGAGAGCAGGGCTCCATTTGTCTTTAAGGATATCAAGACAAATCCTACCAAGCTGCATTAAAACATACTAAGAAAAAAACCAAGCGAACTTGTGAATATCACAAACAAAAAAAGAAGAGACATGCAAGACAAACCTTGTCAATATTCGGATGGTAAATTTTTGTAAGAAACCGAACCTGTTACAATATGGTAGAAATTACAGCACAAGAATAAACGTTAACCTTTAGTTGCAAAAAGCCAAGCATTATCACACGCAACTTATACCATCTCAAAGGACCCACCCACACAAAATAAAATGTAGAATAAAAAAACATCCGGCATAGGAAAAAAGCTATGGATTATATAGGTTCTAGTGTATGTTGAATATGATTATCCAGATAAAAGAAAGTGAACAGATGGCAGAAATTTTCTCTAATAGTCAACTTCAAAAATGGAAGCTAAAAATGAGCTACTGAAGTGAAAAATGTAGGTGCAGATTTTAGGATCATATAAGAAATATACATACACACACACCCAGTATATCCCACACATAGTCCGACTATGTGCAAATTTTAAGGATTATATAAGAAATATAACAAGTACAATTGGATCTTTTAAATAGGGAGTTGTAATGTTACCCAGTACCCACAGTTGCACCAACAACATAAATTACTTTGGGGGCTCAGCAAAAAAATGCCGACATTTTAGGATTACGCATAGATGAAAGAAAAAGATAAGTAGGTGTTGCATCAAATTTAGCTAGAATATTCAGGAATTCATTGATTGCTTGCCCACTAGAACTTTTTTCGCTAGCTAGATAACTTAATTGGTAGTTCGTGTGCATATGACATGCTTACTATCTTTTTAATAGTTGAAGTATATAGCTCAACATGGCCCCAAACATCATGTTGAGCATTATTTCTATCTTTCCACGCATCAAAGCATATCACACACTTTTCTATCAGCAACTATACACCCAGATAGTTTTGAGTTATTGATGATTTCTACAGACACTAGCACAGTATTACAAACCTTGTTGACTCCCAACATGCTGCAAGTTATGAAAATACATAATAGCACAGCACAGATAGGTCCTGTTTAATATTTTGGCACCCAGGATTTATGATAAACAAATAAATTTTATAACCTCAAAAGATGTACAGTGAAGATCATAATAGTACCATCAATGCTTACTATCTATATCAAAAGATTTGAACCAATGCATATCCTAGCAAACCATATTACTTAACTATAATATTTAATCATGAGAAAGCACATGTCCTACAATAACTCCCTGTTATTAGATGGATATGAGCTCAAGAGATGAACATAATTGTTAGATTAACACAAAGAAAGAGTGAAAGACACTGGTATATCAACAGTGAACAGAAGTTAAAAAGCAAACATATCATAACAGACAAAAGTTGCAAAATAACGTCCTGCATGATTTGAAAGATGAGAAAAAACATACAATATACTTGTAGTCAAAATTTGTTAATGAACTCATAATCGTATATCATTGATGCACATTACACACATTTAATGGAGGTATAACTTCATCAACCCAAATTATTCATAACAGCAATTACTATCACTAAACCCCTCCCAGAAGAACATCAATCTTAGAACAGGAACTGTTATATAGGGGAATAAACTCCAGCTTCAGTAAACATTCATCAGTATTCAGTACATATCCATGTATGATGTACCTTGGGAGCAGCCATAGGATATTCTTCTGGCAAAAATAACTCCAGCTTGAAAACTCCTCCTATAGGTCAATCAAAGAAAGAAGCACGCATAAGATATAAGTTCTCTCTCCAATTTTAAAATAACATAAACTACAGCCAAGAACTCCTTTGAAAACATATATAGGACTGATCAAGTTATCACCCATAAAAAAAAATGGAAAAACATGTGCCCAAAAAACATCTTGTCCCTCATAAGTGGATCACTTAATGAATAAAATCTACCAAATAATGAGGTTATGAAAGCACAGACACACCAGACAGCTATTATTTCCATGTTATGGGTTATACACTATTACATTGATACTCAGTATCAACTATAGAATATCACTGATAAAATGGGTGAGCCAAAACAATCCCAGTTTCCCACTCTTCTATCCATAAGAAATTGACCAAAAAGAAAGCTAAGATTTGAGTTTGATAAGATAAATTATGTTTTTTATTGGTCGATTGTTCATTTTGAAGGACAATTATTTTATATTTATTTACATTACATTCCATAAAAAGTATTTGCAAAGAATCATAGTCCATGTTAAATTAGTATTTAGCAACAAATATAATATCAATTTCGAATTCCATATTTCCATAGATGGTAGCATTGATATCCCAAAATCACAATGTAGCTCGTGTTAAAAACATAATTACTAACAAGTAGAATCCATAAAATACAATTAAAAATATCACTAGATATCAAAGTCCAAGAAAGCCAACTTCTTTATCGTTAAGCATGCTAAAGATAGTTCTTTTACAGAGATATCATTCTTTCAAGATACACTTCCCCATGTATTAAGCAACAAACAAACTATTAAATATACTACACCAAAACCACTGTCACACAAACAATCACAAGTAAAAACCCATTAGAGATTAAAAGCTAAAATCACCTTCATAAGGAGACTGTGTCGGACCAAGGATCATGACATTAAAATACCGCATGTTATCTTCCGATGGCGACGCACTTATCCCCGGAGCTACACCAACAATAAACACAATCCACCAAGTTACAAAACATATCTACAAGACTACAACTTTTATTAACTTTCTTAAGAATTTTCAAAAGAACTGAAGAACCAAAGTTTAGATAGCCTCACCTGGTTCGCTGAGCAAGCGCTGAGTCTCCTGGATCAATACAACAGAGTCAAAACGCAAAGTTAGGGTTTCAGATGCAGAATTAGTACAGTAATCGATCAATTGATTTGAAACAAACTACATACATACATACATACATACATATATACATACGATCGTATAGATGTTGTAAGGGGGATTGATGAAGGGGGGAGATCGTGAGTTGTTTGTGATCGTACCTTGATGATTCTTCGAGGAAGATTGCTGTTTGCCATTGAAGGAAGACTTACGCAAAGGGGGATTTTTAGAGAGAGAAAAGGGGGTTTTTTCAGAGAGAGAGAGAGAGAGAGTGAAGGGGTGATTATGTATGGATTCGAGACTTTCTTCTGTAGATGTGACAACTTTTGAAGAAAGGGGTTGATCATTGTGTTTAGGTATTATTGTTATTATTATATTACTATTGTTCTCTAAATTGCTAACTAGGGCTCAATGTTTGTAGCATTGTTAATTCCAGCCCGTGTGCCCGAAACCAAGAACCGGACCTGCTAAAAACAATTATATTCAAATACTTATAACATGTAAATATATAAATTTTACGGGTTTAAGTCTCACTCTAAATAAAATGCTCAGAGTTAAGGCAACAGTTTTCTTCCTGGTAATGAGTTTCCTCCTAACATGGTTGGTATACGCTCCCGACTAGGAAAAGGATACGTGAACCCAATAAATAATGTATATGTTTTTTTCATCATATAACTTCTTTGAGATTGATATTGCTTTAAAGCTCAAACTTTTGATATTCTTGTTCCATCCGTTTAATAAAAGTTGATCATGAATTCTTAATTGGTTTACAAATAGTATTGAGGGTAATTGTTCAGTTCATTAAAATTGCGTTGATGGTTGATTGATCATCATGATTGATTAGTATATGCATTTACTAAGGAATGTTGATGTTTTTTGTATATTATCGTGACATGTGTTGGTTTTTATATTTATTTTAAATTAATATTTTCTAAATGATGAAATTTTAGATTTCATTTTACAACTCGAAGGATATTGAGTTGCCTTTGGAAATTTACTTTACTAGTTTTTTTATAATCGTACGTGTGATGGACCAATCAAAATGACTTGAAATATAATAATCGTTACACTCGGGCTCAAAACCGGTATTTGGTTGCTACTGTTAATTTTTAATTGTAGTCACCAAATCAACCAACACCATCCTGGTTTTATTATCATTGCCCTTGGATTTGGCCGAACTAAACAGGGAAACAACAATAACTTTGTAAGGATTCCTTAAGTCTGATGCAACCCAAAACATCCAAAGTGTCTCAGCAACATGCACTAAGTACTGAAGTGAAGAATGCTTCGGAAGTTTTACACAATGCATTAGAAAATACTCTAAGTGTAAAATCTTCCGAAGCCAAGACCAATATCTTCCGAAGCCAAACATGAAGTCTTCCGAAGCTTCAGAGACAAAGTCTTCCGAAGCTTCATCCTATGAAGACAGATTTCTTCCGAAGACTTTTAGTACACATGCTTTATCTGATGTACTGTTCCATAAATCACCTTTTCCGCTGCATCTCTGTAAAGTCACCAACTTACATGAGTTGGTGAAAAGGTCCATGCTTTTGGTAACTGTACATTGAGGTCTTGAGTCTGAAACTTTCCACTTTATGTACTTTATCCTTTTTGTAATGTATAAGGATGTGAGCTATGGCATGTCATAGTCACAAGGTCAAAAGGCAGATATGCCTTTTGATCCTACAATTGATTTTGTTAGTGTCTAGTCAATTGTATCCAGCTGGCTTTCAAAGTATAGCCGGCTGTAGGTTGTAGTATAAGTATTTCAAGTTCTTGTATCTTTAATATACTTTGTAACACTTGTAAAAGAACTTGAGAAAGCAATATACTGCCTCCTTGAAACCCATACTCTCTTGTTCTGTCTCTTACTTTACTTGTGTTCTTTGTATCACTTTGGTTAACCCAGATCACTGTTTGATTAAAGTTTAGTTAATCTCCTCTTTGTGTCGTTGTGTTGTAATGGTGTTAAAGCCCTTAAACGGTCATGCAATTGGTATCAGAGCATTCCAGGCTCTTGATATAAGATCTAACCATCTTAAGATCCCTCACACACATAAAAACTAAACTCTTCAAATGGCTTCCATCTCAAAGACTGATATGGAGACTGGAACCATGAACAAATCCCCACTGATCACTCTTGATGATTTTGACACCTGGTGCATGAGGATGGAAGGCTTCATCAGGTCTCTTGACTCAAGAATGTGGAATCTGTTGAGAATGAACCTTTCATACCCAGCACCCCCTCTGCTACTGGTGCTGGTATGATCCCTAAAGATATGGCCAACTACTCAGATGAAGATAGAAAAGAGTAGAGATTGATAGGAAGGCCATGACTGCTCTTCAGACTGCTCTCCCAAACTCTGTATACAGAGGTTTTAAGAAGTGCAAAACAGCTAAACAGCTGTGGGATGCACTAAAGCTGATGTATGAAGGCTCATCTGAAGCCAAGGAGAATAAGAAGATCTTCTGAAGCAGCAGTTTGAAAATTTCACCTTCAAAGCAGGTGAAACCATGACCCAACAATACTTCAGGTATGTTGAGATTGTGGATACCCTAGTGGATGGAGGAGTTCCTCTTGAGAACAGGGACATTGTAAAAGAAGTTCATGTCCTCACTTCCTAGGCAATGGACACTATTGTGTGGTGATCAAGAGGACTGAGAACCTTAAAACTCTTACTCTGACAGAGTTGTATGGGATTCTCAGTGGATACTAGATGGAGATGAACATGCAAGGTTCATCTGGCAACTCCAACAATCAAATGGGTTCAGCCCTTCATGTGGTTGAAAGGGACAGCATAGAACCCCAACATCATCTCATATGCTACCCTGACAACTCACAAAAGGGTCTTTTCATCACCTTTCCGGAGACACCAAGGGAGAACTTTACTCAAGGAAGTCCATCCAAGAGACAAGTTCTTCTCAAGCCTTTGTGTCTACTGATGAAAGCTGTGGGAATTATCTCTTCACTCTTGAAGACCTGGACTGTATTCATCCAGATGACCTGGAATACATAGAGATAGTTCAGCAGATGGCTCTCCTCACTCACAGAGCCAAGAAGTTCTACAAGAGAGCAGGAAGAAGATTTTCAAGCAATGCTATCAGTGGAAAGTTTGGGCTGGATAAAAGCAAAGTTAAGTGTTACGACTGTAACCTTATGGGTCACTTTGCTAGGGAGTGTAAGGCACCTAAAGCAAATGGGGGGCAAACACAACCCAGACCAAACTACACTAACAAAGCCCTTTAGTCTGAGAAGCCTAAGCAACATGCTGCTGTTGCTGTTGAAGAGGGAGGCTTTGACTGGAGTTTTCAGGTGGAAGATGCTTCTTCAAACCAAGCACTGATGGCTGACCATGATGAAGCCAAGGTATTGGAACATCTCTGTACTCCTGAATGCATTGCTAAAGTAAATAGATACAGGTCCTACAACTTAGAGATGAGATCTGATCTTGAGTCATTAAACATATTAAAATCTGATTTTAGAAAGTTTGAAAATGATTACAAGTTAAAGATAGAGGATTTGGAGAAAACTATTTCAGTACTAAAACATGAACATACAGATTTTAGAACTCAGATCCAAGATCTTATAACTAAGTTGACTAAGTGCCAGGCTGAGCTTGTGATCAGCAAAGCCAAGGCAGAGAAGAGTGTTCTTGAAGAAGAGACCTTTAAAAACATGATATCCTCATCCCTGCACAACAAAGTGTGCTATCAAAATAGACAGGGACTGGGATCAAATGAGATAGCTCCTCCACACACAATCTTGTCTGTAAGATCTCCTAGGTGTGGAACTTGTGAAGATGAGCTTCCTCTCATAGATCCTATAAGTGAGGATGATGAAGAAGTGATAGTGAAGAATTCCTCTGAGAAGAGTGAAGAAGATGATTCTTCCAAGGGCCGCTATCCTTTTGAGGAGAAGAAATCAACTGTGATGACCAAGTCCAAGAGAAAGAACTTGATCAGGAAGAGCAAAAGGAAAGCAAAGAAGGCTCAAGAAATCAAGGCTACTTTTGATGCTAAGCAGAAACAAGTTTTTATCTCTGCAGGTTTCAAAGTAGTAAGGACTGAAGACATCAACCAAGACTCCTCAGCTAAGAGTCCTGGTTCATGTTCAAATCATCTCAGTGCAAAGAAGAAGACTGAGCTGCTGTGTACCACTGCTGCACAGCCGGACCATCAAACTCCAAGAACAGTTCACAGCCCAAAAGAACTGTCTCAGCATCTACCAAGATGAAGGTGGAGAAGGGATGTGACCAAAGCCAGTCTTGCTCTCAAAAGGAGACTCCTTAAGAAGAAAATGTTATGTGTCATGTGTGAAAGTACTTCTCACATTGCTAAGGATTGCCCATACAATCCTAAAAGTACCATCCACATGACCAATACAAAGACTTCAAAGAATCTAAAGAAGTCTCAAGCTTGGAAGGAAAGTCTGTTTCCTTCGGAAGCTCCAAATCAAAGAAGAAGGTAAATGGAAAATTACCTTCGGAAGTAAAATTGGTCTCGGAAGAAAGGAGTTCTTCCGAAGCACTGAAGTCTGCTGCAGTGACTGTAGAATCTTCCGAAGGTTTAGTCATCAAAATTTGTGAAGTTCCAAAAGCTTCTAAGGTTTTGAAGGTCAAGTCCAAGACTCCAAAGGTGGTGTGGAAGTCTAAGAAAGACCAAATGACTGAAATTTCTCCATTAACAACAGCTGAAGATCCCCATAGTACAACCATAGGATCTATTACTGTTGCATTACCTTCTATTACACTTAGTGAGCCCAAGACAAGTAAGTCTTGGGTTTCCAAATGTAACTAATCATTTTCTTTATGCAGGAACATCTCAAGACAAACAGGAATGTCTGGATAATTGACAGTGGCTGTTCCAGGCACATGACAGGCAATAGGTCTCTACTCCATAATTTTGAGAGAATTGATGGAGGACCAGTTACTTTTGGAGGAGATGAGGTGGTTACATTTCTGGAAGGGGCAAAGTCACAAATGGTAAGCTCAGCATTGAGAAGGTAAACTTTGTTAGGAGCTTGGGTACAATCTTCTGAGTGTATCCCAATTTTGTGATCAGAGTCATAACATGCTCTTTACTGAGCATGAGTGCATTATTCTCAAGCCTGGAGTGGTCATTCCTCATGAGCATATCTTGCTCAGAGCCCCCAGGAAAAGGGAACATGTACAAGATGGATTTGCAAGAAACATCTCCTTCTGGAGAAGTTTCATGCTTTCTATCTAAAGCAAATAGTGATGAGTCTTTCCTATGGCATAAAAGAATGTGCCATGTAAACTTTAAGACATGAATAAATTAATTAAACATGATCTGGTAACTGGAATGCCAAAGAAAGAGTATACAAGTGATGATCTTTGTGTTGCATGCCTTAAAGGGAAGCAACACAAGGTATCTCACAAGCCTAAGGAAAAGAACTCCATCACTACTCCCCTACACTTGTTACATATGGATCTCTTTGGCCCCACCAGAGTAGTGAGTTTAGAAAGGACCTCTTACTATTTGGTGATCACAGATGACTTTACAAGATTCACTTGGGTCTTCTTCCTTAGAACTAAGGATGAACCCCTGAGATTCTGAAGAATTTCATCTTAAAGTTAAGAATCAATGTGATCACAAGGTCAAAACCATAAGATGTGATCAAGAACTGAATTCAAGAACCAAATCCTTGATACATTTTGTGATGAAAAAGGTATTACAAGACAATATAGTGCTCCCAGGACTCCTCAGCAAAACGGAGTTGCTGAGAGGAGAAACGGACACTTATTGAAGCTCCAAGAACTATGTTGTCTGACTCTAAACTGCCTATCACCTTCTGGGCAGAGGCAGTTAGTACTTCTTGCTATGTGCAAAACAGAGTTTTAGTAGTTAAGACACATGGTAAGACCCCTTATGAACTTTGGCACAAGAGGAAACCTTTCATTGGTTTTCTCAGGTCATTTGGATGTCCCTGCACCATCTTGAATACCAAAGATCAAATTGCCAAGTTTGCTGAGAAATCGACTATGGACACTTCATTGGATACTCTTCCAAGCTAAAGCTTATAGAGTATACAATCTCAGAACTAGAATTGTTGAGGAGTCAGCCAATGTGACTTTCAATGAGCACACACCTGTGTGGCTGGTTCCGGTCCGGATTGGCTGTTTGATCTTGATTTAGTTACCAACTGTTTTAACAAATCTTGTGAGCATGTTTCAGGATCTGCAGAAAATTTAAATACAGGTGATCCTGATCCAAGATTTGAGCTAGGAAGACCTTCAACTCATACATCTTCAGCTCCAGTTGAAACTACTTCAACAAATAAAGTTTCTATCAGCACAACAATGACAAATTCAGCTGATACATCTGGTATGCCTTCAAATTCCAGCTCAGAGGCTTCTCAACCAGATAAAGACACCTCAATTGTAGAAGACAACAATGGTGATGGTGATAGTGATCAGGAATTTCTTGATGCTAATAACCATACCATAGATGACAACATCAATGATGTCACACACTCATTGGATCAAGTTAATCTTGATAAGTGTGATAATGTGGAGGGTAAATCTTCCAGACCAGATCTAAATTCTCAATTTGGATCTCTCTCAGCAACTTGCTGTGATCCCTCAGCTAAGGATCCACAGTCTCACCCCACCACAAACATCATTGGAGATGTTGTCACAGGGGTAAGAACAAGAGGACAAACCCATGAAGCAAATATTTGTCTTCACTCTTGTTTCTTATCTCAGATAGAGCCAAAGAAAGTTGATGAAGCTCTAAAGGATGGAAGTTGGGTTGAAGCTATGCAACAAGAGCTACTTCAATTAAAAGGCAGAAAGTTTGGAACCTTTGTCCACTTCCTCATGGGAAGAGTACCATTGGAACCAAATGGGTTTTTAGGAATAAGAAGGATGATAGAGGAATCATCATCAAGAACAAGGCAAGACTAGTTGTTTAAGGATACACACAAGAAGAAGGGATTGACTACACTGATGTCTTTGCTCCTGTAGCGAGACTAGAAGCTGTTAGGATATTCCTGGCATTTGCTGCATCCAAGAACTTCAAAGTCTATCAACTTGATGTAAAGTGCTTTCTTATATGGAGTGATTGATGAGGAGGTTTATGTCAAACAACCACCTGGTTTTGTAGACCCTGATCATCCTGATTATGTCTGCAAGCTTGACAAAGCTCTTTATGGGCTGCATCAGGCACCCAGGAAGTGGTATGAGACACTATCTGAGTATCTTTGTAAACATGGATACAGGAGAGGTGCTATAGATGGAACTCTCTTCATCAAAGGACAGGAAATGACTTATTGCTAGTTCAAGTATATGTAGATGACATCATCTTTGGTTCAACCAATCCAAAGCTCTGCAAAGACTTTGAGAAGCTGATGAAAGACAGATTTGAAATGAGTTCAATGGGAGAACTCAACTTCTTTCTGGGAATTCAAGTGAAGCAGGTTGAGGATGGCATCTTCATAAGTCAGTCAAAGTATGTTCAAGACATACTCAAGAGGTTCAACATGACTGATTGTAAGATTGCTAAGACACCCATAGCCAGAAACCACTCCCTTGGTCCAGATCTTGAGGGGCAGTGTGTAGATGAACACTTATACAGGGCTATGATTGGGTCTCTTATGTATCTTACAGCTAGTAGGCCTGATATCATGTTTGCTACATGTATTTGTGCAAGATATCAAGCCAACCCTAAGATGTCTCACTTAATCACTGTGAAAAGGATTTTAAGATACCTCAAAGGTGCTTCAACACTTGGTCTATGGTATCCAAAGAATCCTAATTTCAATCTGTATGCCTATACAGATAGTGATTATGGTGGTTGCACATGACTGCAAAGTCTACATCTAGGGGATGTCAATTCCTTGGTGGAAGGGTTGTCTCATGGCAATGCAAGAAACAATCCTGTGTGTCTGCATCAACTGCTGAGGCTGAATACGTTGCTGCTGCAAGCTGCTGTGCTCAAGTGCTTTGGATTCAAAATCAGATGCTGGACTGGGATTTAACTTCAAAGAGACTCCTATCCACATAGACAACAATAGTGCTATCTCTATCACTGAGAACCCTGTGCAGCACTCAAGGACCAAACACATCAACATCAGGTATCATTTAATAAGAGATAACTATGAAAAGGGATTAATTAAACTAGTCAAAGTTCATACAGATAACAATATACTGATCTGTTCACAAAAGCTTTTGATGAACAGAGATTAAGTATCTGATATCAGCTATTGGGATGATTAACTTTGAGTAGACTTTTTCTTAAAACTGATTCTAATTATTTCTTCTTAAAATAGTGTGTCCTAAGTTGTCTAGTTCATCACTTTCATAAGCTTATGTTTTCTTGGATGTAAAACTCTTTTTGAAAAACTTTCCTTAGATTCTTGAAAATTTTCTGATACTTCGGAAGATAAAGTTTTATCTTCGGAAGAAGAAAAACATGTCTTCAAAATAAATAACTGTCTAAGAGAGTTTACCTTCGGAAGAATTCAAATTCATCTTTCGAAGCTTAAAATTCTTAACTCAGACACTTATTCATTTTTAAGGATTTTTTCCTTCCGAAGCAAAATTAACCTTTAGAAGCTTTGTTCATTCTTATACAAAGCATCCAAGGGTTTATTTCTCTTCCGAAGCATAAATCTTCAAGACTCTCAGAAAATTCTTCCGAAGCCATTTTAGCTTCAGAAGCTTTTTCAATCAAAACTTCCGAAGACAAATTACCTTCGAAAGCTTTTCAAATTCCAAGAAAACTACTTTTTGAGCAAAAGAAAACTACCTTTTCAGAGGTGGGACCGACTTCGGATTTCAAAGTTTACCCTCTATCATTAACTTTGTTCAAATCCTTTCACATAAATACCCAACGGTTCCCTCTCTCCCACTATTTCCTCAATTCCATATTCTCTAACTAATTCTCTAAACCGCCTTTTTCTTTCTACCTTTCTTCACCCTTAAGCTTCTGAAATGGCTAACTTTAACCACAGAAATAACCCAGATTTCTCCATGCAACTTCACAGGAACATAATCAAGTTGCTCTGTTAAGCTCTGAGAAAGATGCGAGTTTCTCAGAGATTTGCCAATTCTTGACTCTGTCAAACTATTTCACTCCTGACCATTGATCCTACTATATGAGGATCACTTGCTTGAATTCTGGAAGACCTGCCAAGAGGTCATTGTGGATGGGGAGAAGGCACTGTCTGCCACAGTGCAAGGGAGGACAATCTTGATCACTCCGGCCATCATTAACCAACATTTGTAGCTGGATGATGAAGAAGGTGAGGTGTCCTTCCAAAGGAGCGGTTAATCATTCCTTTGAGCAGATGGGCTATGAGGGAGAGTTCTCTGTAAAGACCTAAATTCAGGAAAGGGAAGGTCTCATCCCAATGGAAATACCTGCTCCATGTGGTTATCCACAGCTTATCAAACAAGCATGGTGGATGGGACCAAACTCCTGAGGATCTCTCCTTTATAGTTCATGGAATGGTTCAGGGGGTCAAGTTCAGGTATTCACAATTTGTTTATACTAATTACTTGCAAACTTAGACTCCTTAGAGTATTACATGTTTCCTAGATATGTTCAACACATTCTCAACTGTGAACTGGGCTCACAGTTGAGGGAAACAAGTAATATTCTTAAATTGGGACAGATGAAGCACGACATCTTTAAAAAATGAAGAAGCCAACTGTAGGCTTCTCAGGGGTAGAAACAGCTAGTCCCAAAAATGTTAGAGCTCATTGCTCAAGGTGACAACTAGCAACACAAGCTAGTGTTGAACCCACACCTCTTTTATCCATACCCCTAAAAAGACCAGAAATCACCTCACCTACCAAAGAAAATCCAAACGAACCCCTGCTCAGGCTATTGAGCTTGTGCAGGCCCCCACTATACTCACTTACAGGAAGAAGTGCATACTAGAGCTCCCACTTCTCCTGAGGAGCAAACCACTCCCTTATTTCACCTATCAGGGCTGAGGTTCCTCATGCTCACCCTGATGAGCTCACTAGCCCAACAGCCTAAAGCCTTCACTCTGAGTCTCAACACTCAAGTGAACAACCTTCAGGGGACAGCTACCATCCCAGCCTTTGGATCTCAACCAACCAATTCCCAACCTATCCTTCTATACTGATGAAGACTTGGGATTCAGTGAGTACCATGAGTCTCTCTTCCCATCCCCTACTCAAAGAGAGATGAGTACCTCTGACTCTCCTCAGTCTATCCCATATCAGTCA
Source organism: Flaveria trinervia (assembly GCA_025506515.1). Lineage (NCBI taxonomy): Eukaryota > Viridiplantae > Streptophyta > Magnoliopsida > Asterales > Asteraceae > Flaveria > Flaveria trinervia. The sequence goes on from CM046453.1 coordinate 9,304,624, forward strand.
CCTATTACTGAGGTGGACACTCTGACCTGTTCAAGATGTCCATATGGAAAAGGCTCTCACTTTTGAAGTGATTACATCATTAGACCTCAACCATGGCAACTCAGCCCCCTGGCATCTCAACTGAGGCTGCCAGTGAGCAGAGGAAAACCAGCAGCCAAGAAACTCAAGCTGGTGGTGAGCGAGAGGACTTTGGTCCAATCATCTCATCCCCCACTGATTCTTCTGATGAAGATGAGGGGAATTTGAGACTTAAAGTGCAGAAACTGTCAAAAACATGCACCTATTTAGTCTCTAAGGTTAGTCACTTGGAATCTCAGGTGACTACCTTACAAAACAGGGTCAATGATCAGCAACTTTAGATTTCATATCTAAAGAAAAAACTAGCTGAGAGACCTTTAAGGAGAACTCAACCAGGAACACAAGAACCTATGGAAGTGATTGACTTATCCTCCAGCTCACCTATGCAAGTGGATGATGCTACCAAAAAAGGGGAGAAAGTTATTACAACCATAGAACCTGGGAGTTCTTCAAGAGAATGGACATAGAGGACTCACCATCCTCACTTGCTGTTGTGCATTCTCAGCAACTTCCTCAAGTTCACATTAATGTGGACTCTATAGACTCAATCATCAGGAGTCTCTTTGAGGAAGGTATACCAAGGGCTGTCTCATCTCCACCACAAGGAACTGGCAACTACATCATAAGGTGGAGTAGTATGATGAGGACAGAAGAGCCCTATACTTCACAGAGTTCAAGGCCAACAAGAAGTCTTTTCAGTTCCAAAGCCTGAGCTTCTATGAAAGACTGGATTTAGTCAACATGCCACTTGTCAATCCAAGCAATTCAAGACAAGCTGACAGGCTGGCTCAAAGAATCCAGACAGGATCCTTGCAGAGTTCTCTCTAAGAAGGAGACATAGGCAATCAGGTAATGTCATCGGTCAACTGGATGTTGAGGTGGACCCTAAGATTAGTTTCATAGGGGAAACCTTGACTGAAGGCCCAGTGGCAGAACCTGAGACCCCTGTCTCACCATCAACAACTGCTGCAGAGGTCCAAACTCCATCTGAGACACCTGCTGGTGAAGGTGTTTCTCAGCCTCTGTCCGGCCAGAGCATGGAAGCTACACCAAGCAATGAAGGCCAGGCCTCAATCCACCCTGAGTCACAAAGGTCTGTTGGTAACAAAGGGAAAAGGAAAATGACTCCTGAAGAAATTGAGGAGGAAGAGAGAGAGGGAAAGGAGGCTAAGGGGAGAAAGTTCTTCTGGGTCATCTAGCTTCATGCAAGCTGCAATCAGAGCTGCCCCCAGACCAAATACAAGATGATGAGTTAAGGGCAGTCAGGATTACCTATTTACAGACCAGGAACTATGATATTGATGAAATCATCTCCCTCCCCTTAGAAGAGTTAAATGAACTGGCTGACATGGAAGTGTCAAGAGAGATGAAGGAGAAAGAGGATGCAAGGTTACTTCTCCAGTTCAAAGAGGAGAAGAGACAGAAAAGACTTTACAAGCATGCTCCCACTCTCTCTCCAGTTCAAGAAAGTCCTGCACAGGAAGATGTGGCTCCACAAGAACCTCAGGTAGATAAAGAAGAAGATAGGATCAAGATGATCAACTACCTGAGTGCCACAGGCTTCTATCAGGCAAATGCACTTCTTCTCCTGTCCTATGACTTCATTGAGTTCGAGTACCTAAAGCAACTTGAGCTTGAGCTAGTCAAAGAAAGAAAAACAACCAAAAGGAAGCTAAGGGAAGAAGCTGCAAAGTCAAGAGCCATCATTCAAAAGAATGCAAAGAAGTCTGCTGACAGACAAAGAATGATGAGCTTCTTGAAGCTATATGGATTCTCCGGAAGGAGACTTGGCCCCATGTCTCTATCAATGGATGAGCATATAAGGGTGATCAAGCAGAAGATTAAAAGTGGAGAAATGATTGACTTGCACTCTCTTCCAAGTCAAGTCCCACCTAAAGTGGAGGTCAAGTTTGAACAACCTGAGACACCTCAACCAGAACCTCCAGCTGAGCCTCAGCAAACTTCATCTTCTGATCCAAGACAGGGTCAAACTCCCTCTCCTTCTGAACCGTGAGGGAGGAACACCCAACTGAGAAAGACACTGATGATCAACATGGTACTGCAGACCAATCTTCTCAGTTAAAGACATCTAAGAGGAAGAAGAGAATGGCTTCTAAACCAAAGACTAAGAAGAAGAAGCCAAAGTCATCTACCTCTACACCTCAGGCTGAATCAGATCAACCTGAGGAAGTGCATGATGAGGCAGCCGAATCAACTCCTATGCAAGTGGCTCCTTTAACAACTGAGACACCATCTTGTCCTGGACTTATTCTACCAATCCAGAAAGATGGCATGTTATCAGAGATCAAGGTGTTGAGAATTCTACTCCTGGCAAGACATAATCAACTTACCTCTGCATGATCTCTTTGAGATAAGAAGATACTATGAGAGTCTTGATGATCCTGACCATCTAATGAAGAAAGGAATGGTCTTAATTGTACTGAAGACTACCAACATCTGAAGATCCTCTAAGTGTTTTGGTAGCATCAACCTAGGGGGAGTTTGTAAGGATTCCTTAAGTCTGATGCAACCCAAAACATCCAAAGTGTCTCAGCAACATGCACTAAGTACTGAAGTGAAGAATGCTTCGGAAGTTTTACACAATGCATTAGAAAATACTCTAAGTGTAAAATCTTCCAAACCAAGACCAATATCTTCCGAAGCCAAACATGAAGTCTTCCGAAGCTTCAGAGACAAAGTCTTCCGAAGCTTCATCCTATGAAGACAGATTTCTTTCGAAGACTTTTAGTACACATGCTTTATCTGATGTACTGTTCCATAAAGCATCTTTTCCGCTGCATCTCTGTAAAGTCACCAACTTACATGAGTTGGTGAAAAGGTCCATGCTTTTGGTAACTGTACATTGAGGTCTTGAGTCTGAAACTTTCCACTTTATGTACTTTATCCTTTTTGTAATGTATAAGGATGTGAGCTATGGCATGTCATAGTCACAAGGTCAAAAGGCAGATATGCATTTTGATCTACAATTGATTTTGTTAGTGTCTAGTCAATTGTATCCAGCTGGCTTTCAAAGTATAGCCGGCTGTAGGTTGTAGTATAAGTATTTCAAGTTCTTGTATCTTTAATATACTTTGTAACACTTGTAAAAGAACTTGAGAAAGCAATATACTGCCTCCTTGAAACCCATACTCTCTTGTTCTATCTCTTACTTTACTTGTGTTCTTTGTATCACTTTGTTAACCTAGTTCACTATTGATTAAAGTTTAGTTAATCTCCTCTTTGTGTCGTTGTCTTGTAATTGTGTTAAAGCCCTTAAACGGTCCTGCAAACTTCAACCGAACCATCTAGCCACAACAACCAGCTAATACTAAAATAACCCATTTTGTCTCAAATGGGTGATCGCTTGTCATCATTGACATCCTTAGCATCAAGAAAACAGTATACTCAAGGACACTGAAAAGAGAACCACAGATGAGCACAGAACCAACAAGTCTCGGATGAGGAGATCGTCATCATCATTGACTATGATCATAGAACAAACAACAAGTCTCAGATGAGGAGTCTGTCATCATCATCGACTATGAACATAGAACCAACAAGTTAGATGAGTAGTTCATCATCGTTATTGACAAAAGTAATGATATATATGTAAGCAACATCACGCGTCGGACGTGGTACTCATCAGCATCGACAGATAACAACATCAGCAATGGTGTTCGCATCTGTCAGTCAGAATGGGTATCAGAGAGATAAAACAGCAAAAGATTAACATTGATGGTTGCACCACCACCACAGCCACCCTTCCGACTCTACCTCAACTCCAAGGAGAAGACAAAGCGAATTGCTGGTGCCATTGTCACCAACATAAGGAATCAAACCCTATCATCACAAATCTAACACATCTAACCATGATAAACACTATCGCAACCTCAACCACCAAAACCATAATGGAGTAGGTTAGAGATTCACGTCGATGGTTAGAGCAACAAATGAAAAGCAAAAACAACTGATGTAGTGGTCAGATTAGGTGGTGGTGGTTGAAACAGGGGTAACTGACATAATATCAAAACCAAAAAACCCAACTTATAGAAGCGAGGTGGTGGTGCACTGGCGGGCAAAGGCGACGCATGTCATTGCCGCCCACAACTTCCAAAACCCCCATCAATCAATCTCTTTCTCCAAAATGCAAATAGGTAAAGCCACACATAAGGGGGGAGGAAGATAAATAGTAGCATAAATTCATCAAGGCGTAGTATCATAAACAAGAAAACCAATAACCTGTGGCACCAGCCAGAGACCGACCGGGGATGTGGCATATGCAGCGACCAACCCTCACTTACAACCCTTCTTTCTTTAAAACAATGGTGTATCATCTAAAAAGGCGGATACAGGGAAGATGAATACATAAAGTGACAATAATGCATCAGTTGGTGGTACCATACACATCATAAAGAGTAATCCAAAAATGATTGTTCATATCATTATGAATTAATATAGGAATAATTATTAACAACTGATTACAAAAGGGTTTGTATTGTGTGTTCTATATGATTCAATTCTTTTTTGACTTATGCAACAACTATGACGTTCATGAGAGAAAAAGTCTATAAATCTATGACCATCGACATTTTTTTACTCTCTTATTATCTTTCTTTTGTTTAAGTGATCTCCCTTCCATCACTTTTGATTGACTTTTCACCTATATTGATATTTAAAACTAACTTTATTTTTATAATCAAGAAAAAGATTAAATTCAAACAAAGACAACATAACAATTGTTATTGTGTGATCATTGTAAACCTTGTTAACACTTAATTATAGGCTTTTTATAGACACTTATGATTGTAAACCACTTGATTATAACCTTACAGGTTTTTATAGACAATTATAGGAAGCTAAAGTGGTGACCACACTAACATTTGCTGAAAAGATAAAGTAGTGATACGTACTAAAATAACTTAGATGATAATTTATAGTAATATATAATATTTTTATTAGACCGACACAATTAACATATTGTTTAATTTTAAAGTAAGTTTGGGTCATTTTAGTTTAAAGTTTCCAGCATAGGATATGTGTAGGCGGTAGAGTAATAACTTGCCGAATAGATCCTAAATATGATGTTGCATCTTGAAGACAACTCGGACTAGAAGTCATATGGGGTCGTTACACCAAAATCATGGATCAAAATGTCGATGATTCGATAGTTTAAAAATAAATTTAATCGTGAGTCCAAAGTGTGATCAAGCTACTGAGATCTCATTGCTCAAATTGACTACGTCTAAATCTATAATTTTAGGTTGTGTTGCTCTATTATTTGGATGAACATGTTGGGCCCGAAAAAGGGACTTGATATATGGTGCATAGGTAACCTTTAAATGGTGTAGTTATGGGTGGACAAAGTAAGTGGCTATTGTGAGGGCTCAAAAAGATTTAGGGGCTCCCAATATGTCGTATGTTCATAGCGCTATAGGTCAAGTCTTCAACTAAGTTTGCAAGTAAGTTTGGAAAAGTCAAGGCATAGGATAGATAGGGATTGGCGACAACATGCATCGATTACTTGGATTGTTCTGATGCGATGTGGTGGATAAAATTAATCATTGGTTTTTATTTCTTAGTTAAAGTGCCACCAAGATTATCCCTTTAACAAACAAAATGCATTATCCCTCCAACGTTACACTTACTGCCCCAAATTTGACTTAGTTGTAGGGGCTTTTGGCGCCCACATCCTTGCCAAATCATTCAATTGGCACCCCCTCACCAAGGCCACTACATGGAGTTTTATACAAACTTGAGCTTGGATCGGCTCGGCTTCTTTGCATCCTTAGTAGTAACGTGACGTTACAAATGCGGACCATATGATGCCCTTTTGTCTTTTCACCCTTTATTTTCAAGACTAGGTTAATATCTCGTGTATTACACGGGTTGCATAAATAAATATTAGAGTAAAGAACACTTCATCCTTTAGTTTTGTAGCAAATTTTAGGTTTCTTCCTTAAACCAAGGAAATTATAGTAAACATCCTTTATCTTTAAAGAAGGTTGCACGTTTCGTCATTTCCTCTAACAGGCGTTAAATTTAGTCGTTAAGTCAGATCATGTGCCTGACATATGACGGTAGTTTGGTCTTTTTACCCTTATTATTAAAACCCACCCACCCCACTCCACATCTCTCTTTCTCTCTCTACCCTTTTTGTCTCTATCTTCACACAAGAAATACCACCACCATCTGCCCATCGCCACTGCCACCACTCGCCCACCACCATAATTTGTCACTTGCACCTTTTAAATATGAATAATTTATGTTCTTTGGGTGGTCTTTAATCAACCTCACATCTCTCTCTACTCTCTTTCTATCTCTTTTAATACTTGAAAATCTATCATTAATCAAAAGTCAGAAACTTAAGATTCAAGATATTTATAATATAGCATTTGAAAGTGATTGAACAGTACCATACCATACTTAAAGCATAGAGTACTACTTATTTTGTTTATTGCATGATCATGCAAGCACCTTTTCTATCACATCTTAACAACTAACAAGGTTACCTTTACCTCTACAACCTTCTCTCTACAACTAACGTGAATGTTACTCCAGAAAGCTACAACCAACTTGAGCATTATGTACAATGAGCTTATGTTGTGCTCATATAAAAATATGGGTAACTGGGTTACATTTTATCATTCTATCTATCACTACCTCCTTCTTCCTTAAGCCTCTATTCCTCTCTCTTATTTGACAACAACGATACCTAACAATTTAACCTTCACTTTTGAAGCCTCACGATAGTAGCTATGGCGGCCTGCCGGTCTCTGTCAAGCAAAAAAACTTTTAGGTGGTTATTAAGGTTCGTGGTGCTCCTACCGTGATGGTGGTTAGGGCTTTGCGCTCAATGAAATCATCGACGAGGACTGATGTACATCTATGACGGTGACATTTGGTAGTGTTTTCGGGTTTTATCTTCTCTTTACTAAGTCGACTTCATAAGGTTTGAAATTTCTACTTTCATATTAGTTGACTTGAATCATCACTTGGTATCTTACTGATTTTCTATGGTTTTGTGTGGTTGTAAGAAGCAATAACAAGAGCTGGGTATGCATCGGAAGACATTTCGATTCAAGGTTTAGGTTAGATGATGAGTCTAGTTAATATGTTTTTGGTTATTGGGTATATTAGGTGTCGAGTTTTCAATACCAGTGTAATTATACATGTCTTCTACGTGGCTAATTGTATATATGTATATATACATTATCTTTACAGGTAGCACTAATCGATCACTCTTACCAGGACTTTCATTTGCTATAAGAAGCTTAGAAGAGTGACCAAAGACATGATCAGATGGTGATGGTGTTGTGTTGAAGCCATGGTAAAAAAAAAATGTTTGACCATGTTTTTATAGCTTCATTTTGCTTTGTTGGGTTTCCACCATTTAATAATGTTGATGTATTGTTTTAGATACTTCAAATGGACTTGGCCCATGATTATGAGTCCTCTATCACAGGTGAAGGTAATATTTTTGATCCAAGTTTTTAGAAAAATAAATAATAGCTAAAAAGAAGACAATTAAGCTTTCTTTTATAGTACTATCAGTAGGGCTTTCTTTTTGTTTGTACAATTTATCCAAATGTATTTTGACGTTTTCTCTTTGCCAAAAATTTCTTCCACTCTTCATGCGTCTGTTGTTTTGTTTGCTCGATCATGACGTAGGCTTGTGTCTTTTGCTTGCATGGGCTATGGATTAATTAAACATATCAACATAAATGGTTGTTTATGAGTTACGAGTCATGTTTTGGCTTAATTAACCTCATATTCTATTATTATAATTAAACTGTTATAATTGTGATTGGTTCTGTTCCATGTCATAATCTTGAATTCTTGGTCACGACCATCTCCACATTGAATATGTGGTTTGATTTTGCTTCATTTTTGTACATGTTATCAATTTTGATGGAAAGCATGCATTTCATGATGTTGGCTTTTGTTGGGTGTTGTTGATATTGTTTCTTTGGTTGCAAGTTACATTTTGCTTTTTATTTTTGGGATATTTATTATTTTAGGTTTTATATTGTATTTTTACGTTTCAGTTTAATTTCTTCGCAAATGTTACAAAGTATTATTTTCTTTGGCCTTTAATATTTTAAATATTCTTATTCACTTCAAGTGATTGATCCTAATATCTTCTATCTTTCTTTTTCTCTATCTCAAAATCAAAGTTACCCTAATTTTACCCCTAATTATATTTTTGGGCCATTTACTTTTGTTGTTTTCGTTTTTTTAATTTTATCCTTGGTCAACTATCTATCCATTAGGGGGCAATCGTGATTTCTAGCATTAGATCTGAGCAGTCATAAGACTACCACCATTTAAGAAACTAAGCATGCCAGCAAACGAGCTAGATTGGATTGATTTCCATCCAAGGTGCAAGGTACTTTTTCGAACATGGATTGGATTGATTTTTCAAATATCCCAAATTATATTTTTTCTAATATGTAACTATGCTCAATAAAATTAAAATATAATAACTTTCGAGTGAAGTTTTAATTTGTTCCCGTATTCTCTGTAATTACTCTCATCTTTCATATTATATTATTGTTCAATTTTTAAATTGTAAGGCCCCGTTCCCGGACACCTCACAGTTGGTCAATCATAACAGTTAAAAACACTACACATTATAATTATACAAACTTAAGCAGCGGAAATAATTTATCAAAAACCATTCATTTCATTTAAAACACTGTTGTTAAGCAATACATCATCATTTAATTGTTTGCAAAAAAATGTTTTACTGCATTACAAAACAAGAGCAACATAGAATACGAATGGATGTCAGTCATTTCTTGCCGAGTAGCTTCACCCTTATGCCATCCTCAACAATAATTACCTGCCAACTAAAAATGTGTAAAAGTCAGCGTTGCTGAGTGAGTTCTAGTTTTAAAGTAATAAAATACTTTCTATATGTTGTATATGAAAATACTCTTTTCTGTAAAATACAACTCTGTACTGTATATGCGAGCACGCATTAACTATATGAACAATTACTGTTCGTTCTTTTTACTGTATGCCTTGTCTGTTCTGTAAACTTTTATCTTTATCTTTCACTTTCTGTATGGACTAATGAGCAATACCCCAACTATATGCGCGATGGAAAATGGGTGATAGGCCATCTATATCCCTCGAAAGGGTCAACTATATCCCTCGAAGGGTCAACTGTATCCCTCGAAAGGATTCTGCGTACTGTGTATAAGGCCGACCCAATCACCCAGGGCACGCTACAAAGGTTCTACCAATCTCAATTGATTGGCCCTGTGTGCATAATAGGGTAGCTAACCCGCAACACAGTTGAGCTAACGACAACATGGTCGTGTACCTCCTGTAAGCTTGCAAGACTTGTTAACATTTTCATTAATGTTCCTCTTCTTTTCTTTATTGCTCTTTCTCTTTATTATTACGATATACTTTACGTTACAATAATAAACATACCACGTAAAGTTACATACTATAAGTAATAATAATATTAGCAATAATAATAATAAGGAACAATCATAACCATGCATGAAACATCATCATAAATAAGCCCCAGACAACACTCGGTCAAAACCCTAAAAGCATAGACTCCCAGAAAATTCTGTAAAAATTCTAAGTGCTTAGGCGCTTTGGCACTATTGGGGCGCATAAGCCCTGTTTGGGCGTTTCATCACTATGTAGGCGCATCAGACAACACTTAAATCATTTTATCACTTAGGCGCATGAACTATTCAGGCGCATGGGCACTATTCGGGCGTATGAACACTTAGGCGCATGGCCCTACACTTAGTTGTCCGACTAACATTTCCAGACGCATGGACCACTGTTCAAGCGCATGGGATATACTCAAGCATTTCTAAGGCAATCTTAGGCGTATGAGCTACTATTCAGGCACATGGATTACTCTTAAATCTTCTAAGGCATTTTCAGGCGCATGAGCCTTATCTAGGCGCATGGACCTCCTGTGTAACATGTTTCTAGTATGTTTTCAAACTCAATCATCGAACCCATCTGTTATAAGCTTAACATGGCTATTCTAACAGGAATAACCTATAAGCATTCAAGAATTAACATCCAACATGCACCATACATACGGGTAAACATACATAAACTTTGAAAATCGTTTTAATACATTTTTAGCCCCAAAGATAGTTTAAAACAAGTAAAAACCAGGGTCTAGAACTCACCTGATGCAACTTGGGTGTTTTCTTCCTTTCTAACCCGCTTGCAAATGAGTTCAAACACCTAAAAACAACACCAAACACACACACCCGAGCACATACACAACCACATAAGCACATAAGCATGTAACCGGGATAAAACCCGTCATAAACACTTAAAAACCACGAATTCTTACCTGAAACGATTTCTTCTTCTCTTCTTTTCTTCAGCCGAGAGTTCCTCTGCTCTCTCTCTCTCTAAAACTGAAAGAAATTGGTGATGTGAAGTGAGGGTGGGCGGCCATGCCCACCTTTACACCAACTTTTTCAAAGATTTGTTCTTTTGGACACTTTTAGTCCTTCCACTTGGACTTTATTGATTTTTTTTCTTTTATTCTTTACGTCTTGTCTTTTTAAAATAACCGGGTGTTACAAGTTCACCCCCTTATATAGGTTTCGTCCCTGAAACCTGTTATTCCTCGAACAGATGAGGATAATGCTGCTTCATCTCCTCCTCAGTCTCCCATGTAGACTCGGATCCCTTCCTGTGCTTCCACTGTACACGCACAAGAGGAACCACTTTATTTCTCAGCCTATTCTCTTTATGATCGATGATTGCCACTGGTTGCTCCACATAATTGAGCCTTACGTCTACTTCAATATCCTCTAGTGGAACAGTCATGTCTTTATCGGCTAAACACTTTCTCAGATAAGATACATGGAAAGTCGGGTGAATCCCACTTAACTCATCCGGTAATTCCAACCTATAGGCCACCTCTTCTACTCGAGCAATGATTCGGAAATGGCCTATATATCTTGGGCTCAACTTGCCCCGCTGCCTGAACCGGATAATACCCTTCCAAGGTGAGACCTTCAACATAACCTGGTCACCCACCTGGAACTTGATCGGTCTACGTCGTCTGTCGGCATACGACTTCTGCCTATCCTTAGCTGCCTTCATGAAGGCTTTAATCTTCTCAAGCTTCTCAGTCGTAGCCTCGATTACCTTGACGCTCCTAATTCCTTTTGACCAATATCACCCCAACAAACGTGTGTTCTACATCGCCTACCGTATAGCATCTCGTATGGTGGCATGCCAATGCTGGCATGATAGCTATTGTTGTACGAGAATTCAGCTAACGGTAAGTGGTCATCCCAACTTCTCCCAAAATCAATCACACATGCCCGAAGCATATCTTCTAGTGTCTGAATGGTCCTTTCTGACTGACCATCAGTTTGGGGATGATAAGCCATGCTAATATGTAACCTCGTCCCCATGGCTTCGTGGAATTTCTTCCAGAATTTAGATTAAACCGGGTGTCGCGATCAGACACAATGGACACCGACACACCATGACGGGTTACAATCTCCTTGATGAACAGGTCAGCCAACCTCGGGATGAATATGTCTCGCGGATCGGTAGGAAGTGAGCACTCTTCGTCTAATGGTCAATAATCACCCATATAGCATCGTACCCCTTCGGAGTATGTGGCAACTTCGTTATGAAATCCATGGTGATGTGCTCCCACTTCCATTCCAGTATATCCAAAGGTTGGATCTTCCCATACGGCTTCTGATGTCCCGCCTTCACTTGCAAACAAGTAAGGCACTTACTCACATACTCCACCACGTCACGCTTCATACCCAGCCACCAATAATCTTTCTTCATATCTTGATACATCTTTGTGGCACCAGGATGAATGGAGTATCGAGTCTTGTGAGCTTCCTCCAAAATCCTCACATGTAGATCCCTGAAACGAGGAATCCACACTCGTTCAAATCGTGTTTTAACACTAAGGTGTTTTTACCCAATTCCCCAACCAGAGCTCTCATTCCTTCAGAGTTTTGATGATCTTCTTTTAATGCCTCATCTTGGAACTCCTTGACTTGCTTCATTACATCAGAGGTCATGATCAGTTCATATGCTTTCACTCGAATCGGCTCGGGCCTCTCCTTTCGGCTAAGAGCATCAGCCACCACATTAGCTTTGCCCGGATGGTAATGGATCTCACAATTATAATTCTTTATAAGCTCCAACCATCGTCTTTGCCTCATGTTCAGATCTTTCTGCTCGAAGAAGTACTTCAAGCTCTTGTGGTCAGTGAAAATGGTGCACTTCGTCCTGTACCGATAGTGCCTCCAAATCTTTAGTGCAAAGACCACGGCTGCTAGCTCCAAGTCATGAGTAGGGTAGTTGACCTCATGAACCTTCAACTATCGTGATGCATAGGCTATAACCTTCCCTCTCTGCATTAATACACACCCTAACCCCGAGTAAGAAGCATCTGAATATACCACCAAATCCTCACTTCCTTTGGGTAATGACAAGGCAGGAGCTTGAGTCAACCTTACCTTTAACTCCTCGAATGTCTGTTCTTGAGCTTGACCTCATATAAACTTTACATCCTTTCGGGTCAACTTGGTCAGTGGAGAAGCGATCTTGGAAAAATCCTGAATGAACCTTCGATAATACCCCGCCAACCCCAAGAAACTACGAATCTCGGATGGCGTCCTTGGAGACTTTCATTGCATCACAGCTTCCACCTTAGCAGGGTCTACCATAATCCCCCCGGGATTTATCATGTGACCTAAGAATTGAACTTTGCGTAACCAGAACGCACACTTGGAGAATTTGGCATATAACTTCTCCCTTCTTAAGGTCTCTAACACCTCCCGAATGTGATCAGCATGCTCCTCCTTGCTCTTCTAATAAATCAAGATATCATCAATAAACACAATCACTGATTTACATAACATTGGCCGACACACTCGAGTCATCAAGTCCATAAAAGCAGCTGGCGCATTGGTCAGACCAAATGACATAACAAGAAATTCATAGTGACCGTAGCACGTGCGAAAAGCTGTCTTAGGGATATCCTGCTCCTTTACCTTCAGCTGATGGTAACCAGATCGAAGATCTATCCTTGAAAACCAACTGGCACCTTGGAGCTGGTCAAACAGATCATCTATTCTTGATAGGGGGTATCGGTTCTTCACCGTCAACTTGTTTAGCTCTCGGTAGTCAATGCACATCCTCATACTATTGTCTTTCTTCTTCACAAACAGGACCGGAGCACCCCAAGGAGAGATACTCGGCCTAATGAACCCCTTATCGAGCAGCTCTTGCAACTGCTCTATCAGTTCCTTCATTTCTGTCGGAGCTAACCGATACGGTGCCTTGGAAACGGGTTGAGCACTGGGTATCAAATCAATTTGGAACTCAATCTCGCGATCAGGTGGCACGCCGGGTAAGTCTTCCCGGAATACATCCGGAAAGTCGCACACCACTAGTACTTCGGATAGTTGTGGTGTTGGCGCGTCCACATCCTTTACGTAGGCCAAGTAGGCACTACATCCACGCCTCATGCACTTTCCTGCCATCGCCATCGAAATCACCTTCGGGATCGTCATGACGTGATCACCATAAACCGTCACCTTATTGCCATCAGGCGTTGTCAATCGGATCATCTTCTTGCGACACACGATGTTTGCTTCATAGGTTGCTAACCAGTCCATCCCTAGTACTACATCAAATCCACCTAGGGGTATCACGTGTAACCTAGCAGCAAACCTATGACCTTCTAGTTCTATGGCACAGTCCTCTATCACATTAGTAATTCTAGTGGACTTACCAATAGCGGTTTCTACATCGAATGGTGCACTGACCTTTCTACTACTAACAGGAAACTTAGCACAGAAAGTAGTGGAAATAAAACTCCTGCTAGAACCGGAATCAAACAATACAGAGGCACAAGTTTGGTTTACTGGAAACATACCTGACACAACATTGGGATCAGCTCGGGCTTCCTCCGGGTCATAGTGTAAGCTCTAGCACTTGCCCTCTGCCCTCCTTCCTCCGGCTTCTTCTTCTCTGCTCCAGAGCTCTCCGCCCTCAGCTTCTTACAGTCTCTAGCGATATAGCCAGGCTGGCCACACTCATTCCCATCCTACACTCACCAGTATGATCCATTCCACATTTGCCACACTTCTTCAACCCTGCACCAGATGTGACCATACGTCGGTCACCCACCTTTGCCACCTTATTGTTTGGAGCGGCTCCACCACATCCAAACCGTTTCCCATTCCAGTTCCGGTCACCACCACCTTTCTTATTCACCTCAACCACCACCACCTCGCGCTTATCATATGATGTGCCAGCCAAGTCAACCGCCGACCTAAAAGTGCTCGGCCGGGCGGCGATCATATGTCTACGGATATCCGCCGGTAGCCCTTGGATGTATCTTTTAATCTTTCGTGACAATGGTGTCACCTGATCCGGCACCAGACGTGCCATCTCATTGAATTTCTTGGTGTACTGTTGGTGCATCATAGTTCCCGCCTCCAGTTGCAAGAACTCCCTTTCGACCTTGTCCATTTCCCGATGAGGACAAAGCTCCTCAATCACCAACTTCTTCGGTTCAGACCACCTCCTCCTCCCGATGGCCCTGCTACCCTCGTCTTGGACAATGTTGTCCCACCAACATAGAGCCGAATCCACAAAAGAGTGGGTAGCGAACTTCACCTTTTGGTCTTCCCGGCACTCGCTGATATCGAGAACAACCTCCATTTCCCTCACCCACCGGTGAGTAGCAGCAGCTGTGCCGTTTCCATCAAAAGTTGGGGGCTAGCATCTCATAAATGCCCTGTAGTTACAGCCTCGTGCCGCCTCCGGCGCAGGCTCTTCTTCCTCTTCCTCATCATCAAAGGGAACCGTTTCCGGCTCTGGTTGTTCCCGTCCTCCCGAGGACCTGTTTCTCTCCTTTCTTTCCCCTTCTCTTACTGCCTTGATCACTTCGGTCACCACGACGGTAGAATCGTTTGCATGACCTGATGAACTTCTTCCACCACAGCCTCCTTTACTAAGGCTCTCGGATTAGCGCTCTCGTCGCCACCCTCCGGATGAGGGGTCTCTGGTTCTTCGTGAACCACTTTCTCGACTCTGGGTCTCCCTCTCTTGGGTCGCAGTTCAGCACCGTGACCTCCACCCCATGAAGCTTTCGAAGATCTACCACCGGGCATCACTCGCACACTGAAAAATTCAAACACCAACATGGTCATTCAAGGGAACAACTCAGTTTACGTCAAGTATAGTAAGTCCCTAATTACAGTGGCCAGTTGTGATTAGCCACTTACTTTACTCTTCATACCCCAAGCATTACCTGTCCTAACTACATCAGTATTTAAACCTACATACAACACATAACAACATACCATGCGCATATAAAACCGGTTAACTTTACGAAAATACCTGATGGCACGCAGCTACTCAGATTGGCATCCCATTCCCTTTTCGTCCCATTCTCAGTTTAAGTTAAGGTTTATTTTGAAAATTTACCCATTTCACTTAAACTTTGGCTCTGATACCAACTTGTAAGGCCCCGTTCCCGGGACGCTTACAGTTAGATTCTCATCGCACATAAAACATATATTTACATTCGTATTTCATAAAATCGTAGCAGAACACTAAAATAATCTTTCATTTCCATGTAAATGCTTTTGCAATTTAATACAACATTCATTACAAAACAGCTTGTTCGCATTACAATGCAAAAACATTAATCAAAAGAATGCCATCCCAAAAGAGCCGAGTAACCACCCATGCCATCCTCAACAATCATTACCTGCCAACTGAAAACACATAAAAGTTAGCGTTGCTGATTGAGTTCTAGTTTTATAATAAAACATACTTTATGTATCGTTAAAAATCATACTTACTTTCATGCGATCATACATCATACGCACACATAGATAATATAATTATTATCTTCTATTACATTCATTAACTTTCGTTCATTCTATACGTTCGTTCTCCAAAGTCTGTTGCGACAACAGGGTCGCTCACCTCATTAGCAATCCCAACGATTGCATGTTATCCGAGTCTGTTGCAACCATAGGGTTGCTCACCTCATTGCCAATCTCAGTGATAGCACGCTATCCGAGTCTCTTGCAACAAAAGGGTTGCTCACCTCATGGAAACTTCATGATAGCACACTATCCGAGTCTATTGCAATCATAGGGTTGCTCACCTCATTGCCAATCTCAACGATAGCACGCTATCCGAGTCTCTTGCAACAACGGGGTTGCTCACCTCATGGCAACTTCACGATAGCAAGCTATCTGAGTCTGTTGCAACCATAGGGTTGCTCACCTTATTTTTGTGCTTGCAAGCCTTTCCTTCTTTCATTCATCATTCAATAATGCATGCATTCTTACTTCATGTTCCTCTTTCGTTATCCTTCACTTTACGTTACATAATACTTCATTTGTTCATTAACATGACACGTAAAGCCACAAGAAAGATAAACATACATCATAATAAGGAACGTATCATACACAATCATCATCATTATACAGGGCAACATCATACATACAACATGCATATACATGCAACATCCTTATCATTATGCCCTACGTGCACTCTAAGGCCTCAACCGTCATCTTACATGCTCTTACGGGAACCTTTACGTCAAAACTTACATCTGCACTTTCCCACAAAAGACAGAAGTCAAACTACACTTCTCCTCGGGTGCAACAACCCTATTCAAGCGTATGGACACCCTTCGGTCGCATGGCCTCCAGGCGACTGAATATCATGCGAATGAACCAATACGGATGAGCAGTCATGCGAATGAATACCCTATCGTACGAATGGACTAATGTGGATGGACCTCATGCGAATATGATTAATGCGGATGAGCTCTTATGTGACTGGACCTTCAATGGCATGACCTCCATGCGACTGGCCCTTCAATCGTGCGAATGGACCTTCAAACGTATGAATGGAACCCAATCGTGCAACTGGACCCCAATCGCACCCTATTCGGCCGTATGGCCTCCATTTGGTCTCCAGTTGGTCGCCTAGTCCTAGTTGATGCAGAATGCAGTTCCAGCCGAAAGCAAACTGCCCTTTTCGACCTCCAAACTCATCTAAACCCATTCTAAGCCCAAATAGACCATCCTAAACCTTAGGGATGCATACCACAACATCATTCAAGCACACACAAGCCCGAAAACAACCTCCCAACACATCACACGCAACACACCCAAATGGGTCAAACACACATACATACAAAAACGGGTTTTCTATGCTTTCTAGCCCCAAAATCATTTGAAAACAAGTAAAGGTGGGGTCTTAGAACTCACACAAACGACCCAAGAAGTAGAGCTTCGGTTTGACTCGCTTCTCGACAATTTTGGCTCAGTCGAACCAACCCGAACCAACTTTTTCTCCTTTTTCTCTTCTTTCTCTCTTCTCCTCTTTCTTTTGGCTGAAATGTGGGTGTGGGGAGAGGGTAAGGGCTGCCCTCTCCCTTATATACTCCCACTCACCCGACTTTCTTTCGTTGGTGAGCTTGGTCTCTCGACTTAGGACTTTATTTCTTTTTCTCCATTCGTCGGCTTCAAAAGAGATAAATAACCGGGTGTTACATGTATGAACCAATGAGCAATACCCCAACTATATGCGTGATGGAAAATGTGTGATAGACCATCTATATCCCTCGAAAAGGTCAACTATATCCCTCGAAAGGGTCAACTGTATCCCTCGAAAGGGTCAACTATATCCCTCGAAAGGGTTCTGCGTACAGTGTACAAGGCCGACCCAATCACCCAGGGCACGCTACAAAGGTCCTGCCAATCTCAATTGATTGGCCCTGTGTGCATAATAGGGTAGCTAACCCGCAACACAATTGAGCTAATGACAACATGGTCGTGTACCTCCTGTAAGCTTGCAAGACTTGTTAACATTTTCATTAATGTTTCTCTTCTTTTCTTTATTGCTCTTTCTCTTTATTATTACGATATACTTTACGTTACGATAATAAACATACCATGTAAAGTCAGATACTATAAGTAATAATAATATTAGCAATAATAATAATAAGGAACAATCATAACCATGCATGAAACAACATCATAAATAAGTCCCAGACAACCCTCGGTCAAAACCCTAAAAGCACAGACTCCCAGAAAATTCTGCAAAAATTCTAAGTGCTTAGGCGCTTTGGCACTATTGGGGCGCATGAGCCCTGTTTGGGCATTTCATCACTATGTAGGTGCATCAGCCAACACTTAAATCATTTTATCACTTAGGCGCATGGGCACTATTCGAGCGTATGAACACTTAGGCTCATGAGTCACTTGGGCGCATGGGCACTATTGGGGCGCATGGCCCTACACTTAGTTGTCCGACTAACATTTCCAGACGCATGGACCACTGTTCAGGCGCATGGGATATACTTAAACATTTCTATGGCAATCCTAGGCGTATGAGCTACTGTTCAGGCGCATGGATTACATTTAAATCTTTCTAAGGCATTTTCAGGCGCATGAGCCTTATCTAGGTGCATGGACCTCCTGTGTAACATGTTTCTAGTATGTTTTCAAACCCAATCATTGAACCCATCTTTTCTAAGCTTAACATGGCTATTCTAACAGGAATAACCTATAAGCATTCAAGAATTAACATCCAACATGCACCATACATACGGGTAAACATACATAAACTTTGAAAATCGTTTTAATACATTTTTAGCCCCAAAGATAGTTTAAAACAAGTAAAAACCAGGGTCTAGAACTCACCTGATGCAACTTGGGTGTTTTCTTCCTTTCTAACCCGTTTGCAAATGAGTTCAAACACCTAAAAACAACACCAAACACACACACCCGAGCACATACACAACCACATAAGCACATAAGCATGTAACCGGGATAAAACCCGTCATAAACACTTAAAAACCACGAATTCTTACCTTGAATTCGATTTCTTCTTCTCTTCTTTTCTTCAGCCGAGAGTTCCTTTGCTCTCTCTCTAATACCGAAAGAAAATGGTGATGTGAAGTGAGGGTGGGCGGCCATGCCCACATTTACACCAACTTTTTCAAAGATTTGTCCTTTTGGACACTTTTAGTCCTTCCACTTGGACTTTATTGCTTTTCTTTCTTTTATTCTTCATGTCTTGTCTTTTTAAAATAACCGGGTGTTACATAAATCCTTTGATTTTTAGATTGCATACGGATCATATTCTTGATAATGTTAAACTTTTTTCAATTAATGAACCTCTTGAATAATGGAACATTATATAACGCGTATATATAATTTATTAGAAAATAGGACTGACACAAGGTTAATAAGATTAATTGTGAATGACTACATATTACCATTGAATGTTGAGTTATGAGTAAGGGTTTAATTTGATCTTCATTTTGCCTAATTCATGTAATCAAGTATAAGAGTATTGTTTCAAATAACGGTGCCCTGAAACTATTTGCATAGAGTATTTAGATTAACTATTTTGGTTACGTTGTATTTGGAAATACTGTTTTTAATTAAGTGTAATAAAATATTATGTTTTCTTCAATTGATTTGCATAGTCTTCTGGATCAATTTTGAGAAGGCGAGGGAACATATTTAGTTAGGTTAAATAGGTAGGAGGGGTGGAATGGAAAATTGACACTTTTGGATATAATTGTTAGGTTAGCTACAAACTGTGTCATACTTAATGATGTTACGTGACTCTATACTCGATTAGACATTCTGAATTGATATAATATTAACTTGAAACTGGAACATGTTGCGAAGCACGGGGCTATTCATTAGTTGTTTTTAAAGCAAAGTTTTATGGATTGAAGATCTTTTTGTTTAATTTGAATTAAACCTATCAATTTGTGAAGAGATTCAACTTTTGACCCATGATACTAAAATGGGTGATGGCAGAGTTGAGGGTGGGGTTGGGTGGATGGTGGCGGTGGGAGGGTGTGGAGGTGGCGGTGGATGGGTGGTGGTGGACGGATAGTGGTGGTGTTTATGGTGTGAAAATAAAGAGAGGGGGGTAGAGAGAGAAAGAGAGGTGTGGGGTGGGGTGGGATGGGGTGTGGTGGTTTTAATAATTAATATTTTTTAATATTGTATTTTTTTATTAAGGTTAAAAAGACCAAACTACTCTGATATATCAGGCATGTGGCTTGACTTAACGACCAAAATTAATGCTTGTTAGAGAAAATGACGAAACGTGCAAGTTTTTTCAAACATACTGTTGATACATGTATGTCCCTAGATCATGATATGAAATGTAATGGATCTTTTTTATCTGATTCAGATGTAATTTGATATGATTAATGAAATGATATTGATTGTTTGTGATTTGTAATGTCTAATATTTCATTAATGAGTCGATATTGAATTGGTTATTGGGTTAGTGATTGTTTGAATGGTTACACATAATGTTTATTAATTAATACATTCAAACTTACATAATGAAGTTCTCATTCGAATGGCCCATGCGAATGGACCACACACATGAATAACTTCATACGATTGACTCAGTCGCACGACTGATCCATGAACCAGGAGACTGGATCAGTCGTATGATTGACACATAAGATTGGCTCAGTCGCACGACTGAACATTCAGTCGTGCGGATGGATCAACCGCATGGTTCAATCGCACGACTGGACCATACTTATGGTTCAGTCGCCCGAATGAACAATACTAACCTATAAATACAATCCAATTCGTGAAAAAAAAATTAATTCTATTACGACTCCAGGCGTATCCTAGCCGTCCAGAAGCCTCCCAATTCGTTCTCCAAGTTCATAGAACACATTAGATCGATTCCAATCGATTTCTAACGTTAGTTTCAATTTTTTATTGATTCTTCGTGTGTTCTCACTGATTGGATCGCCAATCAAATAGGATTCCGCACTATTTGATCTAGTTTACACGCTAATCACTAGGTATTTCGTTCAAATACCAGGTCCTAACAATTGGTATCAGAGCCTTGGCTCTTGATTATGTGTGATTCAATCAAGATTGATAAAAAGTTTGTGTTTTTGCACTAAAAACGCAATCTTTTGTGTCAAAAGTGATCTTGGACGTTCCCTGCTCATCAAAGTTTGGTTTCTACGGACTTAGGCGATTAGACCTTGCAAAATTTCGAATTTTTACGGCTAAAACACGTTTAACCTAGAAATTTTTGCAAAACAGCAGCTTCAGTCGCACGAGTGAGCCATTCGCACGACTGGACCTCATTCGCATTGCTCAGACGCACGATTGGACCTAGTCGCATCTCCATTCGTACGATTGAACCATTCGTTCGCAGTGTTCATATGCATCAGCTTCATTCGCAGACTGAACCGATCGCTTAGTTCAGCCGCACGATTGAACCAATCGCATACTTCATTCGAACGGATAGCCCAATCGCATCCTTCAGTCACACCAGTTGACAGTTTGTTTTAGTAGACTTAAAGTTATTCGCCATGGAAGATCAAATGTCAGCATTTACTACTGGGAAGGACTCTAGGATCCAGAACCTGCTGTTACTTGAGAGTGAGGTGGGTAATCATAATAAACCACCAAAGCTCTTAACGTTAGATGAGTTTCCCCACTGGAAACAACGTTTTGAGATCTACCTCAATGGAGTGGATCCGAATCTGTGAGAAGCTATCAAGATTGGGTATAGTACGCCGGTGGGAGCCGATGGAGTAAAGCTAACCTTAGGAGGGATGACAGACGCCCAGAAAGTTAAAGATAATACAGAGAAGAGGGTTTATGCATTGATTACACAGTCTATCCCTAAAGACATTTTCCACCAGTACTCAGAGAATAAGCAGTCCAAGAAACTATGGGATGAGCTGGAAAAGAGGTACGACGGGAATGCTTCGTTGAAGGCAATCAAGGCTAAGGAGTTAAAGAAGGAATTCGATAACTTCTCATCGATGGGAAACGAGAGTTTGGACGATGTTATAGATAGTTCTACCATCTGATGAGTGAACTGCATAGACATGGGGTGGCTACTACCATGGAAGAGAAAGTTACTAACTTTGCAGACGGATTGCCGGAAAAGTGGGCTTCATTCGTGTCTAACCTGAGACAGAATGGAATGCTGGCAAAGCTGGATATAAATGACTTCATTCTAAAGCTGCGAGAAGAAGCTCTTAGGATGAAGTACAGAGCTCAGAAGTCTTCGTATACTCAGAATCCAGCTTTGTACAATGCCACGCTTCAAGCTAAGACATCTGGAGCACCTCTCCAGACTACATTTGTGTCTAGCTCATCGGGTCATTCACATGCTTCTCCTTCAGGATCAGACACGTCGGGGTCTTCTTGTACCCATCATACTGGATCTGAAACAAATGCTACTATACTGAAGACCGAGAACCTCGGTAATATGACTGTAGAAGTAGCTCGAGAACACATGGATCTTTTGGCTGTAATGGTTCATTCTTATGATGGACTTGTTGCTGGAAAGATTGGAAACTGCCATCTAGCAGACGAGGACTATGAGCAGGTGGACGAACTGGAGCTTGAGAGAATGGACATAATGTGGGCCTTAGCTAGTGCTGTCCGGAGGCGAAGAAGTTTGTGAAAAAGACCGGGCAGAACTTGGTAGCTACTAAGGATACCACATTTGGCTTTGACAAGAGCAAAGTGACCTGCTTTAACTGTGGAGAGAAGGGGCACTTCAAGAGAGAATGTTTTAAGCCAAAGAAGACGGATAACGAGACCCATTCTCGTCCTTCACTTGTCAAGACAAGCAAGCTACTAATTCTACTTCATCAAGCAAGGATCCAAAAGCCTTGACTGCTCATGATGATGAAGGATAGGACTGGAGCTTTAGGTTTGTCTCTCCAAGGGAATCAAACATTGCAAGTGTAGAAGACATTGACGATGATTCGCGAGTGAAGGAGATCTAGCAGTTGAGATAGCGATGTCAAATATTAAGAGACAACTGCAACTGAGGTCAGCTACAAGCCTAAAGAGGAGACTACCACAACAAAGACAGAAAAGATAGAATCACCAGAACCAGAGACATCTGATGCTGCGTTGATGGCTAACTCTTTTGAACCAACTCAGGTAAGTACCACTGACCAACTGTTTGATAATCATGCTTGTTCTGATTGTAATACGTTTAGAAATAGCATAGATGAGAAATTTGCTAGGTTATTAGATCATAATGATAACTTAGTAAAAGATTTGCAACTGTGCACTCAGGCTAATAGAGTATTAAAACAAAATGAGCATAGTTACAAAGAAAATATAGACCTTTTGACTAAACAGCTTAGAGAAACCGAAGTAGTTGCATTTAACCAAGCTAATGACATTAGGTACTATCTAAACTCCCTAGAAGACACTAAGAAGCAAAAGGCAGTTCTAGAAGTAGAAGTAAACTCATTAAAACAGAAACTGCACAGTTGGACAAGTTCATCACACATAGTCCAACACTTAGTGAGAGAAAGAAACAATGGGGAGGGTTTGGGTTACAAAGTTGTTCCACCACCACCTGAGACCTTGATGAACACTAAGAGTAGACCATAAATAACAACCCCATCAAGGATCATGTGGTGTCTACTCCTCTTGTTATGATCCAGATTCCTCATGTTCATCTATTGAATCTGGAAACAAACAAAAGGAGGTCACTTCAAAGGCAAAGGGTAAATTGCCTTGTGTTAATCTGGAAAAAAATTTTGAAAAGGTTAACTTAAAGTCAGGGTCAAACAGAGTCAAATCAGAACCTAAAAAAACTTCTAATGTTAATCTTTCACATGTTTTAAGTCAAAAACCAGTTAACCAAAAGGAAAAAGATGTTAAACATGTTAAAAAATTAACTTTGTTAAACAAGAGAAAACATCAAAAGAACCAGAGTCAAAACCTAAAGTGAGTGATGTTACTAGAGTGTCACACACATCTCCACAAAGAAAGTTTAATCATAAAGTTGATAGCAGGTGCTACAACTGTGGAGAATGTGGACACATTGCTTCCTATTGTCCTTATTATCGAACACCTAGGAAGAAGATTGAACTTCAGGACTCAAAACCTAGGTCTTCTAAGAGGAGTTCTTTAACTCCACCTAGAAGAACTAGTGAACATAAAGTTCAACCCGTTAGCCAGTCGACTGTTTATCACAAACATGCATTGCACAAATCTGGCTTATGGAAAGAGAAGTCAACCTCTGTGTCTGATAATGATGACAAGAAGGAACCTGAGCTACCCTCACCTTCTAAGGGTCAATGGGTTGAATTTCTGATGTGTGATGCCTCTGGGAAACCCAAGACAATAAAGGCTTGGGTTCCTAACCTAAACTAACGGTTTTACTTGGTATGTGCAGGGTGCTCACTACAGTGCTGAAACCAACACGTGGATTGTAGACAGCGGAGCATCCAGGAACATGACAGGAAACAGGGCTCTTTTATCAAACGTAAAGCAAATAAAAGGAGGGCATGTTCGTTTGCGGGAAACAAGGGAGGCTATATCACAGCTCAGGGAGAAGTTGGAAATCAGAAAGTTAAGTTTGATAGGGTGAACTACGTCTGGCAACTTCAAAACAACTTACTTTCTGTTTCCAAATCTGTGATAAAGGTTTTAAAGATTCGACAACAAGAAGTGTTACGTCCTAAAGAAAGATTACGTGATTCCGGAGGACCAAGTGCTGATGATAGCTTCAAGATATAAAGACCTTTATGTTTTGGATCTCTCAACAACTTCTACAACGGATCATGAAGTTCAGTGCTTCTATCAAAAGCACTGAGAAGGACTCCATCTCCTGGCATAGGAGAATGGGTCATATCAATCAACGGAAGATGAATCACTTGATCCAAAAGGATCTGTGAGAGGAGTTAATGTCAAGAATTTCACTTTTGATTTTTGCGTAGCTTGCAAGAAAGGCAAACAGACGAAGAAGTCTCATAAAGAAAAGAAAGTTCATTCAATAGAACTTCCTCTTGACCTTCACATGGATCTGTTTGACCCAGTCAGTACAAAGAGCATTGCAGGCGACTCGTACTGTTTTGTGGTTACTGATGACTACTCAATATTCTCTTGGGTAATGTTCCTAAAGTCCAAATCAGAAACATTTGAGTCATTCAAGGAGTTAGTGACCACACTGGAATCTCTCTACAAGCTAAATGTGAGACAAGTTCGCTCAGACAACGCAACTGAATTCAAGAATCATTGGATGGCGGATTACTGCAAGGAAAAGGGAATTGTGCATCAATTCACTTCTGCATACACGCCTCAGATGAATGGTGTTGCTGAGAGAAAGAACAGAAGCTTCATAGAAACAGCACGGACAATGCTGGCAAACTCAAAACTGCCTATCCAATTCTGGAATGAGGCAGTGGCTAATGCATGTTATACACTGAATTGAGTTCTGATAGTCAAGTGCCATGGAAAGACATGTTACGAGATACTACAACGTCGTAAACCGAATCTAGAGTATCTCGAACCATTTGGCGTGCCGTGTACACTCCTGAAGAAGACTCAAGAAGGTAAATTCAGCGAGAAGGCTGATGAAGGAATCTTCTAGGATACAACATACCGAACAAGAGAGTTTACAACAACTCAACAGGTCTAGTAGAAGTGTGGTGTAATGTTGATGTTCAGAGATATACCACACCACCTACTGGCAAAGGACCTGCCTACTTTTTCGACTATGATGGATTCTTTAAGTCCTTCAACATCCCTATCTCTCCTTCTGATGATGAGTTGGCTACTCGGATGATGGATGATATCTTGAATACACCAACTCTTGATTCAACATCATCGACTTCACAGGGAGAATCATTTACTCAGTCAGGGGAAGTAGTCGACGACAGTGACTCCTCCTCTGAAGATGAGGCAGAAAAAGATGACTAGAACAGTTAGAAGCAACAGGTTTCAGTTCCTGAAAGTCCACAAGCATGTAACGGTGATGCACCGTCGATTTCGGAACCCCAAACTCCTTCTACCTCAGATGCAGAACCAAATGTTCATAATCTTAGCTCTGAGGTAGCTGTTCCTACTACTCCAGGATCACGTCTAAACATCTATCATCCCTTGGATAATGTCATTGGGGATGTCAGATCAGGAATACAAACCCGAAATCAGCTGTACTCAGCTGATTATGCCTCTGTTATGGAAAAGGGTTACATTCATGATGGTGCTTATCGGTGTTTTGTCTCGCAGTTTGAGCCAAAATACGTCAGTGATGCACTAAATGATGAGGCGTGGGTAAGTGCCATGAAAGAAGAACTTCTTCAGTTCAAGAAGTTAGGTGTCTGGACTCTGGTTGATAGACCTAAAGGTGCTAAATTCATTGGCACCAAATGGGTCTTGAAATGCAAGAAGGATGACCAAGGGGTCATTATCAGGAACAAGGCTCGACTGGTTGTTCAGGGATTTCGCCAAGTCGAGGGGATTGACTACAATGAAGTGTTTGCACCAGTGGCAAGGATGGAAGCCATCCGTATCTTCCTTGCCTATGCATCGTATATGAAGATTAAAGTCTATCAATTAGATGTGAAGAGTGCATTCCTTCATGGGGAAATTCGAGAGACAGTGTATGTAAGTCAACCTGAGGGATTTGAAGATCCTCATCATCGGGACAGAGTTTACAAACTCGACAAGGCCTTATACGGGCTTCATCAAGCTCCTAGGGCCTGGTATGAGAAACTCTCAACTCATCTTGTGAAACATGGCTTTCGCAGGGGAGTTATTGACTGCACACTATTCATCAAAGAAAAAGATGGAGACCTACTACTAGTACAAATCTATGTCGATGACATAATCTTCGGTTCAAAGAACGAAGAATTATGCAAAGAGTTTGAAGTAGTTATGAAGAAAGAATTTGAGATGAGTGTTATGGGGGAGATGAAGTTCTTTCTCGGTTTACAGGTGGATCAGACTCCAAATGGGATATTTCTACATCAGACCAAGTATGTAGGAGACATTCTCAGTCGTTTTGACATGGAGAATGCTTCTGCTGCCGGGACTCCACTTGCTACGAATCACGATATAGCACCTGATGAAAATGGAGATCTTGTAGATGCCACAATGTACCGAGGAATGATTGGATCCCTCATGTATCTCACTGCCTCAAGACCTGATATCATGTATGCTGCATGTTTATGTTCTAGATATCAGGCTAAGCCTCAGGTCAACCATCTGATCGGGGTCAAGAGGATATTTCGTTATCTAAAGGGTACACCCACACTTGGGTTGTGGTATCCTCATGATGATGAATTTGAGCTCACGGCGTATAGTGACTCGGATTACGGGGGCTGCAAGATGAATTACAAGTCTACATCAGCAGGGTGTCAATTCTTTGGGAGGAGATTAGTTACCTGGCAATGTAAGAAGCAGACCTCGGTTGCATTGTCAACCTGTGAAGCCGAATACGTTGCTGCTGCAAGTTGCTGTTCATAAATCATCTGGATTCAACAGCAAATGCGGGATTACGGTTTAAAGTTTTCTTCTACTCCTATCTTTGTTGATAACTCTGCTGTAATTGCAGTAACTAAAAATCCGGTACAACATCCAAAGACCAAACACATCGGTATTAAATAGCATTTCATAAGAGACTGTTTGGAAAAGAACTTAATAGATGTGGTAAAAATTAATACTGATTTTCAACGCGCTGACCTCTATACAAAAGCCTCTGATAAACCACGTTTTCTATATTTGTTAGAGGTCAACGACGTTAAAAAGAAAAGTGATGTTATTCCTGATGATGATCATGTGTAGTCCGATGTAGTTTAGTTAAATTTCCTTTTTTTTTATTTTTATTTTATTTATTTATTTTAGTCTGTTTAAATTAAACTCATGTTATTTTGCTGTTTGTTAAAATCCTAAAATAATTAAACCAGTTATGATTTTAGTATTTTAGGGGGAGAATAAGTCAGCAAGTAACATTAAAAAAACGAGGGAGAAGGAGTGGAAAGCTGATATAAGGTAGATCGTATCTGTGATACCGATTCAAACCCTTTGGAATATGATAGTACATAGGAACAAATCAAGAAGGACTTTAAAAATTTAATTTAGAAAAGATGCAAAAATTCAAAGTATAAGTCTGTGTAGTCTAAGCAATATAAAAGGGAAGATGATAGAAAAACTGGTAACTCCTAAGGTAACACAACGAGAGTAGACCTAGAGGTTGCTAGACCACAATTGATATGTCGGTAGATTCAACACAATAGATGATTAGACCTGACTGGTGATCTCAAGATCAAACTAAGTTGTTCAACTGACTGTGGGCTTCCATCTTATCATTGGTTAACACAATCAACAATATTCCAATAAGGGGTAATGAGCATGTAAACGCCACAAATGTGTGCGGATGACCATAAATAGAGCAAAGCACAAAAAAAAATGAAAGAAAAATGCTATCAAGCTAATGACTTATGTTGTTGGTGCATTTTGTGCAAAATAAAATTAAGCTGCTCTAAGAAGGAGATAGGTTGTGTGCCTCTCTGCTGTGCGACGGCACTGACCTGAGGATAAGCATAACCTAGATATTCTAATTCATTGTTGTTTGCCACCTCTCTGCTGTGCGATGGCACTGACCTGAGGATTGGCTTCTCTTTGAAAGCTCTAAGAATAGTCTCTTCTTGTAAAAATACCCATAGACCGCTCAAAAGCTCCCGAGGAATGTTGATTACCATATAAGTGTGGGATCCACAAATGTTAGTTGAAATAATTATACCTAAATCTATCACCAGTCTGTATCAAAAGTCTGTGTATGGATTTAAGAGGACAAACATATTGACAATCATTGTGGCTGCAATTCTTGAAAGTTCAAATCAATGTGGTAATCTAATAGTTCCAGTATGATTTCCTAAAAGTTGCTAACAACTCTGGATGAAAACCAAGAATAGAGCATCAAAAGATTTTGATAACAAGTCCCAAATGATTTGACTTGCCTGTATGATTCCAAAATTGAATTGGTCCAGGTATGGTCAATCTAAGTTGAAGCTTCCTATTCCGGAACCAAATCCCGTAGATTTCCATCTTAGGATTTATCTCTTACAAAAAGCCAAAAACAAGTTTTATTTTTTGTACGTTAGTTTAGTTTTTTTCTAATTCACTTAGTCTTTTAGTTTTGTTTGTTTGCCGGACTACATCATGAAAATCGATAAGGGATCAACTCACTAAAAGGGTCATGTCTGAGATGACCACATGTGTTTTCAAAGTTTAAAACAGTCACGTCTGAGGTGACAAAGTGTTTAAAAGAGTCATGTCTGAGGTGACTAAATTGTTTAAAAGGATCACGTCTGAGATGATCAAAAGCTCATAATGTTAATTTCAAAAGTTAAAAGGGTCTTAAAAGTAAAATATTCAAAATGGCAGAAAATTTATTAAGTGTGACCCATTTGCACGATTGGACCATGAGTATGGACCAACCATGCGAATGGCTCCCATTCGCACGACTGGACATGAGATTGAGCCATTCATCCGAATGGCTTATCAGAATGTTCCATTCGACCGAATGAAAGGGGGCGAATGAATCAGTCGACCGACTGAGACTCAGTCGGTTAACTGAATGTGCGAATGAAAGGGCATGATTGAGTCAGTCAACCGACTGAACCTCAATCGGTCAACTGCATGCGACTGACGGGGCCAATCGCAAGATTGAGACTCAGTCGCCCGAATAAACTGAGCAAATGAGGCCAGTCGACCGATTGAGCTCATTTTCATTATTTAAAGGGCCACAGTCGATCGCATTTTACTCATCACTCCCAATCGCTCCCAAATCGCCTTTCTTCCCGTTACTCTGCCAAAATTTCTCTAGACCTTGTTTTCACATTGCTGTTGATCTTCTGACGTTTGTTGACTTATATACAGGTAGATGGCATTGATATCGCACCGAAAATAGAAGGAATGGAATCCTAAATTGGTGATATTCGAATGAAAACAAGAAATGGACTATAAATGACCTAATAACCAACGTAAACTATGAAAAATGTTAAAGTTAAGTTTAATAGGTTATTAGTGACTAAATGGCGAGTCTATTGAACCGGTAACCATGTTAAATCACTTGTTTTGGTCAAGATTCGAACAGAAGGCGACTGAACAGTGGGACAGGCGACTAGTCGTCCAGATGAACTCTAATCGCACGATTGAAACTTGCGATTGGATCAATCGGCCGAATGAACCATGCGAATGAGCTCAGTCGGCCGACTGAACCAATCGCAGACTCAGTCAGCAGATTGAACTCAGTCGCATGTCTCATTCACCCGAACGAGCTCAGTCGCATGAAAGAACAACCGACTGACTTCAGTCGCATGATTCATTCGCACGAATGAATCAGAATGAATTTAAACATTATACTTAGAACTGAATTTTGATGTATTATGTACTAATGGTTTTGTGTCTTGTGTTTCAAGAAAATGGCTGATAGATGGTCCATTAATCCAAAGCACAACATATGTGCTCACTTGGATCATACTACTCGGAACGAGGCCGAGTTCACAGAGATTATAGCTTTCCTTAGACGTTCCCGGATACATAAGGCTATATCTACACCTTGCACGCCCTACATGTCATTACACCAGGCATTCTGGGAGAATGCCTCAGTTGATCGCTCTCATGAGCCGTACAGTATACAGAGCTCCATTCTGGGTCATGATATCAAGGTTACTCCTGCTGATATCCAGAGAGTTCTTGAGTTTGGGGATGATACGAATCACCCCACCAGATTACATCCACTGACTGTGAGAGGCTGCTTCCTCAGGATCAAGTACGCTGGGGACATAAGCTCGGGTGTGCTCAACAAGAGCAACCTGTGCCCCCAGTACAAGTACTTGGCGCATGTGATCCTAAAGTGCATTGCTTCAAGGAGGGGTGGGTTCGATGATCTATCAGACTAGATTTAGAATGCCTACGTGGCACTGGTGCTGAACCACCCTTTCAGATTTTCGAGTATGATCTTCTCTTATTTGGTGGAGAACCTGGAGGCAAAGGGGAAGGAAGGATTTTGTAGGTACCCCAGGTTTCTACAGCTGATCTTCAATGAGAAGCTGCCACTTCTTCCCAAGGAGAGTCATGATGCAGTTGCTTTGGAGATTATGGATGACACGACCTTGGGTCAGATGAGGGTGTATAGGGGCAAGCAAGTGAAGCCCCAGGTGAAGAGGTTGATTGGCCATTTGGCCAACGAGAGATATGTGGCGCCGGGGAGACGCAAATGGCGTCATGATGACAGTGATTCTGATGACGAGAGGCTACTGCTCCAGAGCATGACTCTGATGATGACGACAGTGGGGACGCTGGGGATGATATGCCTACTCCACCGAGAGGCTCAGTTTCTGATGTATACTTCCAGTGTCCGCCCCAGCTGGAGACATAGCCGAGTCTGCTGGTTTCCATCAGGATTTTGTTCCTGGTGAGGAGGAAGAGGAGTCGGAAGAGGAGCCTTGACACGTACTGTGGGAAGCAAGGTTGTTCCCACAGAACATGGGCTAAGGGCGGTTGGTGAACACCCAAGAGACTCAGGAGGGACAGCCACTGATCCGAGTTATGCACCGGAGTCAGCTAGCAGGGTTGTAGGGGGAGCATCCACCTCAACAGGAACGAGGAGGAAAAGGATGGCTCAGCCCCATGGTCAGAAGAAGAAGAAAAGACGACTCACCTTCGTTACCATCACAGTCACCACATCTGCCACCACCACTACCACTTCCACAGCCACACCATCCACCACCACAACCACAACAGCCACCACAGCTACTACTACCACCACCACACCTCCCACCACTATACAGATTCCATCTACCACCATATCTTTCACTCCCACATCACCTCCACTATTTCACAGACCCATCTTCACTACAGCCACCACCACCACCACTACCCACCAAGCTGGATCCTCAACCCATCCATCTCATACTTATGGATCACCTCTACCTCCAATTGGGGTAGAGGACAACTGTCTGCGCTCAATAGGATGGTGATACGCCTATTAGCCGCAGATGAGGAGAAGGCGGCTCAGATCCGACAGCTTGCTGATCTTACTACTGCTCAGTCTCACCAGATAGAAGAGCAAGCTCGAGTGATAGAGGAGCAGGCCCAACAAATGGCTGCTCAGAGCCATGAGATAGCCCAACTCCAAGCACATAGTGTCACATCAAACAAGAAGATAGAGGAGCTGGAGGAGGCGAAGAAGACGATCATGTTAAAGCTAAAGGGATCTAAGGAGGAGCCCTTGAAGATCAAAGAGGGAGACGGAGATGATAAAGATGATGATGAGGATGATGAGGATGAGACAGAGGAGGATGAGGGGACAGAAGAAGAAAGGACAGAGGAGAAGGATGATGATGATGATACAGCAGGAGGAGATGCAGTTGCATCGGCCTCTGCTTCAGGTCAAGAGAGGATGTCCAAGAACAGACAAAACCAACCAGCTTCTTCCTCTGCTCCACCAAGTGACAAGACGATGATACAGGACAAAAGTAAAGATTAGATGTTTATGTATTTAATTACTTTCGTATTTGAATCATGTATTGAAACCTATAAATTCAATGTTTAAATGAAGTTTAATGCATTTCTGTTTTGATTAATTACTAATGGTTGATATGTTGAATGTGTAAATCAATCAGATCCAAATTACCAAAGGGATGAGTATGATGTTGCTCCCCTTCAGCAGGTCAAGACTCAGCTAACAATGATTCTTGATCTGCAAGGGATCGTAAGGAGGTCGGTGAGTTATACCCCTGAAGAAGGGGAAATAATTCACGACCTATCAAACGAGCAACTCGCAGAGATCTTCAAGCTCAATCGAGATGAGATAGTGAAGGATGCTCCGACATGCGACTCGACCAGTGACGAAGAGCTCAACGATGTTGATGAAATCGAGATTGAAGATGTCACTGCCGAGCACTACCCTCAGTACGCTGACAATGAGGGAAATGTGGTCCCCAATCTGGGTGAATCTCTCGTCAGCGATACTTTTGAGGTGTTAGACAAGATGGAGCAAGAGTCGGAGAAAGTAGAGGAAACGGCCCAAGCCTCAAATGATGATGTCGATATCCGAAAGGCTGAGTGGGCTGTGTGTTTTGAAGAAGTTAGAGCCTAACGCGCTGCACCGAAACAGGATGCCCACACCAAACTCTACAGCATCAAGAAACATCATAAGGTGACTGGCAGGATCATAGCGTGGGCGTATTTGAGGATCTTAACGTATATGCAGTTAAGAGGGAAAAGGGCATAAAGTACTTCAGATTCCCACATGATCTGAAGACTCTACTAGGTTTTGAGCTCAACCAGCTGGCCAAACTAAAGCTTTTGTATGCTGACCCGAGGAAGATGTCAGGCTGGTTCGAGGCTGCCCTAAAGAAGGAGTACCACACCAGGTGGGTTAACTTCACACCCCAACAACCTACAAGGTATATAAGAAGGTCTGACGTTGATGCCATTACTGGAAAGCCGAAGATAGTGTTGAAGTGGAGTCCTCCGCGCACAATGTCAAGAATCCCACTAAGGGAAATGCCACAGGACTTCACTCCACACTTAAGTGGTGGTACTACGATTGGAGAACAGCTGAAGCAGTCATAGTCCTAAACAAAGAGGGCCAAATGGATACGATCAGGGCATTCGACCCAATGTGGCTTACCAACTTGT
This sequence comes from Flaveria trinervia, assembly GCA_025506515.1. Lineage (NCBI taxonomy): Eukaryota > Viridiplantae > Streptophyta > Magnoliopsida > Asterales > Asteraceae > Flaveria > Flaveria trinervia. The sequence goes on from CM046453.1 coordinate 9,338,211, forward strand.
CAGCAAATGATGTCTACACGCTATACAAGTGGCCACTGTTCTATGATACGCAAGATATTGTACAAGCCCTCCAGTTCCAAAATGTCATAAGACTCTGCTTCACGTTTGAGATTCACGCGGAAGTCACAAAAGAGGACAAGTACAAGAAATATGAGGAGGTGATGCAGAAAACAAGACATTAGAGAGATCTAGGTCCAAGGGGGAGTTTGTTGATACATGTATGTCCCTAGATCATGATATGAAATGTAATAGATCTTGTTTATCTGAACCAGGAGACTGGATCAACCGCATGGTTCAATCGCACGACTGAACCATACTTATGGTCCAGTCGCCCAAATGAACAATACTAACCTATAAATACAATCCAATTCGTGAAAAAAAATTAATTCTATTACGACTCCAGACGTACCCAAACCGTCTAGAAGCCTCCCAATTCGTTCTCCAAGTTCATAGAACACATTAGATCGGTTCCCAATCGATTTCTAATGTTAGTTTCAATTTTTTATTGATTCTTCGTGTGTTCTCACTGATTGGATCGCCAATCAAATAGGATTCCGCACTATTTGATCTGGTTTACACGCTAATCACTAGGTATTTCGTTCAAATACCAGGTCCTAACACATACAGGATGTTTACTGTAATTCCTTAGTTTAAGGATGAAAACTGAAATTTTCTACAAAACTAAAGAACGAAAAGTGTAATTACTCTAAATATTAAATTGTTAGTAACGCAAAATTTATGAATTATAAAACAATATCTTGATATATGATATTATTGAAATTATGTATGAGTACAGACTTTAAATAATAAAAAAGTAATAACATTATTTAAACTTGTATTTTTATTTTATAAAAATATTTTTGAAAAATTTTGTTACAAAACAAAACATTTTTAATAATGTTATTTACAAAATTTTTCTTATGAAAGTTCAAGTTTTAATCATTTTTGCTTCATAAAAAAATATTTTTTTCAAAACATAAGTTTTTAATCATTTCTTATTTTGTAAAAAGTATGATGTTTTAGAAAAAAAATATTTTATAAAAGTTGTTTACTTAGAAATTATATTTTTATAAACCTGGCAATTTGGACCCAAGTGAGTACATTTGGGTTGATTGGGGTAGTAATAATAAAGTAATGGGTTAGATTGGGTTAAGCTATATTACAAAGAGGGTCAAACTAGGAAAAATGATCAACGGGTCAACATGGGTCATAAAAAAACAAAAAACCGGTCAGGATGGGTTGATTAGATTTTCTCATAACCCATGTTTCTTCACCTCATCTTTTCTTTAAAATCGACACATAGTCTCACATCTAAGTGTTAGCGATAAACATATTGGATTTATGAACGGGTCAAGATCGGTTTACGAGTCATATGAGATGAACGGGTCGACAACCGGGCGTAGTAAATTGAAGCTCCATGATGGAATAAATACCATAATATAACTACACAACCCACGTCTACCATCACCATGCAATTTATCTTTTTTATTTTTATTTTATAACCATTTTCTTAAAGTTTAATTTATTTATGTTTGTCTAGTTGTATCTTAAGGTAGGGTTGTTCATGAGCCGAGCCAAGCCGAGCAGATCTTTGCTCGTGCTTGGCTCATTTTCAAACCGAACCAGGCCGATTGGCTCGTTTACAAACCGAGCGGAAAATCGAATGAGTATTTTTTGAGCGTTAAATTTTCGAGTGAGTGTTGAGCAAGCGTAAACGAGCGGCGAACAATTTATACAACCCAACTATTTTGTGTGTCATATGATTTATACTGCAATGAATAAGGTTTAATAAGTTAAAAATTAGTCACATTTCATTACATAACATTCTCATGGATGACAATATGTTGTGGTTAACGATAAGTTAAAGTTGTATCCGACAAGGCAAAAAACATATTGTAGATAACGACAACGATGTGAGCGGGAGATGATCGAAAAAATATCTCTTAATGGCTTAGAATTTCACTTGAATGTTTAATGTAGAATTATTTATTAGGTTGATTGATCAATTATGCATAAATATAATTATATATTCGTATCAAATATGTCAAATCTACTAGATTGCTATGTATAAACTATATATACATATTAATTTGATCCAAACCAAACCGAGCGGACCTTTGCTCGTGCTTGGCTCAGTTACAAACCGATCCAAGCCGATCGGCTCTTTTCCAACCGACAAAAATTCGAACGAGCATTTTTCGAGCAAAAATTTGATCGAGCATTTTTCGAGCAAAAATTTTGAACGAGCATTTTTCGAGCAAAATTTTGAACGAGCATTTTTCGAGCAAAATTTTGAACGAGCATTTTTCGAGCAAAATTTTGAACGAGCATTTTTCGAGCAAAATTTTGAACGAGCTTTTTTCGAGCAAAATTTTGAACGAGCATTTTTCGAGCAAATTCCGAAAGAATGTCAAGCGAGCGTCGAGCGGTTTGAACAGCCCAACCTTAATGTATTAGAGTAATACTAAGTTATATTTTTTGTTTCATTAGAAGGTGTGTGCCCACTACCTTGTGATTGATCTATATATGAAATTGTTAATCAATGTGGTTTTTTATTCTTAACCCATTATGACCCAGCCTATTCTGACCCAGCCTATTCTGACCCAGCCTATTCTGACCCAGCCTATTCTGACCCAGCCTATTCTGACCCAAACCCATCCTAACCCGAATCCATTCTAACCAAATTCTAAATTAGTACATTCTGACCCAAACACATCCTAACCCGAACCATTCTGACCTGGCACCAAACCCATTCCGACCCACCCAACTTGCCAGGTATATATTTTTAGAATGTTTTCTTTCTTTAATTTATTATATATAATTTTAATCATAAAATGAATTAAATAAAACTAGAGTACTTTATTATAAATCAAGAAAGATGGAATTAACTATAAAATTCAAGTCACCTAAATAACTATTATTTCTTAAACTCCATTTCATATCTTATTTGGTTTTCACGGGTGCTCTCACCTCACATATCATATACCTACTAATAATATTTTTGTCATACCGCATCATAACACATTATACCACAACCTCAATTTTGATGATGGTGTGTTGCCATATTATGTCACTGTACCCCACACACCACAATAGTTCAGAGCGTGTCTTTGCTGAGCTATGCGGATTTTCATGGTGTGAGGGGCGACAGCAGTGTTGCCGTGCGGCGTAGGGATCACTCAAGGGCTAGCGATTTCCGACCTGTTAGTGACATGATTAAACCTGTTTAATAAAAAGATAGTTTTTATTTTTTTATATTATGGAAAATAGTTAAAATCAGAAGACTATACTCTATTATTTCATATTCTTATTTTATAATAACCTATAAATATATTATAAGCAAAATATATTAGTTAAACAAGTATTTTTTATGTTTATTATGTGAGTTTTGCGCGTCGTCATTAAAATATTAAATACGATAATACATGTTTTGATAGCGCCCTGAAGACGGATACACCCCTCCCACCCTTAATTGAAACTTCTTATAATTTAAGTTTGTACCTTCCATATAATTATTACATGCACCCAACCCCGTTTTCTAGTGGGAGACAACTATGCGTATATTTCTTTAACAACCAAACTATATGTAATTGGTTGATATGTGAATAATATACATGTTAATAAAACATATCTTTACCCATCTTAAGTTATTTTTGTTTCAAATCCATTTTTATCTATACTTAATTATGATTAATTTGGATTTTTGTAATTTTGGATGGTTGCTTGATGATTTCAAAAGAAAAAGGCAAGAAATACATGAAGATTTTGGAAGTTTAGAGGCTTGGTCATGATTGATTTTATCAGGACCTTAACATGCATCGTGTGACATCCGTCACCTTAAGGTCCGTCGAACGACATAAATAACATGGAAATATTTTAAATAAATCTTCCTTTTCTTCATGAACTCCTGCTTTACGGAATCATGTCTGCTTATTTTTTTCCCTTGTGCATGTACTTCCTTCGAGAACGTGTGTTAAGCATAAAACTTTTATAAATCTCATCACCATTACCACTAAATATATCAATTTTAATTTCGACCATTGTCATTAATAAAACCATTTTAGGCTATCAAATGCCATTAAACACGCTTTTAACCGTAATATAATGAACATTTTAAGATCGTAATCAATCGAAACAAATTTTCGGGAAACTAGAGGGTTAAATGCAGGGACTAAACTTGTAATTTTGCAAACTTGGGCTGGGTATATAAGCCCCATTTCCAGCCATTTATCCTAATCTTCATCTTCTTCACCTTCAACCTTTTCTCCACTTTTCTCTCGATTTAGCACCAAAAATCGTCACGTTTGTCGTGTTTTCACTACCAAATCTTGGGTATCATCGTGTGTACGCGTTCCTAGCAGGTAGACAACCTTGTTCAACCCGTTTTTGGTTCGATTTTACTGCTGCGATTTCTAGGGTTTCGGGTGCTCGGGTTCATCCGAGCACATGAGGTCGAGTGGGTGCGTGTGAGGTCTTTCTGCTTGTGTTTCATGTTTGTATATGTTTGTTGAGTGTTTCTGGAGGTCCTCGTGGTATAAAACCGCGCTAGAGCAGCTCGGGGGCTGCTCAGCCCGACCACAGTCGCGATTCTGCAGTTCGGGCGACTGGGTCTGTCATGCGATTGAGCCGTGCGACTGAGTGAGTCGTGCGACTGAATCATGCGTCTAAGTCAATCGTGCGACTGAGTTGTGCGACTAGGCATGTCGTGCGACTGAGTCGTGCGACTGGGTGTTTGTATGCGATTGAGTCATGCGTGCGAATGAGTGTATACGATTGAGTCATGCGTATGAATGATTGTGTGCGATTGAGTCAGGTGACCGACTGTGTGTATGCGATTGTGCGTGTTTCGCACGACTGGAGTCCAATCGCACGAATGAAGGTTCAATCGCACGAAAGTAGCTAATTCGCACGATTGAGGGTTGATTCGTGCGCATGGAGGTTGGGTCGTGCGAATGGGTGTGTTGTGTGGTGCGACTGAGTCCAATCGCACGAATGAAGGTTCAATCGCACGAAAGTAGCTAATTCGCACGATTGAGGGTTGATTCGTGCGCATGGAGGTTGGGTTGTGCGAATGGGTGTGTTGTGTGGTGCGACTGAGTCCAATCGCACGAATGAAGGTTCAATCGCATGAAAGTAGCTAATTCGCACGATTGAAGGTTGATTCGTACGAATGGAACGTGGGTCGAGCGTCTGGTCCCGTCGTGTGTCTGATGATGCGTGTGTCTGCTTGTGTGTGTGCTAACCACGACCGAACCGATACAACCCGAACCGACCAAACATTGCTATACGCTTTATACATGTCATTAATGCGTGACCACAACTGTCAATAGGTGTTTGACCGATCATTGCATTCAACTGTTGGAAATCTCGACCTTTCATACTTACCACTTAACAAGTGAGTTTCGTGGCCCCTTTTTATGCTTATACTATTTTACAAACATTTACAAACATGGGGGAAAAGTATGCTCGCCCGTTTTCTATGCTGTACAACATACATACAATTTTCATACAAGGAATCAACGTGATACTGTGTTGCAAGTACTTATCTGATACATGCTTGGGTCTGTTGTGTGGTTCTATCTTTGCAACTATTTAATTCCAGTGTGGGAACCGACGGTTAGGTATTGGTAGTACTACTGGGTTGACACCCCCACCCTCGTGTTGGTATACTAGTTAGTACCAACAATAGCCAGGTACGGGTCTTGGGTGAATATATGCCGACAATTTCTTTGTGTACGTCGCTAGGTTTGGTTGCAAAGCTCATGTCATGTGATTTTACTTGTGTATATAACTGTATTCACGGTATTCCATATCATTTACTATATACAGCATCACTTACACTTTTATTACTTAAACCTGCGAGCTCACCAACAATTTTGTTGACCATTTTGAGCATATCTTTTCAGGTGATCAAGCTAGCTGAGGTTCTAGGTGTGCTGCCTTAGTGGAGACCCTAGGGTGCATTTTTTGGACTAAACATGTTTGACAAACAGTTATTTTGAACAATGTGGAACTATGTAAACAATTACAATCTTTTGAACTTGTTCCCGGGTTGTGGGAAATTACATTACAATTTCTTCTTTATGTGATCATGTAAATCGCTTATTCTGTTATGCATATGGCTATGTTGTCGTGAACATCGACTATACACGACACAAGTCCCCTTGTTGTCGGGTGTCGTCATGACACGCTTGTCATCATTTTAATATTGCATCTCTATCGCTTACCATGTGTTATGACGATTCCCGTCTCGTCGCAACCCCGTGTTTCCGCTTTTAGCGGGGGTGTGACAGACTGGTATCAGAGCCATTGGTTATAGAGAATTAGGCAATACACTTGACCTAGACTATAACCTAGGAACCTTCATGTAGATTGCATGCCAGGGTTGTGTGCATTTTGTATCTCATACGTGTTCCTCATTACTTGTTCGTTATCTATCTGTTTTGTGATCTTTCCACCCTATGAAGAGCCTTGTGCTCACTCTTTATGGGATGCTCCTTTTAGATCTTCCGTTCCCTCTGCGCGCCAAGTTATCATAAACAAATTCGGGTATTAAGACCCGAAGAGATCTTCACAGATCATATACTGCGCCTGACCTTGGATACTGAGACTGACCCGAGGAGGCTATGTCTGAGTCCTTTAAGGATGCGAGATAGGCAACCTCCACCAGACTATACGTGATTACGTGCTTGGGCTCTCAGTTGACCTGATGAATTATTATGGATATGATGTAAAGGAAAGTCGGATGTCATGTAACCGGATCGGGCATCATTCTCGGTACATCGTGGGTGTGGTGGGAACGCTGCGGGGACCCTATATATAAACACCACCGGTATACCGAGAATATGCTTGAAATGGGCTGCATGGTGATCTTGACCGACCGGAACATGAACATTGGAACTTGATAAACGGAATACTTGTGTATCTATGGTGACTAAAGCTCATTATTTCCTCTTTCATGAATAGAACATGCCGCCTCGAAGATCTACTCGCAGTAATAGTAGCGGAATTGAAGCCCCAAGGGCAAGGCAGAGGCAGAGGCAGGGGAAGAACCCCAAGAACAAGTGATGCTCCACCAGTAACAATCAAGGAACAGGGAACACTGATATGGCAGCCCTGATCGCTCAACAGCTGGCCGCACTAATTCCGACATCGTGGCCCAAGTGAGTGATGCTCTTCAGAATTCTCACCCCCACGGGGACGGTGGCAATGAAAATGAGGATAACGGTAACCCGACTGGGAATGAAAGCAATCAGGAGACCGGAAATGGTGGTACAGCCGGTAACGAAGCTGTAATTGTTAATGAGACCGGGGTTGTGAATACTAGACGGGGATGTTCGTACAAGGAATTCGTGGCTTGTAAACCACAAGAGTTTGATGGCAAAGGTGGAGCCATAGCTCTGACCAGATGGCTTGAAAAGATGGAGGCCGTGATCGACATCAGCGAATGCCTCGACAGCCAAAGAATTAAGTACGCCACTTGCTCACTACAGGGCAAGGCACTGACATGGTGGAACACTCAGATTCAGGCTAGGGGAAGAGAATCCGCGATGCAAATGTCGTGGTATGAGTTCAAGGCCCTAATCACCGAGGAGTACTGTCCTCTCAATGAGATGCAAAAACTTGAGCATGAGTTCTGGAATCATGCCATGGTGGGGGCTGGGCACGCAGCTTACACCGACCGTTTTCATGAGTTAGCAAGGTTGGTTCCACATCTAGTCACCCCGGAATCAAAAAGGATAGAGAGTACATTTGGGGACTTGCGCCTCAAATCTGGGCAATGGTAACCGCTACTGCTCCTCCTACTATTCAGAGCGCGATTCTAAAGGCTGGCGCTTTGACCGATGAAATGGTGAGACGGGAGTTTTGGGTAGAGGAGCTGAAAGAGAAAGGATTTTGGGGAAACGAGCCGTCGAGTGCCGGGAAGTTTGATAAAAGGGCAAGACAACCAAAACTTTGTGGCAGTGACGCAGGGCAGGCGAGAGTATGTGGGTCCGCACCCCAAATGTGACAAGTGCAATTATCATCATCCCCCAGGAACGCAGTGCCGGGTGTGCGCGAATTGTAGACGCCCGGGGCATCTTGCAAGAGACTGCAGAACAGCGCGAATATGGTTGCACCGGTCAACGCGGTTAACCCCGTCGGGAATGCAAGGGCTTTTAAGTGTGGAAGTCTCGATCACTACCGAAACATGTGCCCCAGGCTGAATCGGGCACCGGGTCAACAAGGAAACAACCAGCAGCAAGTGATGGCCATAGCTGGAAATCAAGGCCGACCAATCAGGGGAATACAGCTCGGGGACGTGCATTCGTCATTGGAGCCAACGATGCTCGCCAGGACCCGAATGTTGTCACGGGTACGCACTTACTCAATAATCACTTTGCATCTATACTGTTCGATACTGGAGCAGACAATAGCTTTATATCTTCTGAGTTTGTGCAATTGCTTGATTTGAGCCCTAGTAGGCTAGAAACTAGCTACTCTGTAGAAATGGCCAACGGTAGGATTGTTCAGGCCGATGAAATTATTAGAAAGTGCTCGATAATATTAGAGGACCACACCTTCGATATAGACTTGATACCCTTTGAGCTAGGAAGTTTCGATGTGATTGTGGGAATGGATTGGCTGTCGAAACACGGGGCCGAGATTGTCTGTCGAGACAAGGTAGTGCGAATCCCTATGTCAGACGGGGGAGTACTCAGAATCAAGGAGAAAGACGGGGAGAAACTTGAAGCTTATTTCCTGCATGAAAGCACGCCGGAGCTTACGAAAACAATGCTATTCTTTTCTGGCTCATGTGGTGGAAAAGAAAGAGGAGGAATAGGAATTGACAAATATCCCTATAGTGCGGGATTACCCAGATGTATTCCCAGATGACTTGTCTGGTTTGCCTCCTCCACGACAGGTGGAATTTCGTATTGATTTGGTTCCTGGAGCTACACCGGTAGCAAAGACACGTATCGGTTGGCACCGTCTGAAATGCAAGAGTTATCTAGCCAGTTACAGGAACTACTGGAGAAGGGTTTTATTCGGCCGAGTCACTCGCCTTGGGGAGCACCAGTGTTATTTGTCAAGAAGAAGGATGGGTCGTTCCGTATGTGCATCGATTACCGTGAGTTGAACAAATTAACTGTGAAGAATCGGTATCCTCTCCCCAGGATCGACGACCTGTTTGATCAGTTACAAGGAGCTTCGTATTTTTCCAAGATCGACCTTCGGTCTGGATATCACCAACTAAGAGTTTTCGAGGAGGACATACCGAAGACAGCATTTAGAACTCGTTATGGGCACTATGAGTTCTTGGTCATGCCGTTTGGATTGACTAACGCACCAGCTGTGTTCATGGATTTGATGAATCGAGTGTGCAAACCTTACTTGGATAAGTTTGTGATCGTATTCATCGACGACATACTTATCTACTCTCGATCGAAGGAGGACCATGAAGAACACCTTCGGGCAATACTGGAACTTTTAAGAGAAGAGAAACTTTTCGCCAAGTTCTCGAAGTGTGAATTCTGGCTGCGAGAGGTGAAGTTTTTGGGTCATGTGGTTAACAAAGACGGGATTCATGTAGATCCGGCAAGATCGAAGCGGTAAAGAAATGGGATACACCCCAGACACCTTCAGAGATACGGTAGTTCTTAGGATTGGCCGGATACTATCGTCGTTTCATTGCGAACTTTTCAAGGATCGCTCAACCGTTGACATTGCTGACTCAGAAAGACAAGAAGTTTGATTGGGGAGATGCGCAAGAACGGGCGTTCCAAACGCTGAAAGATAAGCTGTGTAATGCACCGATATTGTCCCTTCCAGACGGAACTGATGATTTTGTGGTGTACTGTGATGCTTCGCATCAAGGGTTGGGATGTGTACTAATGCAGAAAGATAAGGTGATCGCCTACGCTTCGCGACAACTTAAGGTGCACGAGAAGAACTACACGACTCATGATCTTGAGTTGGGTGCTGTAGTATTCGCACTTAAGATATGTAGGCATTACCTGTATGGAACCAAATGCATCGTATACACAGATCATAAAATCCTTCAACATATTCTGGATCAGAAGGAACTCAATATGCGACAGCAACGTTGGGTAGAGCTACTTAGTGACTACGATTGTGAAATTCGGTATCATCCGGGGAAAGCTAACGTGGTGGCTGATGCTCTAAGCCGCAAAGAACGCGTGAAACCACTACGTGCTCGAGCTTTGGGATTGACCATTCAAACAAATTTGAAAGCTCAGATCCAAATTGCGCAAAGTGAAGCGTTGAAAGAAGAAAACCTTGTAGGAGAAGAATTCCGAGGGTTGGATAAACAACTGATGTGCAAGGACGATGGCGTACAGTACTTCGTGGACCGTATATGGGTACCCAAGTGGGGAGGTGTACGTACCTTGGTCATGGATGAAGCACATAAGACACGATATTCTATTCATCCTGGCGCAGACAAGATGTACCACGATCTCAAAGATCTGTACTGGTGGCCAGGCCTGAAGAAAGACATTGCCACATACGTCAGCAGGTGCTTGACATGCTCGAAAGTTAAAGCTGAACATCAGAAACCATCGGGATTATTACAGCAACCTGAAATTCCCGAGTGGAAATGGGAGAATATAGCCATGGATTTCATTACCAAACTCCCTAAAACAAGCAACGGGCATGACTCGATATGGGTCGTAGTGGATCGAATGACGAAATCAGCACACTTCTTGCCAATCCGAGAAGACTACAAAATGGACAAGTTGGCGAGATGTACATTAAAGAGGTCGTGACAAGACATGGAGTGCCGGTGTCAATCATCTCCGACCGTGACGGCCGATTCACTTCACGATTTTGGCAAACACTACAGAAAGCAATGGGCACTCGATTAGACATGAGTACCGCCTATCACCCTCAAACAGATGGCCAAAGTGAACGAACCATACAAACGCTAGAAGACATGCTGAGAGCGTGTGTAATCGACTTTGGTGGTAGTTGGGATACTCATTTGCCATTGATTGAATTCTCATACAATAACAGCTACCACACCAGCATTGGGTGTGCTCCGTTCGAAGCGTTGTACGGAAGGAAGTGTAGATCACCGTTTGTTGGGCCGAGATTGGTGAAAGTCAGCTAACGGCCCAGAGATCATCCAGGAAACAACGACAAGAGCTTCCAAATCAAAGATAGACTGAAAGCCGCTAGAGATCGCCAAAAGAGCTACGCCGACAATCGTCGAAAGCCTCTAGAATTCAACGTTGGGGACCGAGTGTTACTCAAAGTCTCTCCTTGGAAAGGAGTTGTTCGGTTTGGAAAGAAAGGGAAGTTAGCCCCGAGATACGTGGGACCATTCGAGATTACAGAAAGAATTGGTCCAGTGGCTTACCGATTAAGGTTACCACAAGAACTCAACGGTGTGCATGATACCTTCCATGTGTCGAACCTCAAGAAGTGTTTGGCTGATGAATCACTTCACATACCCATTGACGATATCAAAATCGACGAAAAGCTTCATTTTATGAGGAACCCATTGAGGTCATGGATCGTAAAGTCAAACAGTTGAAGCACAGTAGAATACCAATTGTTCGCGTAAGGTGGAATTCGAAACGAGGGCCAGAGTTTAAATGGGAACGGGAAGATCAAATGAAACTCAAATACCCACACTTATTCGTGGATGACACTCTTGGACCTAACTCCAGCTGAATTTTAGGACGAAATTCTCTCAACTGGGGGATACCGTGACATCCGTCACCTTAAGGTCCGTCGAACGACATAAATAACATGGAAATATTTTAAATAAATCTTCCTTTTCTTCATGAACTCCTGCTTTACGGAATCATGTCTGCTTATTTTTTCCCTTGTGCCTGTACTTCCTTCGAGAACGTGTGTTAAGCATAAAACTTTTATAAATCTCATCACCATTACCACTAAATATATCATTTTTAATTTCGACCATTGTCATTAATAAAACCATTTTAGGCTATCAAATGCCATTAAAACGCTTTTAACCGTAATATAACGAACATTTTAAGATCGTAATCAACCGAAACAAATTTTCGGGAAACTCGAGGGTTAAGTGCAGGGACTAAACTTGTAATTTTGCAAACTTGGGCTGGGTATATAAGCCCCATTTCCAGCCATTTATCCTCATCTTCATCTTCTTCACCTTCAACCTTTTCTCCACTTTTTCTCTCGATTTAGCACCAAAAATCGTCACGTTGTCGCGTTTTCACTACCAAATCTTGGGTATCATCGTGTGTACGCGTTCCTAGCAGGTAGACAACCTTGTTCAACCGTTTTGGTTCGATTTTACTACTGCGATTTCTAGGGTCGGGGTGCTTGGGTTCATCCGAGCACATGAGGTCGAGTGGGTGCGTGTGAGGTCTTTCTGCTTGTGTTTCATGTTTGTGTATGTTTGTTGAGTGTTTCTGGAGGTCCTCGTGGTATAAAACCCGCGCTAGAGCAGCTCGGGGGCTGCTCAGCCCGACCACAGTCGCGATTTGCAGTTCGGGCGACTGGGTCTGTCATGCGATTGAGCCGTGCGACTGAGTGAGTCGTGCGACTGAATCATGCGTCTAAGTCAATCGTGCGACTGAGTTGTGCGACTAGGCATGTCGTGCGACTGAGTCGTGCGACTGGGTGTTGTATGCGATTGAGTCATGCGTGTGAATGAGTGTATACGATTGAGTCATGCGTATGAATGATTGTGTGCGACTGAGTCAGGTGACCGACTGTGTGTATGCGATTGTGCGTGTTTCGCACGACTGGAGTCCAATCGCACGAATGAAGGTTCAATCGCACGAAAGTAGCTAATTCGCACGATTGAGGGTTGATTCGTGCGCATGGAGGTTGGGTCGTGCGAATGGGTGTGTGTGTGTGTGGTGCGACTGAGTCCAATCGCACGAATGAAGGTTCAATCGCACGAAAGTAGCTAATTCGCACGATTGAGGGTGATTCGTGCGCATGGAGGTTGGGTGTGCGAAGGTGTGTTGTGGGTGCGACTGAGTCCAATCGCACGAATGAAGTTCAATCGCATGAAAGTAGCTAATTCGCACGATTGAAGGTGATTCGTACGAATGGAACGTGGTTCGAGCGTCTGGTCCCGTCGTGTGTCTGATGATGCGTGTGTCTGCTTGTGTGTGTGCTAACCACGACCGAACCGATACAACCCGAACCGACCAAACATTGCTATACGCTTTATACATGTCATTAATGCGTGACCAAACTGTCAATAGGTGTTTGACCGATCATTGCATTCAACTGTTGGAAATCTCGACCTTTCATACTTACCACTTAACAAGTGAGTTTCGTGGCCCTTTTTATGCTTATACTATTTACAAACATTTACAAACATGGGGGAAAAGTATGCTCGCCCGTTTCTATGCTGTACAACATACATACAATTTTCATACAAGGAATCAACGTGATACTGTGTTGCAAGTACTTATTGATACATGCTTGGGGCTGCTGTGTGGTTCTATCTTTGCAACTATTTAATTCCCGTGGGAACCGACGGTTAGGTATTGGTAGTACTACGGGTTGACACCCCTACCCTCGTGTTGGTATACTAGTTAGTACCAATAATAGCCAGGTACGGGTCTTGGGTGAATATACGCCGACAATTTCTTTGTGTACGTCGCTAGGTTTGGTTGCAAAGCTCATGTCATGTGATTTTACTTGTGTATATAACTATATTCACGGTATTCCATATCATTACTATATACAACATCACTTACACTTTATTACTTAAAACCTGCGAGCTCACCAACAATTTCGTTGACCATTTTGAGCATATCTTTTCAGGTGATCAAGCTAGCTGAGGTTCTAGGTGTGCTGCCTTAGTGGAGACCTAGGGTGCATTTTTTTGACTAAACATGTTGACAAACAGTTATTTTGAACAATGTGGAACTATGTAAACAATTACAATCTTTTGAACTTGTTCCCGGGTTGTGAGAAATTACATTACAATTTCTTCTTTATGTGATCATGTAAATCGCTTATTCTGTTATGCATATGGCTATGTTGTCGTGAACATCGACTATACACGACACAAGTCCCCTTGTTGTCGGGTGTCGTCATGACACGCTTGTCATCATTTTAATATTGCATCTCTATCGCTTACCATGTGTTATGACGATTCCCGTCTCGTCGCAACCCCGTGTTTCCGCTTTTAGCGGGGGTGTGACACATCGGGCCCCTTTTTCTACACAATATGGTCATGACTGATTCAGTCATGGCCATAACACGGATTAGGCCTCTTTTAAGCTCTTTTTCTTCTTTATTTTAGGGGAGACGAATTTTGGAGTAGAACCCTAGTTTTTATCCATTCTTGTGGCAACTTTGAAGGAGTTCTTTCAAGAGTTCAAGCTAGGTTGAAGATCAAGCATTTTCAAGGAGGATTCAACTACACACAACCCACATCTACTCATCTCTAGTTTGAAAATCTCTAGATCTATCATGTTTTCTTCTATTGTTATGAACTTGGTTGTGGTTTTGTAAGCCTCATGGGCTAAACACTCTTTATCACTTAGATTAGATGAAGTTAGCATACTTTGACATATTACATGTACTTTTGGTGATGATTAAGTCAATGTTTATTACAAGGCTATGAATGTTCTTTAATGATTGTATATGCTTGTTGAAATTGATGAAATGATGAATCTTGTGAGCGTTATAATAACATATTGTTGGAGAAATTTGTGTTTTTGAACATCTACTCATGAAATGCAAACATTAGTGTGTGGTTTATGGCATTTGACTAGGAATGGTAAATGATGGTTGATTATTTGGTCAAGTTGAACAAATGTGCATCCAAATACATATGTGTACACTATTGTGTTTGAAAGGAATATCTCCTAACATTGTGTATGTAACAGTCAAACCGCGGTTAAGTAAGTTCCTAAACCAACAATAAGCATAATATCACAACACACACTGATCACGAGTCAATATTTTAGCGTTTAATTAATCTAAATGCTTGATTTTACATTGTTAATATCGTAGAACAAGTTGATTTTGTTTATGTTTTGATCCATAGGTGTTTTGAGCTTAAAGTAACTTAATTGGAAGCAAAAGAAGCAAAACATGAAAGTTGAATGCCTTAAGATGTAAATACCAAAAAATGAAAAAAAGAGGTCAAGAAAGAGACTCGGTGTATGATACTTCGGGTTTGGGCGTATCATTCGTCGGGCAATGTATTAGGCGGCGTATCAGTGGGCGTATTTTGAAAAATAACAGAATTTTGGGCATATGGGTGGCGTATGAGGCGGTGTATCATATGCCGGTGGACATATGATACACCGGTGGCCTAACATCATCCGGATTTTTTGGATTTTCAAGTTTATTTAAACAAATCAACTCGAATTGAATCTAGAACTTCTTGGTGATGAAAAGTGACAAACTTAGATGGTTATTGGTGTTCCAAGGTGATAGACGGGTGAAATAGGTATTATTTATATTTAACTAGGATAACCTCCCGTGTGTTACAAGGTGTCACACCCCGATCGACGACATAATAATTGGGGCGGACGAGTGTGAAACGATTGTTCATAGCTTATGGAATTAAATAAGTTGAAATAATATTAAATGTCATTTTTCATTAAATAATACTAGACAATTAAGTCACTACAATACAACAAAAACTTAAACAACAACATAAGATATTTAGTTAAACTAAGTTCAAGTCTTATATGAGCAATAAAAATTCTTTAAGTAGCAATCCTGAAACATGTTAAAAATAAAGGGTCAACTTTGAAAGTTAGTGAGTTTCTATGGGTTTAACACACACACACACACACACACACATACACAACACACATATATATATATATATAAGTTTACAAGTAGCAATTCATATCAATGGTTTCGAATTATGCAAGTTTATAGATAACATATAGCTACAATCAAACCTTGACCAAGAATAAGTTTACAAGTATTTAACGATTACCTAGTGTACTTGGTTCCCATGATGAACAAGCATACATCATCAGAGTCGATAATAACCTCGGCTTTAGCACCAAATAGGCTTGTCATGCCCATAGATCTATGGCGTCGCCAGGCTAGCAATAGTTATTGATTGTCAACATATAACATTCATCATATAAGATTCATAATATTACAAATAGCCATGACAAAAAGTAATGATAAATTGCATGTGTATTTACAAGTATCAAGATGTTTACACGTGTAATTTATAAGGTTAATATGTTTCACCCCAAAAGGTGTGAAATAAAGTAAAAATGGGGCATGGAGAACTCACATGGAAAACCTACGTGCTATAAGATGCACTTAAGATCACAATAAGAAGATAAGATTACTCTAACGTTTTCTTCATGATTCCAACTAAGATTTGTGTCTTAGGATTAAAATAAAGATATGATTAATGACTAAATATGAATTAGGGTTTCAATTGGAATTTGAGGGTTTTAATAATTAAGTTGAATAAAATAAAATAATGCAATTGATTATGTTTTGGTTCAATAAAGATGGAATTAATCAACTAAGATTAGGAATGATGATGAATGATTCATAATTTAATCTATTGATTTAATAAAGATTAAGTATAATATGTGAATGAGAAATATTAATTTAATAATTAACTATTCAAAATTTGATAAAGATAATTAATTGAATACTTATTTAAATGACTTGAAAAATAATCTAAAATTATTAAAAATCATTTTATAAAGTTTTTAAACTGTTAAATGATTTTTATAAAGGTTTTATAATATCAAAACCTTAAAAAAATAATAGAAAATATATTGTTTTACAAGTTTCAAGAATTTAAATAAAAGTTTAACGAATAAGTCTATTAACTATTTATGATATAACTTGTAAGGCCCTGTTCCCGGAGACCTCATAGTTGGTCAACCACAACATTAATACATTATATATTATAAATATACAAACTCAAGCAGCGGAATTATTATAACAAAGCCATTCATTTCTTTTAAAACACTGTTATTATGCAACACACTATTGTTTGACTGATTACAAAAGATTGTTTTCTGCATTACAAAACACATCAATATGAATACAAATGGATGTCAGTCTTTCCCTACTGAGTAGCTTTACCCTCGTGCCATCCTCAGCAATAGTTACCTGCCAACTGAAAATGTATAAAAGTAAGCGTTGCTGAGTGAGTTCTAGTTTTAAAAGTAATAAATACTTTTTGTATGCTGTTGGACCAAAAGACCAATGAGCCAAGATCAGAAAACCTCTAAGTCCCATATGGTATCACAACACTGCTGAAAGCCTCATCAGTAGTTTGACAAGTGCTGAAGACTACAACAGCTGAAGATCAAGTGCTGAAGACCTTAACAGCTGAAGAACCAAAGTGATGAAGTACAACAGCTGAAGAACACAAGTACTGAAGCTGAAAGACCAGAGTACTGAAGTACAACAGCTGAAGAGTTCACAAGTACTGAAGATCAACAACTGATGTAAAGTCTGAAGACAAAGACTGAAGACATCAGCTGATGATATCTACTGAAGTCATCAGCTGATGAAACACCTGAAGGTCAAAGTCTGAAGATCAAGTACTGAAGCCTCAGTAGTTTGTCACAACTGCTGAAGAGTACTTCTTCAGTAGTTGTGATATAGTAGTTTTATTTTTTTATGTTTCAGTAGTTTTGTAAAACGACTGAAGAGCTTGTTCTTCAGTCGTTGTAGTTTCAGTAGTTTTATATTTTGTACTTAACATGCTGATATGTTCTCAGTAGTTGTGAACATTTCAGTAGTCGTTAAGAATTAGTTATTTTGTATTGGATCTGCCAGTTGTCACTTTCCGTGATAACAGCAGTGACTGTTGCACTCTATATAAGGAGTGACAACCTATTGTAATCAATGAGGAATGAGTGAAGAATGGAATGAATGATTGATTTGATTAGAAATATTCTACATCTATAAACATTCCTAGAAATCAGAAATACATATTCTCTCCCTATAACCGTATGCGATCTTAATGCTTACAAGTATCGATTGCTCGCTACAATTTGTCTAATTCTAGTTTGTATTCCGCTGCTTTGTATTCTGATACATCAAACTTGTGATCGTGATCCTGTCAAATGGTATCAGAGCAGGTTAATCATTGATCGATCTAATAATTGATCATTGAAACTGCTATTCAAGATCTAAGTTTGATTGAATTAGCTTTTGTTTTTGCAAGAAACGGTTATAGAGATTGAATTTTCTGCATTTCTGCTCATTCATCCTGAGATCTTTTCTTGGTTCTCATTGAGTTTGTTGTGGTTGTCTAAAACTTTTAAAACTTGAACTAAACTGTTTTTGAATTGAAAATGACCACTCCTTCCAATGATCCTCACAATACTGGCTCCTCAACCAAGCCTATGCTGGTTAGGAATGAGTATAACATATGGCAAAGACGTATGCTCCACCTGTCTGTTAACAGCGCAGGGTGTTGGACATCAGTGGTACATGGTCCACACAAGCCTATGGTGAATAACCCGGAAACCAATCAAATGGTTCGAAGAGGAGGGAGCAATACTCAGATGAGGATAAGAAGTTGCTTGAGATTGATGCAAAAGCCCATGGAATTCTGGCCATGGCATTGCCCAATGAAATCTATTCTGGGCTAATGCATCATGAAACTGCCCATGACCTCTGGATTGCTTTGAAAGAACAATTTGGAGGAACAGATGAGGTCTTGGCAAATAATAGAGAAATTCTTGCCCAACAATATGAGACATTCTCTCATAGAAAGGGTGAGACACTGACTCAACAATATGAGCGGTTTTCTTGTTGATCTCTGAACTAAAAATGGTCAAACTTGAATACACCAATATTCAGATGAATAACAGATTTCTCAGATCACTGCCTGAGAGATGGGACACATATACTATTGTCCTACGCTCCAGTGCAAGTTTGGACAAACTATCTCTCACCCAACTCCATGGGAAATTGCTCACTTTTGAGAGAGAGATAGAACAGAAGAGAAAGCTGTCTTCATCTGGAAAGCTCACTGAAGACTTTATACAAGGCAACACTGCCTTGGTGGGTCATGAGTCAGAATATGCTTCATCTGAATGCCAGTATGATGAGCATATTAATTTCTCTTCAAGCACTTCTGATTCTGCATTTGTAAGTGTTGATGGTCAGTTTACTGGTGTAATAATGACAATCTATGTTTCATCATGGATGATCTCAAGGGGATTGCTGATGATGACTTAGAAGAGATGGATATTTTGAGCCAAATGGCCTTGATAAATATCAGATCTCAGAAGTTCTACAAAAGAACTGGAAGAAAATTCCCAGGACTCTCTGGCAAAACCAAAGTTGGTTTTGACAAGAGCAAGTTGAGGTGTCACAAATGCCAACGGCTTGGACACTTTGCAAGAGAGTGTAGATCAACTGGATCTAACTCTACTGCACCCTTTGTGACTTTTCCTGGCAATAGTCAACAACACAGAGGGCACATCCTGTCACATCTAGTCATCATCCTCAACAACAATCTCCGGCATATTTTGTTTCAGGGTCAAATGCCATATCAGTACCCTTGTTATTACATGCCACAGTCAATCAAGTTCAAGTTCCTATGACACCACAACCTCATGCATTACCAGAACCTCAGCCTTCCCTATCTCATCAACAACCTCAATCTCAACAACACAGCTTCTTCACCCCAGGAGTTGTTGACTGGAGCAGTTTACCAGATGACTTGTCTGGTCATGATCACTGTTCTCAGGTGCTGGTCAACATGGTGGTGACAGTCCCTTTGGAAATCTAGCTCTTATGGCTTTGGAGTCTGCTGATACTTCATCTTCCAATGCTCTACACCTCAGGTATCACAGGTATCCTCTGAGGCAAAAGCCAAATTATGTTCTGAACAATGCATAGCAGCATTTGCTTCCATTAGAGAAGCAAATGTAGCTTTAATTAATAAAAACATTGAGCTAGAACAAATAATTTCCAAAAACAAAGCTGAGTTTGAGTTTGTGCTCAAAGATAAAAATGATGAGGTTTATAAACTGAATTGCCAAATAATTGATGATAAGGCTAGAGAAGATGTACTTCTAGAGAAGTACAAAGATCTCAAAGAAACCCTTGCAGTTACCCAGGTCGAGTGTGATAGATGGGTACAATCATGCAAAGGGTTTGAAATGCTTCTTAGTAAGCAATCTGCTTCAAATGTGAAGTTTGGAATGGCTACAATCACACTGCTCCACCTACAGATTTTACCCCAAGAGCAGAGGTAGAATCTGATGGTGAGAGTGATAACCAATCCATCACATCATGTGATCTACACTCCTTCTGATACAGCACAATCAGAAGTAGCAGTCAGCATCAAGCCCTCTTTGAACCTATCAGCTGATGTTGATGGTCCAAATGCTGACATTCACATGATCAATAAGTTGATCAACTCAGGAGTTAATCCTGAAGGTCCTGAAAGGACTGGAGAGCAGGATTTAACATCTAAAGTTCAAACTTCAACTGCTGTCAGTACTGAAGAGAAGAAAACTGGCAGTAGAAAGAGTTTGAAGACTACTAAAGAGGTTGTCAAGAAAGCAACCAATGCTTCCAAAGCATTGAAGAACAAGTCTTCTGTTGCTTCACCATCTTTAGTTGATGATCAACCTAAGATGAAGAAGAAACCATGTGAAGTATGTGGTTTGTTCAATCATCTTACAGATGATTGTTGGTACAAAAGAGGTTCCAAACTCAAACAAAAAGAAGAGAATTAATGAGAAAATGGTAAAAATGAAAACTGAGTTTGAGACCACATTTGTATCAGCAACATCAAATCCTGTAACCCTTAAGTTCTTAAAGAAATCCAAAAAGGAAGGGTTAAACAGGTGACAGCTGAGGGTGCTCAAAAGAAGAAGGTGCAACATAGGACCTTATCTAACTCCACTAGAATGTGTCTGATGAGCTGAAAGCTTATCACAAAATCAGACACAGCTGGTGATGATGGTACAACATCTGTTGGGTAGAGTTAACCAACTAGATTTCCTATGTTGAAACCACAGAAAAGGAGGTCTAAGCCAAAGGACTCCTCTTCTACACCATCTTCTCCTTCTCAGGCTGTTGTTACAAATAAACATGTTAGTTTACCATCTATTGATGAGACCAGGCCCAAAACCAAAAAGGTTTGGGTCTCAAACTAACTGATTGTTTAATTGCAGGGTTCTTCAACATGTCAAAGTAGCATCTGGTATGTAGACAGGGGGGATCTATGCACATGACTGGGAACATCTCTCTTCTTCATGACTACTCTCAAGAAAGAAGGGATTTGTCTCTTTTGGCAATGATGCTAGGGGTTACATCATCGGTAAGGGCTTTGTCTCCAATGGAGAAATCAAATTTGATGATGTTAATCATGTGGAAAATCTCAAGTACAACCTCTTGAGTGTCAGTCAATGTGTGATAAAGGCCATGTTGCCCTTTTCACAAGTCAAAACTGTAGGATTCTGTCATCCAAAGTTTTGCACTTGATTGACAAGGTGTTGGATGATCACACTCTCCTGAAAGCCAACAGGACAGGAAGAGTGTATGCCTTAGATCTCTCTAAGAAGATAGATCTCAAAGGCAATCCTTGCCTATTTTCCAAAGCCTCTTCTCAAGAATCTAAACTGTGGCACAGGAGGCTTGGTCATGTTAATCTCAAAACATGAATCAGCTTAGCCACAATAGTTTAGTCAGAGGCTTACCAATAAAGGAGTTCCACTGTGATGAAACCTGCACTGCTTGTTTAAAAGGAAAACAGCACAAGGTCTCATTTCTCCTATTGAAGTGTCCAAGTCCACTGCCTGCTTGCAATTACTGCATATGGATCTATTTGGTCCTGTGAGAGTAATGAGCATGGCAAAGAAGAAATACTGTCTGGTAATTGTGGATGATTACTCCAGATTTGTATGGACTTTCTTTCTACATTCAAAGGATGAGGCTGCTCAGAAGATTATCCACTTTGTGCTGTACATTGAGAAGCAGTATTCCCTTCTAGTCAAGTGTATTAGGAGTGATAATGGAACTGAGTTCAGAAATCATACACTTGATGACTTCTATCTTCAAAGGGAATCAAAAGGCAGTTCAGCATTCCAAGGACTCCAGAACAAATGGGTAGTAGTGGAGAGAAGAACAGGACCCTCATTGAAGCTGCAAGGTCCATGCTGGCTGACTCAGTTTGCCATTGACCTTTTGGGCCGAAGCTGTCAACACAGCTTGTTATGTGCAAAATAGAGTTTTAGTAAATCAGAGGTTGATGAAGACTCCATATGAAGTTCTCCATCATTTGGCTCCTCTGATTTCATTTTCAAAGCATTTGGGTGTCCCTGTTTTATTCTCAACACAAAGGATCAACTCCACAAATTCGATCCTAAGGTGGATGCAGGATACTTTGTTGGTTATTCATCTACTTGCAAGGCATACAGAGTCTTCAACTGCAGAACAAAGATGGTTGAAGAAACTCTACATGTTAAGTTTAATGAATCTCCAAAGGACAAGATTCCACAAAGTCCTGTGGAGTTATTGATTTGGACATACTGCAATATGTTCCTTATCAAACTCCTGCTGTTGCTCCTGTCAACAGTTCACCACCTGGTGGTACTGCTGATGATGATGATGATTGCAGTACTCACCTCTTCAGGTTTAGTGATCAGCTGCCTGACTCAGCTAGACCTGATGTTCCTGTAGCGCCAGTAGCACCATCCACAACAAATGCTGATGAGATTTCTTCGAATTCAACTTCCTTTGAATTACCATCCACTGATTGGTTCAAGGAAATGATTCACCATCACCATCTGTTGCTGCTGAACCGGCTACAAACACTGCACAGATCTCATTGTGTATCAAGATCTGAAGAATCACCCTATGTCTCAAATCATTGGTGATATCACTGCTGGAGTATCAACAAGAAGTCAATTGTCAAATTTCTGCTTCTATGCTCTCTTCATCAGTCAGCAAGAGCCAAAGAATTATCACATTGCTTTAAAGGACAATGGATGGGTTGATGAGCCATGCAGCTTGAGCTTCTTCAGTTCAAGAAACAGCAAGTGTGGGAACTGGTTCCTCTACCTCCAGGTAAGTGTGCAATAGGCACTAAATGGGTGTTTAGGAAAAAACTGATGAAAATGGGCTTATTGTTAAGAACAAGGCCAGACTGGTTGTTCAGGGGTTTGCACAAGAAGAAGGTATTGATTATGATGAAACCTTTGCCCCTGTAGCCAGACTGGAAGCAATTCGATTGTTTTTAGCTTATGCTGCTTATCAAAACCTTAAAGTCTTTCAAATGGATGTCAAAAGTGCATTTTTGTATGGAAAAGTTAAAGAAGAGGTTTATGTATGTCAACCTCCAGGCTTTGAGGACAATAAACATCCTAATTGGGTGTATAAGCTTGATAAAGCTCTTTATGGGTTTAAAACAAGCTCCCAGAGCCTGGTATGAGACATTATCAAACTTTCTTCTGGAAAACAATTTCACTAGAGGCTCCATAGACAAGACTTTATTCATTAAGAAACTGGGCAGCATAATCTACTGTTCAAATTTATGTAGATGATATCATTTTTGCATCTTCTGATCCAAAGTTGTGTGATGCCTTTACAAAGTTGATGCAACAGAAGTTTGAAATGAGTGCCATGGGAGAACTACAGTTCTTTCTGGGGTTGCAAATCAAACAAAAGGCTGATGGAATTTTTATTCATCAGTCCAAATATACAAAAGATCTTTTGCAAAAGTTTGATTTACAAAACTGTAAGCCCTGTTCTACTCCCATGAGCAGCACCACACAACTGGACTCAGATCAGAAAGGTAAAGTGGTTGATGAAACACTTTACAGATGTATGATTGGGTCCTTGATGTATTTAACAGCTTCTAGACCAGATATTATGTTTGCTACATGTGTTTGTGCTAGATTTCAGGCTGCACCTAAAGAGTCTCATCTGATTGCAGTCAAGAGGATCTTTAGATATCTGCAAGGCACTCCATCTCTAGGTTTATGGTATTCTACGGACATTCTGGTAAATTAGTTGCTTTTTCTGACAGTGACTATGCAGGGTGTAAGTTGACCAGGAAATCAACTTCTGGTGGATGTCAATTCCTAGGCAACTGCTTGATTTCTTGGCAGAGCAAGAAACAGACCTCAGTTGCTACATCCACTGCTGAAGCAGAGTACATTGCTGCTGCAAGCTGTACATCTCAGGTACTCTGGCTTCAAAACCAACTTTTGGATTATGGCATTACAGAGACTAAGACTCCATTGTTAATGGATAGTGCTTCAGCTCTTTGCATTGTCAAAAATCCAGTCCAGCACTCTAGGACCAAACATATAGAGATCAGACATCATTTTATAAGGATTGTTTTGAAAAAGGTCTGATTGATCCTAAGTTTGTGCCTAGTGCTGATGAGCTTGCAGACATTTTTACTAAGCCTTTGGATAGTTCAACTTTCCAAAACCTGGTGTTAAGGCTTGGTATGCTGCAGCTAGAATAGGTGACAACTACTGATGATCTTAGTAATTCATACTGATGATCATGAGTACCTATGTCACATATAAGTACTGATGAGCTCTTTTAACCTCAGTAGTTTTATAACTACTGAAGGCTAAATGTCTCACAAGTACTGAAGTACTTCATCTGTTCTAAACTACTGATGTAGTTACAACTACTGATGCAGTACAACTACTGCAATCAGTAAAAACAGATAAGTACTGATGTCCTATGAAACAACTGAAATCAGCCAAAAAGCTGATGAATGTGTTGAGGACAGTTTGAAACAGCTGAAAAGCTAAGAATTGACGAAAACAGCTGAAGAGAACTTTCTCTTCAGTCGTTTGTACAACTGCTGTTTCATTTTAAACAACTGAAGCAAAACCCGTGTCTTCAGTAGTTTTATAACTACTGATGACTAATACCAATCTTCAGTTGTTTACAACAGCTGATGACAAAACCACTGTTCAGTAGTTTCATAACTACTGATGACAAACACCATGTCCTCAGTTGTTTCAATCATCTGAAGTCAAAACCACGGTCTTCAGTAGTTTTCTAAACTACTGATGCCTAACACCACGACTTCAGCTGTTTCAACGTCTGAAAGGATAATACCATGTCAACGGTCGTTTAAAACTACTGATGACTAACACCACATCCTTCAGTCGTTTCCTACCCGTACCCTATATATATCCCTAACCTAGCTCTCATTGCTTCATTTCTTCAAACCTAACGTTCCTCTCCAAAACTTCCTCTTCTCCATGGCGTCTATGCAAATTAACCGCGACACAACTGTGTTGCCTACCTCACAAAATCGCCGATCTGGACAAAGTTCGATACTGCTATCGATCTTATGGTTCAGTCCCAATACAACAAGGCATTCTTCTGAACCCCGTCTTACATGCCGAATCCTGAACCAATTTTGGATGAACGTACTGTTACAACTGAGGAGAGCAACACACCATCCTCCGGTCAGTCGTCAACCACAAAGAAGTAGTCATTACTCCTGCAACAATCCGTAAAATTCTTCAACTGAATGATGCTACTTCTCCTGCTGGATATCCGAAGGGCACCATAGATCTATCATTTGCTCAGCATGGATATCAAGGCGATCTCAGTGCCACCACCATCATGAAGAAACACTTTAATGACGCTGAGCGCCTGATTTTTCACATGGTCAATGTATGTTTGGCCCCTAAGACGTCGTCTTGGGATCAAATGTCCACCAAATGGCAGCAGGTAATGTTCTATCCTTGAGCAACAACCACTAAACTTTTCAGAATAATATTTTCAGAGCTCAAAGATATGGCTCAAAAATTAACTGCCAACCGTTGGATACTCTATCCACGGTTCATAATGGCCATCATTATCGACCAGCTTAATGCAGGGACTTGTTGGCTTGGGAGTCCCTGCTACGGCTGTTCTGCCGGAAGTATACTCCCGGCACAACTCTGACCGGACACTCAAAATGGCTGCCAAGCTGCGAAAACCCACGCAGCTGGAACCCACAGCCACCACCTTCAAATCCAATGTCCCCACCAAACCCACCAACAAGAAACCCAAAAGGCTACTCAGGGAATTGAGTCCCCTGAGGATGCCCCTGCAACACAAACGCAGGAAATATCCACTAGTCCAAAACCCCTAGTGGATACAATGACTCCAGCCACAGCCGCTCAGGCTTCCTCTCCACAGGACTGCAACAACCCAAGGGGCACCTACTTATCTGGGATCTTACTCACTTGAGGAGATTGCCATTGAAGAGCACCATCCACCCCAGGTGCACACTGCTTCTATCCCCTCACCCAAACAACCGCCCCTCACAGCCCAACTTTAATAGTTGCACAAGTGCTGACTCAATTGCACTCCTCACCCCCTCCCCAGAACCCTTACTACTGGGCATACCTCTACGATTGAGGGGGAGGAACACAGTGCACCTGAGAACCCACAGCACAGGGGTCCCAATTCTATCTCCTGGTGTAGACAAGGAGCTTAGAATATCTAGTGAGGCTGCCACCTCCTCTGACTCAGCACATGACCAGAGTGAGGCTGGTAACATTGCTAAGACCTCCCTAGAGGCAACAGCTGATGATGGACATTGTCCTGAGGCTGGAAGTCCCCAGTACCAAGCACAAGGGGCACATGCACCAACTGGTCTACACCAGTGCATGTAAATCTGCTCTAAGCAGGAGGTCAGGTGATTCAGTATCAACTGATGATGACCTGCGCTTTTCGATGTAGTTGCTCAAAACACCATTCTAGAGGATGAGGTTAGCAGACTCAAAGAGCTGCTGGCCAAGATGTCTCAGGATGCAAGTCCATCTGCCACCATACTACACCCACAGATGGCACCTTCCCTTGAAGGTTTCCCAAACACCGAGCCACCCCAAAATCAACCACCTGCCTCTGCTTCAGGCCCTACTCTCAGGACAGAACCTCCTGAGCAAATAGGTGCTGCACTCCAAAATTCCCTCCCTCTCATCACCACCATGATCACTGATATAGTGATCAAAGCCATTGATGAGAGGCTTTCCTCCACATTACACCCTGGTTGATGCTGCTGTCCAAAAGACTCTTTCTGCGGTACAAACCCCTTCCTCCAATGCAACCAAAAAGGGGGAGAGTACTGCAGTGAAAGAAAGGAAGAGGAAAAGATCCGAGGAAAAGGATGTGATGCAAGCTCAAAAGGAGGAAAAAGAAAAGCAACCTCTGCTCACTTACAAGCGAAGAGAAGTGCTGATGATCACACTGCTGAAGACAAATCCTTGGAGGAGCTGGTCAAAGAAGCTGACACCACACACAGCCGCTCCATGGATAAAATAATTGAACAACTCTTCAGGCAGGGGTTTGACACAGCCACACTGGATAGTGAGATCAGAAGGTTAGAAGTACAAGAGATACAAACCCGATGGGCAGGGTATGATGCTCTTGAGAAAGAGAGGTTGGAAATAATGATCCGCTTTATTGCAAAATACTTGGGAAGATCATTAATGGAGATCCACGCATGGACCAGGGACAACATTCTGGCTATAGCCACCAGAATCTGTCTGTCTGAGCAATTCAACAAAGGGATTATTGTGGAAGCCCTTGATGAGGCTAGGGCTGGTAAAAGGTTAGAGATGGCTAAACTCACAAAGGCGAAACTAACTACAAGGATGCTAGATCAACCTTCCCTTCCACCCACTCAAACAGATCTATCCCTCAAATCTCCCAACCAACCTCTAAGCCAAAATCCAAACATCCTCATTCTTCAAAACCAATTCCTTCACAACCCAACCATCATCCAGTGATGTACCCAGAAGGAGGAGAAGGGTGCTGAGGATGGAAGAAGAAGAAGAAGAAGAGGATGAAGATGATAGTCTGCCACTCTCTGCTGTTCTGAAGCTACCAAAACCCCGAAGTCAACCCATGATCACACCTGACTCTCAAAGGGAAATGGTCAGAGTCAAGATAGAAGAAGAAGAACAGCAGAAACAGCACGATGAGCAACTGTTGAAGATGGTTGACAAGGGATTTCCTCAGTCATCATCTATTCAAGCCATGAAAGGGCATGCTCAAAGGCTGTACACTCTCAGGCACACCTTTCAGTATCAGAAGGAGAGAGTGAGAGTATGGCCAGACCCCAGGGTGAGTTCTAGAATCCATAAAAGAACTATCCCACACAGATACAATGGCCAAGTACGAAAAACAATAGAGTCTACCATCATGTTGGCCGTTGTAGTCTCACCTTGGAAATCATTGATGAATTCAAGAAAGCTCACCAGCAAAGAAGACACCTCAAGCCTTACTAGAAAACAAGATGATTAAGAAGGGGTTGTTATAAAAAAAGCTTGAAGACATCCAAAAGAATGAGCTCCAGTTACTCCTTGAAGGCAACCATCCTGATGAATTTGTATATAGGGAGGTAACTACGGTGGAGCTGAAAAATGGCAGGACCATGAAGTACTTATCAGAGTACTATGGTCCAGAGTTCTTCTTCGAAGGAGGAGCAGAAGAACTCTCTCAGGAGGAACAAGTTGTTCTCCTTGAGGCCTATGTTCGTGAGTCATACAGACTCATTACGGGGAAGTAAATCTCATGAATGGGATAACAACTCTGTGTCCAGTTCCCCAAAACAGAGTTCCCATTCATACTCTGCCAAACAAATATTTGAGATTTCTTCCCAGGCCGGAGCTTACATGGGTCATCTTCTCTACTGATCAAGAAGGAAAAAGACCAACTTTTTGCCATCAATAAGTGGGAGAATAAATAAGTTAGAGGTTTTGGCTGCATTGGTTCAGGGGGAGTTTGTTGGACCAAAAGAACCAATGAGCCAAGATCAGAAAACCTCTAAGTCCCACATGGTATCACAACAACTGCTGAAAGCCTCATCAGTAGTTTGACAAGTGCTGAAGACTACAACAGCTGAAGATCAAGTGCTGAAGACCTTAACAGCTGAAGAACCAAAGTGCTGAAGTACAACAGCTGAAGAACACAAGTACTGAAGCTGAAAGACCAAAGTACTGAAGTACAACAACTGAAGAGTTCACAAGTACTGAAGATCAACAACTGATGTACAAAGTCTGAAGACAAAGACTGAAGACATCAGCTGATGATATCTACTGAAGTCATCAGCTGATGAAACACCTGAAGGTCAAAGTCTGAAGATCAAGTACTGAAGCCTCAGTAGTTTGTCACAACTGCTGAAGAGTACTTCTTCAGTAGTTGTGATATCAGTAGTTTTATTTTTTATGTTTCAGTAGTTTTGTAAAACGACTGAAGAGCTTGTTCTTCAGTCGTTGGTTTTAGTAGTTTTATATTTTGTACTTAACATGTTGATATGTTCTCAGTAGTTGTGAACATTTCAGTCGTTAAGAATTAGTTATTTTGTGTATTGGATCTGCCAGTTGTCACTTTCCGTGATAACACGCATGACTGTTGCACCTATATAAGGAGTGACAACCTATTGTAAGCAATGAGGAATGAGTGAATGAATGGAATGAATGATTGATTTGATTAGAAATATTCTACATCTAAACATTCCTAGAAATCCGAAATACATATTCTCTCCCTATAACCGTATGCGATCTTAATGCTTACAAGTATCGATTGCTCGCTACAATTTGTCTAATTCTAGTTTGTATTCGCTGCTTTGTATTCTGATACATCAAACTTGTGATCGCTGATCCTGTCATATGCTGTATATGAAAATACTCTTTCTGTGAAATACAACTCTTTACTTTGTATGCGAGCACGCATTAACTATATGAACAAATACTGTTTGTTCTCTTTACTCTATGCCTTGTTTAATCTGTATTCTTTTATCTTTATCTTTCACTATCTGTATGGACCAATGAGCAATACCCTAAACTGTATGCGCGGTGAAAACTGGTGATGGGCCATCTATATCCCTCAAAAGGGTTCTGTTTACTGTATACAAGGCCGACCCAATCACCTAGGGTACGCTGCAAAGGTCTTGCCAATCTCAATTGACTGGCCCTGTGTGCATAATAGGGTAGCTAACCCGCAGCACAGTTGAGCTAACGACAACATGGTCGTGTACCTCCTGTAAGCTTGCAAGACTTGTTAACATTTTATTACTATTCCTTTTCTCTTTTTTATTGCTCTTTTCCTCTTTATTATTACAATATACTTTACGTTACGATAATAAACATACCACGTAAAGTCACACACTATAAGTAATAATAATAGCAATAATAATAAGGAACAATCATCAGGCAATCATAAAACAATCATAATCATGCATGAAACCCGTCATTAATAAACCCTAGTCAAACCTCGGTCAAAACCCTAAGAGCACAAACTCCCAAGAATTCTGTAATAAATTCGAAGTGTTGGGTGCTTAGACACTATTTGGGCGCATGGGCTCTGTTTAGGCGCTTCATCATTATACAGGCGCATCAGCCAACACTTAGCTGTTTTAACACTTAGGCGCATGAACCATTCAGGCGCATGGACATTATTTGGGCGTATGACCCATTCGGTCGCATGGACACTTAGACGCATGGGTTTATTCGGGCGTATGGAAACTTAGGCGCATGGGTACTATTGGGGCGCATGGCCCTACACTTAGTCGTCCAACTAATATTTCTTGGCGCATGGACAACTGTTCAGGCGGATGTGTTACACTTAAATTCTTCTAAGGCATTCCCAGACGCATGAGCCTTATCTAGGCGCATGAACCTTCTTTACAACATGCTTCTAGGATGTTTTCGAACCCAATCATCAATCCTATATGTTCTGAGCTTACCAAGGCTATTCTAATCATGAACAACCTATAAGCATCCGAGAATCATCATCCAACATGCATAATACATAGGGGTATACATACATAAACATTTGAAAATCGTTTTAATACATTTTCAGCCCCAAGAGAGTTTAAAACAAGTAAAACCGGGGTCTAGAAACTCACCTGGTGCAACTTGGGTGCTTCTTCCTTCAAACCCGCTTGCAAGAGAGTTCAAACACCTAAAAACACACCAAAACACACACACACGGACACACACCCAGCATATAAGCAGATAAGCATGTAACCGAGACAAAAACCCCACATGAACATTTAAAACACCGAATTCATACCTTGAATTCAATACTCTTCTTTTCTTCTTCTTCAAAACCGGAAGTTTTTGCTCTCTTTCTCACTAAACCGAAGAAAAGCAGTGATGTGAAGTGAGGGTGGGCGGCCATGCCCACCTTTACACCAACATTTGTGCTTTTGTTCTTTTTACACATTTAACACCCCTTAACTTGGGTTTATTGACATTTTATTTCTTATTCTTCAACTCTTATTCTTTCTTTTCTTTTTAAGAAAGAACCGGGTGTTACCCCCCTTAAATAGGTTTGTCCCCGAAACCTGTATTCCTCAAACAGACGAGGATAATGCAACCTCATCTCCTCCTCAGTCTCCCACGTAGATTCGGATCCCTTCTTGTGCTTCCACTGTACACGCACAAGAGGAACCACTTTTTTCCTCAGTCTTTTCTCTCTAAGATCGATGATTGCCACTGGTTGCTCTACATAATGAGCCTTTCATCTACTTCAATGTCTTTCAGTGGAACAATCATGTCTTCATTAGCTAAACACTTTCTCAGATGAGATACATGGAATGTTAGGTGAATCCCACTTAACTCATCTGGTACTCCAACCTATAGGCCACCTCTCCTACTCGAGAAATGATTCAAAAAGGTCCTATGTATCTATTAGGACCTGGTATTTGAACGAAATACCGAATGATTAACGTGCAAACCAAACCAAATAGTGTGGAATCCTATTTGATTGGCGATCCAATCAGTGAGAACGCACGTAGAATCAATAAAGTATTGAATCAAACGTTAAGAATCGATTAGGAATTGATCTACAACGTTCTATGAACTTGGAGTATCAACTTGGAGGCTTCTGGACGGCTAGGGTACATCTGGAGTCGAAATAGAATGAATGGTCTAGTTTTTCCACGAATTGGGTTGTATTTATAGGTTAGTATTGTTCATTCGTGTGACTGAACCATTAGTATGGTTCAGTCGTGCGATTGAACCATGCGGTTGATTCATCCATACGACTGAGTGTTCAGTCGTGCGACTGAGCCAATCTTATGTTACAATCATACGACTGATCCAGTCTCCTAGTTCAGTCGTGCGACTGATTCATTCGTATGAAGTTATTCATGCGTATGGTCCATTCGCATGGGCCATTCGCATGAGAACTTCATTTTGTAAGTTTGAATGTATTAATTAATATAACATTATGTGTAACAATTCAAACAACCACAAACCAAATTAACCAATTCAACATCGACTCATTAATGAAATATTAAACATTATAATAACAAACAACCAATATCATTCGTTAATCATTCCAAACATTACATCAGAATCAGACAAACAAGATCTATTACATTCATATCATGATCTAGGGACATACATGTATCAACAACTCCCCCTTGGACCTAGATCTCTCTAATGTCTTGTTTTCTTCTTTACCTCCTCATACTTCTTGTACTTATCCTCTTTTGTGACTCCTGCATGAATCTCAAATGCAAAACAGAGTCTTATGACATTCTGGAACTGGAGGGCTTGTACTATATCTTGTGTATCATAGAACAGTGGCCCTTGTATAGAGTGTAGACATCATTAGCTGACAATTTGGTAAGCCACATGGGTCAAATACCCTGATAGTATCTATTTGCCCTCTTTGTTTAGGACTATGACCGCTTCTCCTGTCCTCCAATCGTAGTACCACCACTTAAAGTGTGGAGTGAAGTCCTGTGGCATTTTCCTGAGTGGGATTCTTGACATCATGCGCGGAGAACTCCACTTCAACACTATCTTTGGCTTTTCAGTAATGGCATCAACTTCAGACCTTCTGATGTACCTTGTAGGCTGTTGGGGTCTGAAGTACTCTATGCTCTTCTCCCTCTTAACTGCATAGACGTTAAGGTCCTCAAAATATGCCCATGCTATAATCCTGCCTGACACCTTATGATGTTTCTTGACTCTGTAGAGTTTGGTGTAGGCGTCCTGTTTAGGTGCAGTGCGTTGGGCTCTAACTTCTTCAAAACAGGCAACCCACTCAGCCTTTCGGATATCAACATCATCATTTGAGGCTTGTGCCGTTCCCTCTATCTTCTTTGACTCCTGCTCGATTTTGTCTAACACCTCAAACGTATCACTGACAAAGGATTCACCCAGATTGGGGACCACATTTCCCTCGTTGTCAGCATACTGAGGGTAGTGCTCTGCAGTGACATCTTCTATCTCTATTTCATCAACGTCGTTGAGCTCTTCGTCACTTGTCGAGTCGCACGTTGGAGCATCCTTCATAATCTCATCAGGATTTAACTTGAAGATCTCAGCTAGTTGCTCATTTGATAGATCATGAATTATTTCCCCTTCTTTAGGGGTATAACTCACCGACATTCTGATGATCCCTTGCAGATCAAGAATCATAGTTAGCTGAGTCTTGATCTGCTGAAGGGGAGCAACATCAAACTCATCCCTCTGATAGTTTGGATCTGTTTAATTTAAACATGTAACACATCAACCAGTAGTTAATAATCAAAACAGAAATGCATTAATTTTTAATATAAACATCGAATACATAAGTTTAAATACATGATTCAAATACAAAAGTAATCAAATACATGATCCTCTAATCATTACTTTTATCTTGAATCGCTGGATCAGCAGTAGGTGAGGCAGAAGAAGGAGCTCGTTGGTCTTGATTTCTTTTTGATCTTCTATCTTGACCCTGAGCTGAGATAGATGCAGCTGCATCTCCTCCTTCATCATCATCATCCCATTCCTCTCCTCTCTGTCCTCTCGTCCTCAATCCCCTCATCATCCTAAGTCTCATCATCTTCGTCTCCCTCTTTAATCTTTAGTGGCTCATCTTTAGATCCCTTAAGCTTTCGCATGATGGTCTTCTTAGCCTCCTCCAACTCCTCAATCTTCTTAGTAGATGTGACACTATGCTCTTGGAGTTGGGTGATCCTGTGGCTCTGAGCAGCCATTTGTTGGGCCTGCTCATCTAGCAACCGAGCCTGCTCCGAGATCTGCTGAGACTGTGCTACTGTAAGATTTATCAGATGACGGATCTGCGCCGTCTTCTCCTCATCAGCAGCTAATAGACGCATCACCATCCAGTTCACGCAAAAAGCTGTTCCTCTACCCCAATTGGAGGTAGAGGAGATCCATATATGTGCGGGATGGGAGAGGGTCCTGCTTGGTGGCTAGTGGTGGTGGTGGTGGCTATGGTGAAGATGGGGTTGGGTCTGTGAGATAGTGTAGGTGATGTAGAAGTGAAAGATATGGTGGTGGTTGGCATATGTACAGTGGTGGGAGGTGTGGTGGTGGTTGGCATATGTACAGTGGTGGGAGGTATGGTGGTGGTAGTGGTAGCTGTGGTGGCTGTGATGGTGGATGGTGTGGCTGTAGAGTGGTAGTGGTGTGGTAGATGTAGTGGCTATGGTGATGACGAAGGTGAGTCTTCTCTTCTTCTTTTTCTGGCCGTGGGGCTGAGCCATCCTTTTCTTCCTCGATCCAGTCGAGGTGGATGCTCCCCCTAGAACACGGCTAGCTGACTCAGGGGCCCAGCTAGGATCTGCAGTAATCTCTCCCGAATCCCTGGGGTGTTCACCAACCGCCCGGAGTCCATACTCTGTGGGAACAACCTTGCTTCCCACAGTCCTCGTCAAGGGCTCCTCATCTGACTCTTCTTCCTCCTCACCAGGTATGAAGTCCTGGTGGAAACCCGCTGACCCAGCTATGTCGCCTGTTGGGGCCGATACTGGAGGTATAACATCTGAAGCTGTGCCCCTCGGTGGAATAGGCATATCATCCCCAGCATCCCCACTGTCATCATCGTCTGAATCATGCTCTGGGAGCAATAGCCGCTCATCGTTTGAATCGTTGTCATCATGACGCCACTTGCGTCTACCTGGCGCCACATATCTTTCATTTGCCAGATGGCCGATCAACCTCTTTACCTGGGGCTTTACCTGCTTGCCCCGATACACTCTCATGCGACCCAAATCGTGTCATCCATAATCTCTAGGGCAACCGCATCATGGCTCTCCTTGGGAAGTAATGGCAGCTTCTCGTTGAAGATCAGCTGTAGAAATCTGGGGTACATACAAAAACCATCCTTCCCCTTGGCCTCTAGATTCTCCACCAGATATGAGAAGATCATGCTCGAGAAGCTGAAGGGGTGGTTCAGCACCAGTGCCACATAGGCATTCTGAATCTGGTCTGACAGGTCATCAAACCCACCCCTCCGAGAAGCAATACACTTCAGGATCACATGCGCCAAGTACTTATACTGGGGACACAAGTTGCTCTTGTTGAGCACACTTGAGTTGATGTCCCCAACGTACTTGATCCTGAGAAAGCAACCTCTGACTGTAAATGGATGTAGTCTGGTGGGGTGATCAGTATCGTTCCCAAAATCAAGTACTCTCTGGATGTCAGCTGCTGTAATCTCAATATCATGACCATGAATGGAGCTCCGTATGTTGTAAGGCTCATGTGAACGATCTACGGAGGCATTCTCCCAGAAAGCCTGATGTAACGACCTGTAAGGAGTACACGGTGTGGATATGGCTTTATGTATCCAAGAACGTCGAAGGACGCAATGATCTCTGTAAACTCGGCCCCATTCCGAGTCGTATGGTCCAAATGAGCACATATATTGTGCTTTGGATTGATGGACCATCTATCAGCCATTGACCTGAAACATAAGACATAGAACCATTAGAAAGTCATACATTCAAAATTTAGTTCAAGGTGTATAGTTTAAATTCAATCTGATTCATTTGTGCGAATGAATCATGCGACTGAAGTCAGTCGGTTGTCCTTTCATGCGACTGAGTTCATTCAGGTGAATGAGACATGCGACTTACTTCAATCTGTTGGCTGAGTCTGCGATTGATTCAATCGGCCGACTGAGTTCATTCGCATGGTGCATTCGGCCAATTGACCCAATCGCAAGATTCAATCATGCGATTGGAGTTCATCCGGTCAACCAGTCGCTTGTCCCACTATTCAGTCGCCTGTGGTTTGAATCTTGACAAAATCAAGTAATTTAACATGGTTTAATGGTCCATTAGACTCGCCATCTTGTCACTAATAACCTATTAAACTTAATTTTAACATTTTGTTTAGTTTATGTTGGTTATTTGGTCATTTACAGTCCGGTTCTTGTTTCACTCGAATATCACACATTAGGGTTCAATGTCTTCTGATCTCGGTAAGATTTCACTGCAATATACCTGTATAATCGTCAACCCACGTCAGAAGATCAATAAGGATGTAAAAAAGGTCTAAAGGAATTTCGGCAGAGTAACGGTACTTGGTGTGATTTAGGAGCGATTGAGGGTGATGAGTGGCATGCGATCGACTATGGCCCTTTAAATACTGAAGCTGAGTTCAATCGGCCAACTGGCCTCATTCACTCAGTTCATTCGGGTGACTGAGGCTCAGTCGTGCGATTGGCCCAGTCAGTCACATTCAGTTGGCCGACTGAGTCTCAGTCAGTCGACTGACTCATTCGTGCCCTTTCATTCACACCTTCAGTTAACCGACTGAGTCTCAGTCGGTCGACTGACTCATTCGCACCCTTTCATTCGGTCGAATGGATCATTCTGATAAGCCGTTCGGGTGAATGGCTCAATCTCATGTCCAGTCGTGCGAATGGGGTCCATTCGCATGGTTGGTCCATACTTATGATCCAGTCGTGCGAATGGGTTACACTTATGAACATTTAGCACTTAAACCCTTTTTACCTGTTGAAATTAACATTATAAGCATTTGATCATCTCAGACATGATCATTTTAACTTGAAAACTTTTTGATCACCTCAGACGTGATCCTTTTAAACAATTTAGTCACCTCAGACGTGACCCTTTTAAACTTTGAAAACACATGTGGCCATCTCATACATGACCCTTTTAGTGAGTTAATCCCATACTGATTTTCATGATATAGTCCGACGAACAAACAAACTAAAATGGCTAACTAACTAGAAATTTAAACTAAATACAAAAATAAACTTGTTTTTGACTTTTTGTGAGAGATAAATCCTAAGATAGACATCTACTGGATTTGGTTCCAGAATAGGCAGCTTTAATTTAGTTTGACCACACCTGGACCAATTCAATTTTGGAATCATACAGGCAAGTCAAATCATTTGGGACTATTATCAAAACCTTTTGATGCTCAATTCTTGGTTTTCATCCAGAGTCATTAGCAAATTTAGGAAATCACACTAGTACTATTAGATTCCCATATTGATTTGAACTTTCAAGAATTGCAACACATGATTGTCAGTATATTTGTCCTCTTAAATCCATACACAGACTTTAGACACAAACTGGTGGCAGTTTTAGGTTTAATTATTTCAACTAACATTTTTGGATCCCACACTTATATGGTAATCAACATTCCTCAGGAGCTTTTGAGCGGTCTACGGGTATTTTTACTAGAAGAGACTATTCTTAGAGCTTTCAAAGAGAAGCCAATCCTCAGGTCAGTGCCATCGCACAACAGAGAGGCGGCAAACAACAATGAATTCTAGAATATCTAGGTTATGCTTATCCTCAGGTCAGTGCCATCGCATAGCAGAGAGGCACACAACCTATCTTCTTGTTAGAGCAGCTAAATTTTCTTTTGCACAGAATGCACCAACAACATATGTCATTAGCTTGATAGCATTTGTCTTTCATTTTTTTCATGCTTTGCTCTATTTATGGTCATCCGCACACATTTGTGGCGTTTACATGCTCATTACCCCTTATTGGAAATTGTTGATTGTGTTAACCAGTGATAAGATGGCAGCCCACAGTCAGTTGAACAACTTAGTTTGATCTTGAGATCACCAGTCAGGTCTAATAATCTATTGTGTTGAATCTACCGACATATCATTTGTGGTCTAGCAACCTCTAGGTCTACTTTCTTTGTGTTACCTTAGTAGTTACTAGTTTTTCTATCATCTTCCCTTTTATATTGCTTAGACTACACAGACTTATACTTTGAATTTTGCATCTTTTCTAAATTAAAATTTTAAAGTCCCTTTTGATTTGTTCCCTTGTACTATCATTTTCCAAAAGGTTTGAATCGGTATCACAGATACAATCTACCTTATATCAGCTATCCACTCCTTCTCCCTCGTTTTTTTAGGGTTACTAGCTGACCTACTCTCCCCCAAAAATTCTAAAATCATACTGGATTTAATTATTTTAAGATTTTAATAGACAGCTAAATAACATGAATTTAATTTAAACAGAATAAAATAAATAAGGAAAAATGAAAAAGAAAAATATAACTACAATGCATCGGACTACACATCAGCATCATCAGGAATAACATCACTTTTCTTTTTAACGCCGTTGACCTCTAACAGATATAGAAAACGTGGTTTATCAAAGGCTTTTGTATAGAGGTCAGCGCGTTGAAAGTCAGTATTAATTTTTACCACATCGATTAAGTTCTTTTCAAAACAGTCTCTTATGAAATGGTATTTAATACCGATGGGTTTGGTCTTTGGATGTTGTACCGGATTTTTAGTTACTGCAATTGCAGCAGAATTATCAACAAAGATAGGAGTAGAAGAAAACTTTAAACCGTAATCCCACATTTGCTATTGAATCCAGATGATTTGTGAACAGCAACTTGTAGCAGCAACGTATTCGGCTTCAAAGGTTGACAATGCAACTGAGGTCTGCTTCTTACACTGCCAGGTAACTAATCTCCTCCCAAAGAATTGACACCCTGCTGATGTAGACTTGTAGTTCATCTTACAGCCCCCGTAATCCGAGTCACTATACGCCGTGAGCTCAAAGTCATCATCATGAGGATACCACAACCCAAGTGTGGGTGTACCCTTCAGATAACGAAATATCCTTTTGACCCGATCAGATGGTTAACCTTAGGCTTAGCCTGATATCTAGAACATAAACATGTAGCATACATGATATCAGGTCTTGAGGTAGTGAGATACATGAGGGATCCAATCATTCCTCTGTACATTGTGGCATCTACCAGATCTCCATTTTCATCAGGTGCTATATCATGATTTGTAGCAAGTGGAGTCCCAGCAGCAGAAGCATTCTCCATGTCAAACCGACTGAGAATGTCTCCCACATACTTGGTCTGATGTAGAAAGGATCCATTTGGTGTCTGATCCACCTGTAACCCGAGAAAGAATTTCATCTCCCCCATAGCACTCATCTCAAACTCTTTCTTCATAACAGCTTCAAACTCTTTGCATAATTCTTCGTTCTTTGAACCGAAGATTATGTCAACGACATAGATTTGTACTAGCAGTAGGTCTCCATCTTTTTCTTTGATGAACAGTGTGCAGTCAATGACTCCCCTGCGAAAGCTGTGTTTCACAAGATGAGTTGAGAGTTTCTCATACCAGGCCTTGGAGCTTGATGAAGCCCGTATAAGGCCTTGTCAAGATTGTAAACTCTGTCCCGATGATAAGGATCTTCAAATCCCTCGGGTTGACTGACATACACTGTCTCTCGAATTTCCCCATGAAGGAATGCACTCTTCACATCTAATTGATAGACTTTGATCTTCATATACGATGCATAGGCAAGGAAGATACGAATGGCTTCGATCCTTGCCACGGGTGCAAACACTTCATTGTAGTCAATCCCCTCGACTTGGGAAATCCCTGAACAACCAGTCGAGCCTTGTTCCTGATAATGACCCCTGGTCATCCTTCTTGCATTTCAAGACCCATTTGGTGCC
The DNA here is from genome assembly GCA_025506515.1 of Flaveria trinervia. Classification (NCBI taxonomy): domain Eukaryota; kingdom Viridiplantae; phylum Streptophyta; class Magnoliopsida; order Asterales; family Asteraceae; genus Flaveria; species Flaveria trinervia. The sequence continues at coordinate 9,377,870 of CM046453.1, forward strand.
AATGATCTTAGCACCTTAGGTCTATCTACCAGAGTCCATACTCCTAACTTCTTGAACTGAAGAAGTTCTTCTTGCATGGCACTCACCCATGCCTCATCATTTAGTGCATCACTGACGTATTTTGGCTCAAACTGCGAGACAAAACACCGATAAGCACCATCATGAATGTATCCCTTTTCCATAACAGAGGCATAATCAGCTGAGTACAGCTGATTCGGGTTTGTACTCCTAATCTGACATCCCCAATGACATTGTCTAAGGGATGATAGACATTTAGACGTGATCCTGGAGTAGTAGGATCAGCTACCTCAGATCCAAGATTATGAACATTTGGTTCTGCATCTGAGGTAGAAGGAGTTTGAGGTTCCGAAGTCGAAGGTGCATCACCGTTAGATGCTTGTGGACTTTCAGGAGCTGGAACCTGTTCCTCCTGACTGTTCTGGTCATCTTCTTCAGCTTCATCTTCAGAGGAGGAGTCACTGTCGTCGACTACTCCCCCTGATTGAGTAGATGATTCTCCCTGTGAATTCGATGATGTCGAATCAAGAGATGGTGTATTCAAGATATCATACATCATTCGAGTAGCTAACTCAGCATCAGAAGGAGAGATAGGATGTTGAAGGACTTAAAGAATTCATCATAGTCGAAAAAGTAGGCGGGTCCTTTGCCAGTAGGTGGTGTGGTATATCTCTGAACATCAACATTACACCACACTTCTACTAGACCCGTTGAGTTGTTGTAAACTCTCTTGTTCGGTATGTTGTATCCTAGGAAGATCCTTCATCAGCCTTTTCGCTGAATTTACCTTCTTGAGTCTTCTTCAGAAGTGTACACGGCGCGCCAAATGGTTCGAGATACTCCAGATTCAGTTTACGTCGTTGTAGTAGCTCATAACATGTCTTTCCGTGGCGCTTGACTATCAGAACTCGATTCAGTGTATAACACGCATTAGCCACTACCTCATTCCAGAATTGGATAGGCAGTTTCGAGTCTGCCAACATTATCCGTGCTGTCTCTATCAAGCTTATGTTCTTTCTCTCAGCAACACCATTAATCTGAGGTCTGTAGGCAGAAGTGAATTGATGCACAATTCCCTTTTCCTTGCAGTAAGCCTCCATCCACTGATTCTTGAATTCAGTCCCGTTGTCTGAGCGTACTTGTCTCACCTTCAGCTTGTAGAGAGATTCTAGTGTGGTTACTTACTCCTTGAATGACTCAAATGTTTCTGATTTGGACTTCAGAAACATTACCCAAGAGAATCTTGTGTAGTCATCAGTAACCACAAAACAGTACAAGTCGCCTGCAATGCTCTTTGTACTGACTGGACCAAACAAATCCATGTGAAGAAGTTCAAGAGGAAGTTCTATTGAATGAACTTTCTTTTCCTTATGAGACTTCTTCGTCTATTTGCCTTTCTTGCAAGCTACACAAAAATCAGGAAGTTGGAAATTCTTGACATTAACTCCTCTCACAAGATTCTTCTGGATCAAGTGATTCATCTTCTGTTGATTGATGTGTCCCATTCTCCTATGCCAGGAGATGGAGTCCTTCTCAGTGGCTTTTGATAGAAAGCACTGAACTTCATGATCCATTGTAGAAGCTGTTGAGAGATCCAAAACATAAAGGTCTTTATATCTTGAAGCTGTCATTAGAACTTGGTCCTCCGGAATCACGTAGTCTTTCTTTAGGACGTAAGACTTCTTGTTGTCGAATATGACTTTAAAACCTTTATCACAGATTATGGGAAACAGAAAGTAAGTTGTTTTGAAGTTGTTGAACGTAGTTCACCTTATCAACTTAACTTTCTGAATTCCAACTTCTCCCTGAGCTGTGATATAGCCTCCCTTGTTTCCAGCAAACGAAACCTGCCCTCCTTTTATTTGCTTGACGTTTGATAAAAGAGCCCTGTTTCCTATCATGTGTCTGGATGGTCCACTGTCTACAATCCACGTGTTGGTTTCAGCACTGTAGCGAACACCCTGCACATACAATGTAAAACATTAGTTTAGGTTAGGAACCCAAGCCTTACTGGCTTGGGTTCCCAGAGGCATCACACATCATGAATTCAACCCATTGACTCTTAGAGGGTGAGGGTAGCTCAGGTTCCTTCTTGTCATCATTATCAGATACAGAGGATGACTTCTCTTTCCATAATCTAGATTTGTGCAATGCCTGTTTGTGATAAACAGTTGACTGGCTAATGGGTTGAACGTTAGGTTCACTAGTTCTTCTAGGTGGAGTTAAAGAACTCCTCTTAGAATACCTAGGTTTTGAATCCTGAAGTTCAATATTCTTCCTAGGTGTCTGATAGTAAGGACAAAAGGAAGCAATGTGTCCACACTCTCCACAGTTGTAGCACGGCCTGCTATCAACTTTATGATTAAACTTTCTTTGTGGAGATGTGTGTGACACCCTAGTAACATCTTTTAGTTTGGGTTTTGAATCTGTTTCTTTTGATGTTTTCTTCTTTTTAACAAAATCAATTGTTTTAACATTTTTAACATCTTTTTCCTTTTGGTTAACTGGTTTTTGACATGAAGCTTGTGAAAGATTAACATTAGCAGTCCTTTTAGATTCAGATTTGACTTTGTTTGACTCGAACTTTATATTAACCTTTTCAAATTCTTTTTCCAGATTAACACAAGGCATTTTACCTTTGCCTTTGAAGTGGCCTTCTTTTGTTTTGTTCCAGATTCAATGGATGAACATGAGGAATCTGGATCACTAACAAGAGGAGTAGACACCACATGATCCTTGATGGGGTTGTTATTTATTGGTCTACTCTTAGTGTTCATCAAGGTCTCAAGGTGGTGGTGGAACCACTTTATAACCCAAACCCTCCCCGTTGTTACGCTCTCTCACTAAGTGTTGGACAATATGAGATGAACTTGTCCAACTGTGCAGTTTTTGCTTTAAAGAGTTAACTTCTACTTCTAAGACTGCTTTTTGTTTCTTAGTGTCTTCTAGGGAGTTAAGATAGTACCTAATGTCATTAGCTTGGTTAAAAGCAACTACTTCAGTTTCCCTAAGCTATTTGGTCAAAAAGTCTATCTTTTCTTTGTAACTATGCTCATTTTATTTTAAAACTCTATTAGCCTCAGTGCACAGTTGCAAATCCTTTACTAAGTTATCATTATGATCTAATAACCTAGAAAATTTCTCATCTATGCTATCTCTAAAGTATCACAATCAGAACAAGCATGGTTTTTAAACAGTTGGTCAGTGGTACTTACTTAAGGAGGTTCAGAGGAGTTAGCCATCAACGCAGCATCAGATGTCTCTGGTTCTAGTGATTCTGTCTTTGCTGTTAAAATCCCTTCTTCAGGCTTGTAGCTGACCTCAGTTGTAGTTGTCTCTTCAATATTTGACATCGCTATCTCAACTGCAATATCTCCCTCACTTGCAGAATCATCATCTACATCTTCTACACTGGCAATATTAGATTCCCCTGGAGAGACAAACCGAAAGCTCCAGTCCTGTCCTTCATTATCATGAGCAGTCAAGGCTTTTGGATCCTTGCTTGATGAAGTAGAACTGCTAGCTTGCTTGTCTTGACAAGTGAAGGACGAGAATGGGTTCCCGTTCCCAGTCTTCTTTGGCTTCACACATTCTCTCTTGAAGTGCCCCTTTTCTCCACAGTTAAAGCAGGTCACTTTACTCTTGTCAAAGCCAAATGTGGTATCCTTAGTAACAACCAAGTTCTGTCCGGTCTTTTTCACAAACTTCTTCGCCCTCTGGACAGTACTAGCTAAGGCCCACATAATGTCCATTCTCTCCAGCTCCATTTCATCCACCTGCTCGTAGTTCTCATCTGCCAGATGGCAGTTTCCAATCTTCCCAGCAACAAGTTCATCATAAGAATGAACCACTGCTGCCAAAAGATCCATGTGCTCTCGAGCTACTTCCACAGTCACATTACCGAGGTTTTCGGTCTTCAGTCTAGTAGCATTCGCTTAGTTCCAATGTAATGGGTACAAGAAGACCCTGACGTTTCTGAACCTGAAGGAGAAGCTTGTAAAGGACCCGATGAGCTAGACAGAAATGCAGTCTGAAGAGGTGCTCCAGACGTCTTAGCTTGAGGCGTGGCATTGTACAAAGCTGGATTCTGAGTGTGCGAAGACTTCTGAGCTCTGTACTTCATCCTAAGTGCTTCTTCTCGCAGCTTTAGAATGAAGTCATTGATATCCAACTTTTCCAGCATCTCATTCGGTCTCAGATTTGACACAAATGAAGCCCTCTTTTCCGGTAATCCGTCTGCGAATTTTGACACCTTTTCTTCCATGGTAGTAGCAACACCATGTGTATGCATTTCACTCATCAGATGGTAGAATCTATCAATAACATCGTCCAAACTCTCATTTCCCATCGATGAGAAGTTGTCAAATTCTTTCTTCAGTTCCTTAGCTTTAATTGCCTTTAGCGAAGCATTCCCGTCGTATCTCTTTTCCAGCTCATCCCACACTTTCTTGGCCTGCTTATTCTTCGAGTACTGGTGGAAAATATCTTTAGGAATAGACTGTGTAATCAATGCATAAACTCTCTTCTCTGCATTATACTTAACTTTCCGAGCATCAGTCATCCCTCCCAAAGTAAGCTTTACCCCATCTGCTCCCACCGGCATACTATATCCAATCTCGATAGCTTTCCCACAAATTTGGATCCACTCCATTGAGGTAGATCTCAAAACATTGTTTCCAGTGGGGAAACTCATCTAACGTTAAGAGTTTTGGTGGTATATTATGATTCCCCACCTCACTCTCAAGCAACAGCAGGTTCTGGATCCTTGAGTCCTTGCCGGCAGTAAACGCTGACATCTGATCTTCCATCACGATTAACTTTTAAGTGTACTAAACAAACTGTCAAACTGGTGCGACTGGGTGATGCGAATGGGCTATCCGTGCGAATGAACTATGCGATTGGTTTAATCGTGCAGCTGAACTAAGCGATTGGTTCAGTCGTGCGAATGAAGCTGATGCATATGAACACTGCGAACGGATGGTTCAGTCATACGAATGGAGATGCGACTCAGTCCAATCGTGCGTCTGGTGTATGCGAATGAAGTCCAGTCGTGCGAATGGCTCACTCGTGCGACTGAAGTTGCTGTTTTGCGAAAATTTCTAGGTTAAACGTGTTTTAGCCGTAACAATTCAAAATTTCCCAAACCCTAATCGCCTAAGGCCGTAGAAACCGAAACTTGATGAGCAGGGAACGTCCAAGACAACTTTTGACACAAAAGATTGCGTTTTTTAGTGTAAAAACACAAACTTTTTATCAATCTTGATTGAATCACACGTAATCAAGAGCCAAGGCTCTGATACCACTTGTTAGGACCTGGTATTTGAACGAAATACCGAATGATTAACGTGCAAACCAAACCAGATAGTGCGGAATCCTATTTGATTGGCGATCCAATCAATGAGAACGCATGTAGAATCAATAAAGTATTGAATCAAACATTAAGAATCGATTAGGAATCGATCTACAGCGTTCTATGAACTTGGAGTATCAACTTGGAGGCTTCTGGACGGCTAGAGTACGTCTGGAGTCGAAATAGAATGAATGCTCTAGTTTTTCCATGAATTGGGTTGTATTTATAGGTTATTATTGTTCATTCGTGTGACTGAACCATTAGTATGGTTCAGTAGTGCGATTGAACCATGCGGTTGATTCATCCGCATGACTGAGTGTTCACTCATGCGACTGAGCCAATCTTATGTTACAATCATACGACTGATCCAGTCTCCTGGTTCAGTCGTGCGACTGAGTCATTCGTATGAAGTTATTCATGCGTATGGTCCATTCGCATGGGCCATTCGCATGAGAACTTCATTTTGTTAAGTTTGAATGTATTAATAATATAACATTATGTGTAACAATTCAAACAACCACAAACCTAATTAACCAATTCAACATCAACTCATTAATGAAATATTAAACATTATAAATAACAAACAACCAATATCATTTCATTAATCATTCCAAACATTACATCAGAATCAGACAAACAAGATCTATTACATTCATATCATGATCTAGGGACATACACATATCAACAGTATCTCGGGCTTAGCTTACCTCGTTTCCTGAATCGGATGATACCCTTCCAAGTGAGACCTTCAACATAACCCGGTCATCCACCTGGAACTCAATCGGTCTGCGTCGTTTATCGGCATACGACTTTTGTCTATCTTTAGTTGCCTTCATGAAGGCTTTAATCTTCTCAAGCTTCTCGGTCGTAACCTCGATTACCTCGACCCTCCCCAATTCCTTCTGACCAATATCACCCCAGCAAACGGGTGTTTTGCATCTCCTACCGTATAGCATCTCGTATGGTGGCATACCAATGCTGGCATGATAGCTGTTGTTGTACGAGAATTCAGCTAACGGTAAATGGTCGTCCCAACTTCCCCCAAAATCAATCACACATGCCGAAGCATGTCTTCCAATGTCTGAATGGTCCTTTTTGACTAACCATCAGTTTGGGGATGATAAGCCATGCTAATATGTAACCTCGTCCCCGTGACGTCATGGAATTTCTTCCAAAATTTAGAGGTAAACCCCGGTTTACAATTTCTTTGATGAATAGATCCGCCAACCTCTCAGATGAATATGTCTCACGGATCGGTAAGAAGTGAGCACTCTTTGTCAGACGGTCAACGATCACCCATATGGCATCATACCCTTTCGGAGTACGCGGCAGCTTCATGATGAAATCCATGGTGATGTGCTCCCACTTCCATTCCGGTATGTCCAAAGGTTGAATCTTCCCATACGGCTTCTGGTGCTCGGCCTTCACCTGTAAGCAAGTAAGGCACTTACTCACATACTCCACCACATCACGCTTCATACTCGACCATCAATAATCCTTTTCATATCTTGATACATTTTTGTGGCACCAGGGTGAATGGAGTATCGAGTCTTGTGAGCTTCATCCATAATCCTCATACGTAGATCCCCGAAACAAGGAATCCACACTCGTCCAAATCGAGTGGTAACCCCAAGTGTGTTTTCACCCAATTTCCCAACCAGACTTCTCATCCTTTCAGAGTTATGATGATCTTCTTTCAGTGACTCATCTTGAAACTCTTTGACTTGCTTCATCACATCAGAGGTTATGACTAGTTGGTATGCTTTCACCCGAATTGGCTCGGATCTCTCTTTTCGGCTAAGGGCATCAGCCACCACGTTGGCTTTGCCCGGATGGTAGTGGATCTCGTAGTCATAATCTTTTATGAGCTCCAACCATCTTCTCTGCCTCATGTTCAGATCTTTCTACTCAAAGAAGTACTTCAAGCTTTTGTGGTCCGTGAATATGGTGCACTTTGTCCCGTAGAGATAGTGCCTCTAAATCTTTAACGCAAAGACCACTGCTGCTAGCTCCAAGTCATGAGTAGGATAATTGGCCTCATGAACTTTCGACTGTCGGGATGCATAGGCTATAACCTTCCCTCTCTGCATTAACACACACCCCAACCCGGAGTAGGAAGCATCTGAATAAACCACCAAATCCTTGCTTCCTTCGGGTAATGACAGAACAAGAGCTTGAGTCAACCTTGCCTTTAACTCCTCGAATGCTTGCTCTTGAGTTTGACCCCATATAAACTTTACATCATTTTGGGTCAACTTGGTTTGTGGAGAAGCGATCTTGGAAAAGTCTTGAATGAACCTTCGATAATATCCCGCCAACCCCAAGAAACTACGAATCTCGGATGGCGTTTTCGGAGACTTCCATTGCATCACTGCCTCCACCTTTGCGGGGTCTACCATAATCCCGTCAGGATTCACCACATGACCCAAGAATTGAACTTCGCGCAACCAGAACGCGCACTTGGAGAATTTGGCATACAACTTCTCCCTTCTTAATGCTTCCAACACCTCTCGAATGTGACCGGCATGCTCTTCTTCGCTCTTTGAGTAGATCAGAATATCATCAATGAAAACAATCACTGATCTATCCAACATAGGCCGGCACACCCGATTCATCAAATCCATAAAGGCAGCTGGCGCGTTAGTTAGACCAAAAGACATAACGAGGAACTCGTAGTGTCCATAACACGTACAAAAAGTTGTCTTAGGAATGTCTTGTTCCTTCACCTTCAATTGATGGTAGCCAGATTGTAGATCTATTCTCGAGAACCAACTGGCACCTTCGAGCTGGTCAAACAAGTCGCCAATCCTTGGTAACGGGTACCGATTCTTCACCGTCAACTTGTTCAGCTCTCGGTAGTTGATGCACATTCGCATACTTCCGTCCTTTTTCTTTACAAACAATACAGGAGCACCCCACGGAGAGATACTCAGTCGAATGAATCCCTTATCCATCAACTCCTGTAATTGGCTCATGAGTTCCTTCATCTCAGTCGGAGCTAATCGATATGGTGCTTTGGCAACGGGTTGAGCACCGGGTATCAAATCAATTTGGAACTCAATCTCGCGATCCGGTGGCACGCGGGTAAGTCTTCCGGGAATACGTCCGGAAAGTCGCATACCACTGGTACCTCAGATAATTGCAGTACTGACGCATCCACATCCTTTACGTATGCCAAGTAGTCACTACATCCACGTTTCATGCACTTCCCCGCCGCCGCCATCGAAATCATCTTCGGGATCGTAGTAACGCGATCTCCATGAATCGTAACCAAACTCCCATCGGGCGCAACTAATCAAATCATCTTCTTGTGACATACAATGTTTGCCTCATAGGTTGCTAACCGGTCCATCCCTAGTACTACATCAAATCTTTGTTTTAATATTGATGATAATGAAATAAAAGACAATTGAAAATATTGATGTCTAAATTATCGTTTTTAATTGTATTTTATTTTAATTTCTAAAACCAATTCTTTGTTTTTACTAATAGTAGTTTCTATAGAAAAAACATATAAAATATTATAATTGGTGTGTCTTTAAGCGATACTATACAATCTTAAAGTAAACATTTATTTTAAAATTATGATTTACGACTTATTTTGTCTTTCAAAAAATAAAGATTTGATAAGAAGATAATTTTAAAAAATTAACCATTAGAGTTTGTTAAGAGTAAAAGTAAAAGATATATGTTATTTAGTTTAGAATGGAAGTGTTTTAATTTATATCCTGTTAATTTTGGAAACAAAACGTGTATTTAAAATTTTTAATACAAAATGGTATATTTAATTCTTTTGGGCGAGAAAAATATTTATTATTAAATGTCAAGTTGACATGTGGCATTAGATGGGTTTACAAAATGACATGTGGCATTAGATGGGTTTACAAAATGACATGTGGCATTAGATGGTTTACACAATGACATGTGTCAACCATAGTTACCCCTTTTATTAGAATAATAGGATGATATGTGTGTGTGTATATATATATATATATATATATATATAATATATATATATATATATTATATATATATATATATTATATATATATTATATATATATATATATATATGATATTGAAAAGATAAATTAGAATATGAATCTTTTCTTTATATAATGATATAAAAAAGATCAAAAAATTACGATGTTCCACAATAGAAACAAACGAAGGTAGAAGAATTGAACATAAAAGTGAATAAAAAATATTAAGTAACTAGCTTTAGTAAACCGTGTATTACACGGGTTGAATAAATAAAATATTAATATAATAAACTTATTAAATATAAAATGATATTATCAAATATGATATAACTTAAATTACGTATGATAAATGACTATAAATAATAAAACAGTGATATTGACTTTTTAAAATATTGTTTATAATTTTTTTAAATAAACATTTTGTTTTAAAACAAACCGTAAAAAATACATTTTAAAAAAAAATTCTTATTACAACTTCCAAATTTGCTTAATTTTGTTTTTAAAAAATTAACTTTTTAAAGTATTGGTTTATTTAGAAATAAACTTAATAAATAGATTTATTTCTTAATTTATTAAATATTAAAAAGTATTAAAATAATATTATTAGTAATTAAAGTATTTATTTAATAGGAGATAGATGCGGGAAAATTTTGATAAGGAGAATTGTGGTGATGACATGTGGCACTTATATTTACTCTTTTATTAGAGTAAGAAGATGAACAAAATTAATAAAATCTACAAAAGTATAGAATGATGATACGTAACTAAGACAATTAACAATTAAAATTAGAAACTAATTGGTCATAAAGATGTAAATACTTATTTATGTAATGATATTTAATGTTATAAAGGATGAGTAAAAGTCATTGCAATGAAATGTTGTAAAAAACAAACAATATCCAAAATATGAATAATGTCATGTATTTTAAAATTAATTAAGAGAAAAATATTATTTCAAAAGCAAATATGACATAAACTTTTATTTTAATAAATGAATTTTGTTAACAATAATATTAAAATTAATAACTCAATCATTATTTGTAAACATAAATAACAATTTCTTATAAAAATGTCAAACAAATTAAAGTAATAATTGATCATTAATATAATATTTGTTGTAATTGATATGAGTTAATATTTAATTGATATGAGTTAATAGTTTTCAAATTTATAATAATTCAAAATTAAAGGATGTAGTGACACGTGGCGATGCACATGTGGCGTTTGGGTGGACGTGCTAGAAAAACGTCATATGTACCATAGTTAGTCTTTTATTATAAGTTATAGAAAATTATAGATGAGAGGAGATGATATTAGATGTTTTTGAGACTTGATATATGACTAAGAAACTCATATTTAGAGTTTAAATGTTTCAGTAGATCACAAGTTAAATGATGTCATTTTAAACTAATCTTGAAACCGACAAGTGTCTAAACATTTAATAAAAGTACAAATGAAGTTTAAATATAAAAACATCAAAGGGTAAATCAAAGCTAAGTTAAATATGTGATTAAATTCGTAATGATTTATTATTAAAAGATGTATTTTAATGTGAGTGAGATCATGAAATATGAAAGGAAGATAATGTAGGCAATTGATGAAATGCAAAACAAACTTTACTTTTAGTAAGAAATTGAAAGCTATGAATTTTGATGACAACTCACGTAATTAGAAGATGCTAAAGGCATATGGGTTAGAAGGGGCGACGTGAGCTTTGCGCAGGGAAGAAAAAAAGGGCAGCCTTGATACTTCGCACAGCACAACGCGTTCAACCACGTCAAGGTTAGAATATCTGATCATAAGTATGAGCGACTAGTTCATCCGTGATCATTCTCCGGGTGTAGGGTTAGTGATATAATTATGTTTATCTCGGTTTTTATCTATTATAGACTTAAACATTGGTTGCTTGATCATCTCTCATTGTTTATGTGTTTATTTGATTTTATTGATTGATCCAGTTTGGATAATTATTTTAGTAAATCGTTCATCAAATTATTAATCTTAGAATTATTAATCATTGAATTATTTATTGTTACATTATCTTAAATTGATGTTTATTAATAATTTAACTAGGTTTGACATTAGTTAGTTTTTTACTATCTAATTTAATAACCCGTTATTTAGTTAGTAATCACGTTTTATCAAGAATAACAAACTAATCATGTCTATGTGATTTCTAATATGGTATAACCTAGTTGACACGATTTACTCACATACCTGAAATCCGGGTGTGATCATCTGTTAGTTTTAGTTTATTTAAAATAATTATTTAGTTTTGTTATTCTCTTTCACATTCATTACAGTCAACGTGACAATAGTTTAGTTTTAATTGATTAAGTTAGTTAAATAATCAAACGAAACGCGTAACGCTAACCACATACTCCTCGTGGATACGATACCTGACTTACCTTAGCTACCTAGGTTAATTAGGTTTTTGCATGACCCAAACGAGATGTCATCACAAGATGTTGATACATATGTACAAGTTTATGAGCTTAATATAAATTTCTATCATGTCTTACACATATGTAATGAATGAGTTGAATGAAATACAATATGTGATTGATGCTTATAATGTTTAATGTTTCATTGTTTCTTGTGTGATAAAGTATATTGAACTAACTATATAGGTTTGTGGTTGTTGTGCAGAGTTCTTAGTAAAAAATGATTGAGAAATGTGTTCAAACTTAATCGTATGAAGTCTTCATACGAATGGACCATACGCATGAATACTTCATGCTAATGGACCAGTCACACGACTGAACCAGGAGACTCGATCAGTCGCATGATTGAGACATGAGATTGACTCAGTCGCACGACTGAACCTTCAGTCGTGTGTATGGATCAATCGCATGATTCAGTCGCACGATTGAACCATACTAATGGTTCAGTCGTATGATTGGATACCCATAACTTATAAATACCACTTAATTCATGGAAAAACGAAATATTTGAGAGACTTTTGACATATACTCGTATCCTAGCCGTCCCAAACGTCCAGAAAGCCTATTCCAAGTTCATAGTTCGCATCTGATCTGGTTCTACTTGTTCTTAACGTTTCTTTATTTGTTAGATTGATTGGGATTGCATTCTCACCGATTGGATCACCAATCAAATAGGATTCCGCACTATTTGATCTGTTTTCATGCATTATCAGTTAGTACTCCGTACGTACAAGGTCCTTAACAAGTGGTATCAGAGCTTTGGCTCTTGATTTTGCGTGTGATTTGATTAGTTTCGGTGTAAAATTCACGTTTTTCATTCAAAAGAGTCACCTTTTTGAGTAAAACAATGTTTTCGACGTCTACAGGTCTCAAAGTTTACGTTTTTCGGCATACGACAAATTAGGGTTCTTGAAAAATCGTGTTTTTTGTGTCAAAGTGTCAAAAACCTTCGATTTTGAAAAAATAGCAGCCTTCAGTCGCACGATTGGCCCAATCGCACGACTGAACTCAATCGCACACCGCATTCGCACGATTGAACTCAGTCGCTTACTCATTCGTACGACCGAACAACCCCATTCGCTTATCTCCATTCGCACACTCCATACGTATGACTGAATCCAATTGCACGATTGAATTCATTCGCACCTTTCATTTGCACGACTGAGTTATCCGTATTGACTCATCAGCATTTGTCCAATCGCAAGATTGACTCATCCGCATTTGTCCAATCGTACGATTGACTCATTCGCATCTGTCCATTCGCACAAGTGAACCAGTCGTGTTTTAAAGTACAAAGTTTATAAAGATGGAAGACCAGTTCTCTGCTTTTACTGCCGAAAGGGACTCTCGCATCCAGAACCTTCTGCTTCTGGAAAATGAAATTGGCAATCATAATAAACCACCTAAACTTATAACGTTAGATGATTACCCACAATGGAAGCGGCGATTCGAGATCTATTTAAATGGAGTTGATCCCAATCTTTGGGAATCAATTGAGACATGTTATAGTATGCTAGTCGGGGCTGATAGTGTTAAGTTAACGCTGGGAGGTATGACTAACAGTCAGAAAGCTAAGTACAATGCTGAAAAGAAGGTGTATGCCCTGTTGACTCAATCGATACCAAAAGATATATTTCGTCAGTTTTCTGAGAACAAACAGGCTCAGAAGTTATGGGAGGCCTTGGAGAAAAGATATGATGGGAATGCAACGTTAAAGGCATTAAAGGAAAAGGCTCTTATAAATGAGTTTGATAACTTCTCTTCAATAGGGAAAGAAAGCTTGGATGACATAATCGACAGATTCTACCATCTGATGAGTGAGCTGCACACTCATGGGGTTACAACGTCTATGGAAGATAAAATGTCAAGCTTTGCAGATGGTTTGCTGGAGAAATGGGACTCGTTTGTGTCTAATATGAGACAAAACAATATACTTGCAAAATTAGGCATAAATGACTTCATCTTGAAATTGAGGGAGGAGGAACTGATGATGAAGTACAGGTCACAGAAAGGATCCTACGACCAGGATCCTACGACCAGAATCCTTCACTTTATAATTCATCTCCCACTCCAACCAGTTCAGGAGCACCACTTCACACTACCTTTATGTCTAATTCAGCAGCTCTTTCCCAAACCACCGCTTCAGGACTAGAAACGTTAGGGTCATCTCCTACCCAATATATAGTGCCCGAAGCCAACACTACAAAGTTGAAGACCGAGAATCTCGGTAATATAACTGTGGAAATAGCAAAGGAGCAAATGGACCTCCTAGCAACTGTTGTCCATTCCAATGATGGTCTAGTTGTAGGGAAGATCGGAAATTGCCATCCGGCAGATGAAGACTACGAGCAGGTGGACGAAAATGAAATAGAGAGGATGGATATCATGTGGGCGTTGGCTAGTGCTGTCAGAAGGGTGAAAAAGTTTGAAAAAAGACAGGGTAGAACTTGGTAGCCATAAAAGACAAAACTTTGGATTCAACAAAACCAAAGTTACCTGCTTTAATTGTGGTGAAAAGGGGCATTTCATACGTGAATGTGTAAAGCCTAAGAAAACAGGTAACGGAAATTCGTTCTCAACCTTCCACCATCAAGACATATCCACGAGTGGAGCTACCTCTTCAAGCAAAGAGACAAAGGTCTTGATTGTTCAAGGTGATGAAGGACAAGATTGGACCTTCAGTTTTGTGTCTCTAGGTGAATTAAACATTGCCTGTGTCTATAACACCCGGATATTTATCATTTTGAAGCCGGTGACGAAAGAAAAGAAAATAAAGTCCAAAAGTCGAGGGACCAACTCGCCAACGAAGAAAAGTTGGGAAATGTGGTGATATAGTAGGGAGAGGGCAGCCCACTCTCCCCACACACCCCCAATTTCAGGTTCTTAGAGAGGAGAAGAGAGAAAAAGAGGAAAAGTGTTGGTTCGGGTCGCCAAAATTGTCGTGAAGCAAGCCGAATCGAAGCTCTTGTCGTTGTGCTCGTTTATGTGAGTTCTAAGACCCCTCTTTTACTTGTTTTCAAACGATTTGGGGCTGGAAAACATCTGAAATCGAGTTTTTCGTATGTGTGTAAGTTGACCTGTTTGTGGTATGTGTATGGTTGTATGTGCGTTGGTGACTTGATTTCTTGCTTGGTTGTGCTTGAATAATGTTATGGTATGCATCCCTAAGGTTTAGGACGGTCGATTTAGGCTTAAAATGGGTTTAGATGAGTTTGGAGGCCGAAAACCCTCGGCTGCAGTCGGGATGAACTGCATTCTGCATCAGTTAGGGCTAGGCGACCGACTGGAGGCCGAATGGAGGCATACGGCCGATGGGTGCGATTGGGGTCCATTCGCATGATTGGGGTTCATTCGCACGATTGAAGGGCCAGTCGCATGGGGGTCATGCGACTAAAGGTCCATTCGCACGACTGAAGGTCCAGTCGCATAGGTGTTCATCCGCATTGTCCATTCGCACGACTGGATGTTCATTCGCATAGGTGTTCATCCGTATTAGTTCATTCGCATGATGTTCAGTCGCATGGAGGCAATGCGACTGAAGGGTGTCCATACGCCCGAATAGGGCTGTTGAACCCGAGGAAGGTGTAGATTGACTTCTGACTTTCGGGGAAAGTGCAGATGTAAGTTTTGATGTAAAGGTTCCCATAAGAGTTTTAAGACGACGATCGAGGTCTTAGAAAGCATGTTGGGTAGGATGATGGTGATGATGTTGTATGTTATGTATGTATGATGTTGCCCTGTATGATGTGATGTTGATGCATGTTAATGTTCCTTATTATGATGTATGTTTATCTTTCCCATAACTTTACGCGTTATGATAATGAATGAACGAAGTATTATGTAACGTAAAGTGAAAGATAATGAAAGAGGAACACGATGATGAATGCATGCATTAATGAACGAATGAAACGTCTTGCACACATCGGATAACGGGTCCTTCTTGTGATTGACCCTGAATGTAGAACCTCTACCGCTCACCCCTAGTACTGTGGCATACGTTTAGCTGTTCATTTGTTGACTTCGGCCCAGTAGCTAAGACTGATGGTTACTCCTAGTACTGTGGCATACGTTTAGCTGTTCATTTGTTGACTTCGGCCCGGTAGCTACGACTAACCGGGGTGTAGCACATGGTATTGGTATGATGATGTCCGATGCGCAAGTAAGGTAATGAAAGAACGAATGAACGAATGAAGAAGATAATAATGATATTATCTATGTGTACGTATGATGTGTGATCATGTAAAAGTAACGAACGGTTTTATATGAAAGTAAAGTATGTTTTTTTATAAAACTAGAACTCACTCAGCAACGCTGACTTTGATGTGTTTCCAGTTGGCAGGTAATGGTTGCTGAGGATGGCACGGGCGACTACTCAGCTCTTTTGGGATGGCATTCTTTTGATTAATGTTTTTGCATTGTAATGCGAACAAGCTATTTTGTAATGAATGTTGTATTAACTTGCAAAAGCATTTACATGGAAATGAAAGATTGTTTTAGTTTTCCGCTGCGATTTTATGAAATACAAATGTAATTATACGTTTTATGTGCGATGAGAACCCAGCTGTAAGCGTCCCGGGAACGGGGCCTTACAAGTTGGTATCAGAGCCAAAGTTTAAGTGAAATGGGTAAATTTTCAAAAAAACCTAATCTTAAACTGAGAATGGGACGGAAGGGAATGGGATGCCAAACTGAGTAGCTGCGTGCCATCAGGTATTTTCGTAAAGTTAACGGTTTTATGTGCGCATGGTATGGTTATGTGTTGTATGTAGATTTAAATACTGATGTAGTCAGGACAGGTAATACTTGGGGTATGAAGATTAAGTAAGTGGCTAATCACAACTGGCCACTGTAATTAGGGACTTACTATACTTGACATAAACTGAGTTGTTTCCTTGAATGACTGTGTGGGTGTTTGAATCTTTCAGTGTGCGTGTGATGGCCGGAGGTAGATCTTCGAAAGCTTCTAGGGGTGGAGGTCACGGTGCTGAACCGCGACCCAAGAGAGGGAGACCCAGAGTTGAGAGGGTGGTTCATGAAGAACCAGAGACCCCTCATCCGGAGGGTGGCGACGAAAGCGCCAATCTGAGAGCCTCAGTAAAAGAGGCTGTTGTAGAAGAAGTCCATCAGGTCATGCAGACAATCTTACCGTCTGTGGTGACTGAAGTTATTAAGGCTGTACGAGAAGGGGAAGAAAAGAAAGAAACAGATCCTCTGGAGAACGGGAACAACCAGAGCCGGAAACGGTTCTGTCTGATGATGAAGAGGAAGAAGAAGAGCCTGCGCCGGAGACGGCACGAGGATGTAATTATGGGGCTTTTATGAGATGCAAGCCCCCTACTTTTGATGGAAACGGCACCGCTGCAGCCGCTCACCGGTGGGTGAGGGAAATGGAAGCTGTTCTCGATATCAGCGAGTGCCGAGAGGACCAAAAGGTGAAGTTTGCTACCCACTTTGTGGATTCAGCTCTGTGCTGGTGGGACAACATTGTCCAAGCTGAGGGTAGTAGGGCCATTGGGAAAATGAAATGGCCTGAGCTGAGAAGGTTGGTGATTGAGGAATTTTGTCCTCATCAGGAAATGGATAAGTTGGAAAGGGAGTTTCTGCAGTTGGAGGCTGGAACCATGACACACCAGCAGTATACCACCAAGTTTAATGAAATGGCACGGCTTGTGCCTGATCAGGTGGCGCCTCTGTCTCGGAAAATCAAGAGGTACATTCAGGGTTTACCGGTGGATGTTCGCCGGCATATGATCGCCGCCCGGCCAAGCACGTTTAGGTCGGCGGTTGATTGGCAGGGAGGCTGTATGACGAGCGGGAGGTGGTGGTGACTGAAGCAGTAAGAAGGGTGGTGGTGATCGGAACTGGAACGGGAAACGGTTTGGTCGGGGTGATGCCCCGATGGGTAACAAAAAGGCACGGGTGGATGAACGTCGTGTGGTCACATCAAGTGCGGGGTCGAAAAGGTGTGGCAAGTGTGGAAGGGAGCACGCGCGGGGAATGTAGGTTTGGGTCAAACTTGTGCTTCAAGTGTGGGAAGACAGGGCATATGGCGAAGGATTGCCTGTCGGGCAAATGTTTTAACTGTGGGGAAACTGGTCATATGAGCAGAGATTGTAAGAAGTCGAGGACTGAGGGTTCAGGGGTGAAGAAGACGGGAAGTGATGGGCCGAGGGCGAGCGCCAGAGCGTTCACCATGACACAGGAGGAGGCTAGGACGGACCCTGACGTTGTGTCCGGTACGTTTCTAGTGAACCAGACTTTAGCTTCTGTGTTATTTGATTCTGGTGCTAGTAGGAGTTTTATTTCTGCTGCTTTCTGTGCTAAGCTGCCTGTTAGTAGTAGACGTGTTGATGCGCCCTTTGATGTAGAAACTGCCATAGGTAAGTCTACCAGGATTTCTGAGATGATAGAGAATTGTGATGTGGAACTTGAGGGTCATAAGTTTCCTGTTAGACCGTTGTGATGACCTTGGGTGGTTTCGATTTGGTTCTTGGGATGGATTGGTTGGCGGACTTCGAGGCGAACATTGTGTGTCGCAAGAAAAGGTTCGGTTGACAGCGCCTGACGGAAGTTCGGTAACGGTTTATGGTGATCGGGTTACTACAATCCCGAAGGTGATCTCAATGGCGGTGGCGGGAAAGTGTATGAGGCGTGGATGTAGTGCCTACTTGGCCTATGTAAAAGATGTGGATACACCAACACCACAACTAGCCGATGTACCGGTTGTGTGTGACTTTCCAGACGTGTTCCCAGAAGACTTATCAGGAGTGCCACCTGACAGAGAGATTGAATTTCAGATTGATCTGATACCGGGTGCCCAACCTGTTGCCAAGGCACCATATCGGTTGGCTCCAACCGAGATGAAAGATGATGGAGCAGTTGCGAGAGCTGCTTGATAAGGGGTTCATTAGACCGAGTATCTCTCCTTGGGGTGCTCCGTCCTATTTGTAAAGAAGAAGGATGGTAGTATGAGGATGTGCATTGACTACCGCGAACTGAACAAGTTGACAGTGAAGAACCGCTACCCCTTACCGAGGATAGATGATTTGTTCGATCAGCTTCAGGGTGCCAGTTGTTCTCGAGGATAGATCTTCGATGGGTATCATCAGTTGAAGGTGAAGGAGCAAGATATCCCTAAAACAGCTTTCCGTACGCGCTATGGTCATTACGAATTTCTTGTCATGTCCTTTGGTTTGACCAACGCGCCAGCTGCTTTTATGGATCTGATGAACGTGTGTGTCGGCCTATGTTGGATAAATCAGTGATTGTGTTTATTGATGATATCCTGATTTATTCGAAGAGCGAGATTGAGCATGCCGGTCACATTCGAGAGGTTCTAGAGACGTTGAGAAGGGAGAAATTGTATGCTAAATTCTCCAAGTGCGCGTTCTGGTTGCGCGAAGTTCAGTTTTTGGGTCATGTGGTGAATCCTGACGGGATTTGGTTGACCCGGCGAAGGTGGAGGCGGTTATGCAATGGAAGTCACCAAAGACGCCATCCGAGATCCGTAGTTTCTTGGGCTTGGCGGGCTACTATAGAAGATTCATCCAAGACTTCTCTAAGATTGCTTCTCCACTAACTAAGTTGACCCGAAAGGATGTGAAGTTTGTATGGGGTCAAGCTCAAGAGAAGGCGTTCGAAGAGCTGAAGGCAAGACTGACTCAAGCTCCTGTTCTGTCATTACCCGATGGAAGCGAAGATCTGGTGGTTTATTCTGATGCTTCCTACTCAGGGTTGGGGTGTGTTAATGCAGAGAGGGAAGGTTATAGCCTATGCATCCCGACAATTGAAGTTCCATGAGGTAATTATCCCACTCATGACTTGGAGCTAGCAGCCGTGGTCTTTGCACTAAAGATTTGGAGGCACTATCTCTACGGGACGAAGTGCACCATATTCACCGATCATAAAAGCTTGAAGTATTTCTTCGAGCAAAAGGATCTGAACATGAGGCAGAGGAGATGGTTGGAACTTATAAAGGATTATGATTGCGAGATCCATTACCATCCAGGCAAAGCTAATGTGGTGGCGGATGCCTTAGTCGAAAGGAAAGGCCCGAACCGATTCGGGTGAAAGCTTATCAACAATCATGACCTCTGATGTGATGAAGCAAATCAAGGAGTTTCAAGATGAGGCATTGAAAGAAGATCATCTTAACTCGGAAAGAATGAGAGGTCTGGTTGGGGAATTGGGTGAAAACACACTCGGTGTTAGAACTCGATTCGGTCGTGTGTGGATTCCTCGTTTTGGGGATCTACGGGTGAAGATAATGGATGAAGCCCACAAGACTCGATACTCCATTCATCCTGGTGCCACGAAAATGTACCATGACATGAAGAAAGATTATTGGTGGCCGGGTATGAAGCGTGACGTGGTGGAGTATGTGAGTAAGTGCCTTACTTGCTTACAGGTGAAGGCAGAGCATCAAAAGCCGTATGGGAAGATACAACCTTTGGATATACCGGATGGAAGTGGGAGCACATCACCATGGACTTCATTACGAAGCTGCCACGTACTCCGAAAGGGTATGATGCCATATGGGTGATAGTTGATCGTCTGACGAAGAGCGCTCATTTTCTACCGATCCGCGAGACGTATTCATCTGAGAGGTTGGCTGATCTGTTCATCAAGGAAATTGTATCTCGTCATGGTGTGCCGGTGTCTATTGTGTCTGATCGTGACACTCGGTTTACATCTAAATTTTGGAAGAAATTCCACGACGCTATGGGGACGAGGTTACATATTAGCACGGCTTATCATCCCCAGACTGATGGTCAGTCAGAAAGGACCATTCAGACACTGGAAGACATGCTCCGGGCGTGTGTGATCGATTTTGGTGGAAGTTGGGATGACCACTTACCGTTAGCCAAATCATACAAAAACAGCTATCATGCCAGTATTGGTATGCCACCATATGAGATGCTATACGGTAGGAGATGCAGAACACCCGTTTGTTGGGGTGATATTGGTCAGAAGGAATTGGGGAGCGTCGAGGTAATCGAGGCTACGACAGAGAAGCTTGAAAAGATTAAAGCCTTCATGAAGGCAGCCAAAGATAGAGAAGTCGTATGCCGATAAGCGACGTAGGCCAATTGAGTTCCAGGTGGGTGACGGGTTATGTTGAAGGTCTCACCTTGGAAGGGTATTATCAGATTCAGAAAGCGGGGCAAGTTGAGCCCAAGATATATAGGCCCTTTCCGAATCATTGCTCGAGTAGGGGAGGTGGCCTATAGATTGGAGTTGCCAGATGGGTTAAGTGGATTCACCCGACATTCCATGTATCTCATCTGAGAAAGTGTATAGCTGATGAAGACATGATTGTTCCACTGGAGGACATTGAAATAGATGAAGGCTCAATTATGTGGAGCAACCAGTGGCAATCATCGATCGCAAAGAAAAGAGGCTAAGGAATAAAGTGGTTCCTCTTGTGCGTGTACAGTGGAAGCACAGGAAGGGATCCGAGTCAACGTGGGAGACTGAGGAAGAAATGAGACAGCATTATCCACGTTTGTTCGACGAATAACAGGTTTCGGGGACGAAACCTATTTAAGGGGGGTGGACTTGTAACACCGGATATTTATTATTTTGAAGCCGGTGACGAAAGAAAAGAAAAGAAAATAAAGTCCAAAAGTCGAGGGACCAAACTCGCCAAAGAAGAAAAGTTGGGAAATGTGGTGATATTAGTAGGAGAGGGCAGCCCACTCTCCCCACACACCCCACATTTCAGGTTTTAGAGAGGAGAAGAGAGAAAAAGAGGAAAAGTGTTGGTTCGGGTTGGTTCGGGTCGCCAAAATCGTCGTGAAGCAAGCCGAATCGAAGCTCTTGTCGTTGTGCTCGTTTATGTGAGTTCTAAGACCCCTTTTTACATGTTTTCAAACGATTTGGGGCTGGAAAACATCTGAAATCGAGTTTCGTATGTGTGTAAGTTGACCCGTTTGGTATGTGTATGTGTATGTATGATGCGTTTGTGACTTGATTTCTTGCTGTGGTTTGCTTGAATAATGTTATGGTATGCATCCCTAAGGTTTAGGATGGTCGATTTAGGCTTAAAATGGGTTTAGATGAGTTTGGAGGCCGAAAACCCTCGGCTGCAGTCGGGATGAACTGCATTCTGCATCAGTTAGGGCTAGGCGACCGACTGGAGGCCGAATGGAGGCCATACGGCCGATTAGGGTGCGATTGGGGTCCATTCGCATGATTGGGGTTCATTCGCACGATTGAAGGGCCAGTCGCATGGGGGTCATGCGACTAAAGGTCCATTCGCACGACTGAAGGTCCAGTCGCATAGGTGTTCATCCGCATTGTCCATTCGCACGACTGGATGTTCATTCGCATAGGTGTTCATCCGTATTAGTTCATTCGCATGATGTTCAGTCGCATGGAGGCAATGCGACTGAAGGGTGTCCATACGCCCGAATAGGGCTGTTGAACCCGAGGAAGGTGTAGATTGACTTCTGACTTTCGGGGAAAGTGCAGATGTAAGTTTTGATGTAAAGGTTCCCATAAGAGTTTTAAGACGACGATCGAGGTCTTAGAAAGCATGTTGGGCATGATGATGGTGATGATGTTGTATGTTATGTATGTATGATGTTGCCCTGTATGATGTGATGTTGATGCATGTTAATGTTCTATTATGATGTATGTTTATCTTTCCCATGGCTTTACGCGTTATATAATGAATGAACGAAGTATTATGTAACGTAAAGTGAAAGATAATGAAAGAGGAACACGATGATGAATGCATGTATTAATGAACGAATGAAACGTCTTGCACACATCGGATAACGGGTCCTTCTTGGTGATTGACCCTGAATGTAGAACCTCTACCGCTCACCCCTAGTACTGTGGCATACGTTTAGCTGTTCATTTGTTGACTTCGGCCCAGTAGCTAAGACTGATGGTTACTCCTAGTACCGTGGCATACGTTTAGCTGTTCATTTGTTGACTTCGGCCCGGTAGCTACGACTAACCGGGGTGTAGCACATGGTATTGGTATGGATGATGTCCGGTGCGCAAGTAAGGTAATGAAAGAACGAATGAACGAATGAAGAAGATAATAATGATATTATCTATGTGTACGTACGATGTGTGATCATGTAAAAGTAACGAACGGTTTTATATGAAAGTAAAGTATGTTTTATTTATAAAACTAGAACTCACTCAGCAACGCTGACTTTGATGTGTTTCCAGTTGGCAGGTAATGGTTGTGAGGGTGGCACGGGCGACTACTCAGCTCTTTTGGGATGGCATTCTTTTGATTAATGTTTTTGCATTGTAATGCAAACAAGCTATTTTGTAATGAATGAATGTCGTATTAATTGCAAAAGCATTTACATGGAAATGAAAGATTGTTTTAGTTTTCCGCTGCGATTTATGAAATACAAATGTAATTATAGTTTTATGTGCGATGAGAACCCAGCTGTAAGCGTCCCGGGAACGGGGCCTTACAGTGTCGAGGGATTGGATGATGGCTCAGCTAGTGTAGGTGAAATCACAGTTGAACAAGGAACGTCAGATAATGAAGAAGTTGTGAATGTGGTCGATCACCTGATTGAAGAAGAACTCAAAACGACATGTTCAGAATCTCCAGCATCCGAAGAGTCAAACTCTACATTGATGGCTGATTCAAATGAGTCTTTACAGGTAAGTACAAAATACTAACTTTGAAAATCATGCTTGTGTTAATGTAACACTTAAAGAAAGCATTGATTGAAATTTGCTTAGGTTATTAGATCATAATGATAGCTTAGTAAATGATTTCAACTATGCATAGAAGCTAATCGGATTTTACAACAAAATGAGTGTAGTTATAAAAAGAAAAAATAGAACTGTTAGGTAAACAACTAAGGGAAAGAGGTTGTTGCTTTAATCAACCAAATGATATAAAGTTCTATTAAATTCTTTAGAGAAGCCAAACAAGAAGAAAAAATAGTTTCGAAGTCGAAGTAATCTTTAAAACAAAAACTGCACAGTGGACCAGTTCTTCTCACATAGTTCAAAACTTAGAAAGAACGAAATAATGAGGAAGGGTGGGTTACAAAGTAGTTCCACCACCACATGAGATCCTATTAAATACAAAATGTAGACCTATAAATAACAATCCAGTCAAGGATCATGTGGTGTCCACTCTTTGGTTAGTGATCCTGATTTCACGGGTAAACCGGTGGAATCTGTCACTAAACAGAAGGAGGCTACTTTGACATCAAAAGGCAAGATGCCTATTGTTAATTGGATGAACAATTTGAACAGGGTAATGTAAAGTCTGGTTCACACATGTCTTCTTCTGAACCCAAAATGACTAAACCAGTTAACCAAACCCGTGTTACACGTCAAAGTCCGAATAAACTAAAGATTAAAGATGTTAAAAATGTTCAAACAATTAATTTTGTTAAAGAAGCAGAAACATCTAAACGAGAAGTGACTAAACCCAACCAGCCTTGTGCTGCACCTGTATCACACTCAACACCACATAAACAGTTTTCCCAACATGTAGAAGGGAGAACATGCTATAGTTGTGGAAAGAGAGGACACATCTCTTCTAATTGTCCTCATTATTAGACACCAAGAAAGAAAATTGAACTTTATGATAATAAACCAAGCTCTTCGAAAAGGAGTTCTATTACTCCACCAAAAAGAATTAATGAACCTAAAGTTCAAACTGTAAGCCAGGCATCTGTTTATCACAAACAAGCCTTACACAAAACTGGCTTATGGAAAGAAAAGTCAAGTCCAGTGTCTGATAATGAGAAAATAAGAAGAATGATATGCCATCACCCTCAAATGGACAGTGGGTCGAGTTCATGATATGTGATGCCTCTGGGTCACCTAAGCCAGTTAAGGCTTGGGTCCCAAACCTAAACTAATAATTTCCTCTGAATGTGTAGGTAGTCCGTTACAGTGCTATCACAAATACTTGGATTGTTGATAGTGGGGCGTCTAGGCACATGACCGGGAACCTATCTCTCCTTTAAAATGTCAAACAAATTAAAGGGGGACATGTATCGTTTGCTGGAAATAAAGGAGGATACATCACCACTCAAGGCGAAGTGGGAAACCAGAAAGTCAAGTTTGATAAGGTCAACTACGTTCAACAACTACAAAATAACTTGCTTTCAGTCTCCCAGATCTGTGACAAAGGATTCAAAGTTATTTTTGACAACAAGAAGTGCTATGTATTGAAGAAGGATTACATTATCCTGGAGGACCAAATCTTAATGTCAGCTTTAAGATATAATGACTTATATGTCTTGGATCTATCAAAAGCCTCCACAACCGATCATCAAGTTCAATGCTTCTTGTCAAAGGCAACTGAGAGGGACTCGATCTCCTAGCATAGGAGAATGGGACACATTAATCCAAAATGATTTAGTGAATGGAGTAAATGTCAAGAATTTTCAACTTCCGGATTTTTGTGTAGCGTGTAAGAAAGGTAAACAGACCAAGAAGTCTCACAAGGCAAAGAAAGTAAATTCCATTGAACTGCCTCTGAACTTCTACACATGGATCTGTTTTGTCCTATGAGCACCAAGAGCCTCGCTGGTGATTTGTACTGCTATGTAGTCACTGATGAGTACTCAAGATTCTCTTGGGTAATGTTTCTGAAATCCAGAGACATTTGAATCATTCAAATAGCTAGTGACTACATTGGAATTCTCTAGAAGCTAAAAGTGAGACAGATTCACTTAGACAAGAGCATGGAATTCAAGAACCAGTGGATGGAGGCTTTATACAAAGAGAAAGGAATTGTACATCAGTTCACATCTGCCTACACTCCACAATGAACGAGGTTGCTGAACGAAAGAACATGAGCTTGATAGAGACATCAAGAACGATGCTAGCTCACTCGAAGCTGCCCATCCCATTTTGGAACGAGGCAGTTGCCAATGCATGTTACACCCTCAATCGAGTCTTGGTGGTCAAACGTCATGGTACACGTGTATGAGTTGCTCCAGCAACGTAAACCTAATCTGGAGTACCTCGAACCATTTGGTGCACCATGTACGCTACTGAAGAAAACTCAGTCATGGAAGAATAGTGAGAAGGCTGAAGAAGAGATTTTCCTTGGATACAATATACCAAACAAGAGAGTTTATAACAACTCAACAGGTCAAGTAGAAGTGTGGTGCAACGTTGACGTTCAGAGATACACCACTCCCCCTACTGGAAAGGGACACACATTCTTTTTTGACTATGATGGATTCGTTAAGTCCTTCAGCATCCCTCTCTCCCTTCCTGATGATGAGTTATCAACCAAAATGATGTATGATGTCTTAAACGCATCGTCACTAGACTGAACAACATCAGGTTCACAAGGTGAATCTTCTAGTCATTTAGGGGGAACACTTGATGTAAGCGATTCCTCCTCTGATGATGAAGAAGTGGAGTCTAAACATATGGATCAGGAGGAACAGGTTTCTACTACTGCAAGTACACAAGCATCGGATGTTGATGCCTCTGACTCTTCTGAACCTCATACTCCAACACCTACAGATACTGAACCTGGAATTCATAATCTGGATAAAGAAGTAGTCATTCCCACCACTCCCGGGTATTAACTAAATGTCTATCATCCTCTGGACAATGTCATAGGGGATGTACAATCGGGAGTACAGACACGAAATCAGCTATACTTAGCTGATTATGCTTCAGTCATGGAAAAAGGCGATCTTCACGATGGTGCTTATCGATGTTTTGTGTCTCAATTTGAGCCAAAATATGTAAGTGAAGCCTTAAACGATGAGCCATGGGTTAGTGCCATGCAAGAAGAACTCCTTAATTCAAGAAGCTAGGAGTATGGACACTGGTGGATAGACCAAAAGGTGCTAAGGTAATTGGCACCAAATGGGTCCTAAAGTGCAAGAAAGATGACCAAGGGGTCATAATCAGAAACAAGGCTCGACTTGTCGTTCAAGGTTTTAGACAAGTCGAAGGAATTGATTACAATGAAATGTTTGCACCTGTGGCTAGAATGGAAGCAATCCGTATCTTCCTAGCCTATGCATCTTACATGAAGATCAAAGTTTATCAACTAGATGTCAAGAGTGCATTCCTTCATGGTGAAATCCGTGAGACAGTGTATATCCACATGATCTGAAGACTCTCCCAGGTTTTGAGCTCAACCAACTGGCACGCTTACATCTGCTATATGCTGATCCTGGAAAGATGTCAGGTTAGCCTGAGGCTGCTCCAAAGAAGGAATATCACACCAGATGGGTAAACTTCAGACCTCAACAACCGAAGAGGTACATCTACAAGTCTGAAGTGGATCCTATATCTGGAAAGCCTAAAGTCATGCTGAAGTGGAGTCCCTCACGCATAATGTCTAAGATTCCCTTATGGGAAATGCCTCAGGACTTCACTCCACACTTCAAATGGTGGTATTATGATTGGAGAACAGGCGAAGCGGTCATAGGTCTAAATAGAGAAGGAAAAATGGAAACTATCCGGGTATTCGACCCAATGTGGCTTACAAACTTGTCTACAGAAGATATCTACACATTGTACATGTGGCCACTCTTCTATGACGCGCAAGATATTGTACAAGCCCTCCAGTTCCAGAATGTTATACGACTCTGCTTTGCATTTAAAATACATCCAGGGGTTACTAGAGAGGAGAAGTACAAGAGGTTTGAGGAGCTTATGAAGAATGTCAGACGGTAAGGAAATTAGGTCCAAGGAGGAGTTTGTTGATACATATGTACCTAGTTTATGAGCTTAATGTAAATGTCTGTCATGTCTTACACATATGTAATGAATGAGTTGAATGAAATACAATATGTGATTGATGCTTATAATGTTTAATGTTTCATTGTTATTGTGTGATAAAGTATATTGAACTAACTACATAGGTTTGTGGTTGTTATGCATAGTTCTTAGTAAAAAATGATTGAGAAATGTGTTCAAACTTAATCGTATGAAGTCTTCATGTGAATGGACCATGCTAATGGACCATACGCATGAATACTTCATGCTAATGGACCAGTCGCACGACTGAACTAGGAGACTGGATCAGTCACATGATTGAGACATGAGATTGACTCAGTCACACGACTGAACCTTTAGTCGTGCGTATGGATCAATTGCATGATTCAGTCACACCACTGAACCATAACCTATAACCTATAACCTATAAATACCACCTAATTTGTTGTACGATTGGGAACCCATAACCTATAAATACCACCTAATTCGTGGAAAAATGAAATTTTTGAGAGACTTTTGACACATACTCGTACCCTAGCCGTCCAGAACGTCTAGAAAGCCCGTTCCAAGTTCATAGTTCGCATCTAATCTGGTTCTACTCGTTCTTAACGTTTCTTTAATCATTAGATTGATCAGGATTGCATTCTCACTGATTGGATCACCAATCAATAGGATTCCACACTATTTGATCTGGTTTCATGAATTATTAGTTAGTACTCCGTACGTACAAGGTCCTTAACACAAGGCACCCTAAATCATCCATAAACATTCTCCAATTCAAGATCGAAGGCATAATGAAGATGATGGGTGGCTAGGCTTTTTGTGATTACTTTGGGAAGTATGATTCTTGTCAAATAAGATATTTGGTATGTCTTGATTAGATTTTTGTAATGAACATTGAGTGATTGAATGAAGTTTTATGTTTTTATTAATTTAAAAGGTTTGCTTATAAATACAGTTGTTTGATCGATTATCAGTTTTTGGTTTCCTTGCATTGTGAGCTCATAAAGAAAAGTGGAAAGTTTGATATAGGTAAAACAATATCATTGTGAATGGACGAATCTTAAAAGTTTGTTCCTTTGTTGTGACTTTAATCAAAAGCTAAGATCTAGAAGTAGTGTTCTTACAAACTCAAATTTAAAAGTATTAATTGTTGATCTTGTAGAATTGAAAACCCGAAAGTAATTGTTTTTCAATATTTAAGTAAATTAGTTTCAAAGTTCTTTGATTTTTGCACGTTTATTTACATCCAAAGTTCCAATTTTTTATTCTAAATTTTGTGTATTTTAGTTAACCAAGTCACAATAATTAAACACTTTCCACATATTCCCTGTAAAGACGACCTTACTTACCCTTGCACAATAAAGGTATCTAAGACCAATAAATTAACTTGTTTTTGATTGAGTGTCGACAACCAGATCAAAATGGCGTTGTTGCCGGGAATTAGTGTGCAAAGTGTTATTTTTTTGTATTTTTTTGTTTTCTTGTCTTTTATTTTCTTTTGTTTTGTTGGGTGCTACGCTAGGTGTTTTATGTCTTGTAGGTTACTCTCAAGAGGTTAAAGCTCACCATGAATCAAGTTAATTATTCATGTATCGGTTTTGG
Source organism: Flaveria trinervia (assembly GCA_025506515.1). Lineage (NCBI taxonomy): Eukaryota > Viridiplantae > Streptophyta > Magnoliopsida > Asterales > Asteraceae > Flaveria > Flaveria trinervia. Next base: position 9,406,968 of record CM046453.1, read on the forward strand.
AAGTCCAATTCACACACAAGATGATTGTCCTAAGTACTTGCAAAAGTATGAGGATGCGAGAAGAAAATTATATATGTTGGATGTTTATTATGATGATGTACCATCATCTTATCCATACTATGAGACATCTTCTTCATATTATGAAGGATATTACCAGTTAGAGGTGAACTACAACTTTGGAAAAGATTTGTATTGCAATAATTATGAACTACAGACGGTAAAAAACACCAGTTATAAGGAAGGTCATAATAACTATCATCAAGAATCCTTTCAGGAAACATACGTTGATGTTAATAGGCTTAATCAAGGAGATTATGATGGATGCTCAAACCACTCAAATACTTCTCAATGTTATAATCATAATCAATGTCAGATTCATTGTCAAAAACAAGAACATGTCGATATCCAAAATGTTTAGCAATTTCAACATAGTTATCAATTTGAGGGGGAGGGAAAAATTGCTTGATTGGAAGTGATGTTGTCCATGATCGATGAAAGGTTATTACAACACCAACTTTCTCATCAACAACAAATCCATTACCTTAGCATAAAATGTGATGTGCTTTCCATGAAAATCCATATTGAAGAGTCACTAGAAAATGAGGTAATGGGGGAGGCAGAGATTAGTACCACACAAATTCTCTCGTTTGTTGAAGAGCAATGTAACGAATGAGTGGTGGTTGATAGTTCTGATAATAATATGGAAGAAGAGCCTATGAAACTTCTAGAGCAAGAAAAAGAATATGTAGTGTCATTTAAAGACAATAAATCTTTTAAAAAATTATAGACTGAGGTAATCCAAGTTTATCCCGACCTTCTCTCGTACTTATTACTTCAACCAATAAAATAAGGAAGAGGAGTTAGGAATGAAGAAAAGAAAGGTGACATTGTATGACATTGGACACGTTATTATGAAGTGGCTTCCCAATAACCTTTTTTTATAAGCCAATAATTATGAAGCAATTATTGAACTACCATGTCAATTATCGAGCATTTATTGGGAACTCGATGGGAAAATGTGCACTTCGACTACCATGGAGGTTACATGTACGATCTGGCTGAAGACCTAAAACTTAGCGCTTGCAGGAGGTAACACAAGAACTTTGTGGGTGTGTTCACTAGAAACCCTCATGAGACTACAACTCGTCCACTCGGGTCTACCGAGGGGTTTAAAGGCTTGATGCATATACTAAATGCAACCGGGATTCCTACAAAAGTGAGTTTTAATTCTTTTATTAGTTTTTTTCATTGTTTTGCTTTGTTTTGTGTTGATAGTTCAATCATCACATGCAAATTCTCAAGTGTGGGGAGGCGCAAGTCAATTAATTAGGGCTCTCACTAATTAACAAGTTCACGCACTCTTTCCTTTTCTTGTTTGTCTTTTGTATGATCGTCTTTGGAATGCAAAATAAGTTGGAATTTTAATTGTTTTCTTTCGTGTCTAAGATAAACTACCTTTCACTAGGGACAATGTAGCTCAAGTGTGAGGATACAGGGAAAGTTAGAAAAATAAATTTAACCTTTTTAAATATTTTCAAATAAACTTAATTATGCTTGAGACCCAAACTTTTTCATACATGGCTAATAATCACATCTTTGTCCATATATAGATCTCTTGATATGGTTGTTTTGAAATTATAGTAAAGCACTCCCATCATGAACTTTTATACAATTAGGTAGAATTCTTAGGAGGTGTTATGAACCAGTTGTAGATGGCATACATGCTTCATGTTTTTAACCCTTTCCCATTGTTTCCGTAAGAGATTGAGCCTAATTGAGCAATTCATAGCATATTTTTATTGGCTTTATATTTTCGCATAATGAGGGAGACCATAATGTGCATCTAAGTTAGAACTCGTGTAATTGATGCGTGTCAAAATCATGAACCAATATGTGCAATAAATATAATAGAAGCATTAGGAAGAAGCCCATTGTTTGAAGCTTTTTCTTTTGAATCCCATGCCTTGATAATATTTCTTTAGACACCATGTTGAGCCCCGACTTGTCATTTGAATAATCCCAAAATGATAAGCCTACAAAGCCTTAGCCTTTTTATGAAACCTTGGTTGATGAAGTCTAATCCATGACATACCTAGAAGTGTCGTCTCAATAGTAATTCAATAATATAGGATTGGTTATAAACATGTGAAAGAAAAAAGAAGAAGCTAAATACGCGGTCAAAATGACAAAATTATGAAGCAACAAAAATAATGTGAGGATTCGATGATATTATTGCAATTAAAAGATCAAAACTGATATATAACATCTGGCATGTTTAAATTGGATTTCATTCACCATTAGCCGCTCTAAAATCCCTTTCTATCCCACCTTAAACCTTAGGATAACATTACAACCCATAAAAGATCTCTTCATTTATGTATTATATTGTGTTAATTGATGGTGACATGACTAATATACGAGCTTATGATAGCGAGGTACATTCTTGGTTGGGGACTTCCAGATGTACTAGTATATAATCACAAGTCCACAAAACAAACTGAGAGGAGTCTTCATTATGATAAATGTGAATGTATGAATGTTTGAAGCAAAATGTGAATTTATGCCAACTAAGGTGATTCTGTTTAAAACATGAATTATTACATGTTGGGTTTTGAATCTTACATGATGAAACTTTAAAACTAAGTATGTCTTTTGACCTTAACTTATACAAAGTTGTGATAATTTATCATGTTTGATTAAGTAAGGTGAATTGTGCAAATAAGTTTGTTTGAGGACAAATAAAAGGTTAAGTGTGGGGATGAGATCACGAGTCAATATTTTAGCGTTTAATTGATTTAAATGTTTGATTTTGCATCGTTAATATTGTTTATGTTTTGATTCGTAGAACATGTTGACTTTGTTTATGTTTTGATTCATTGTTTATGTTTTGATTCATAGAACAAGTTGACTTTGTTTATGTTTTGATTCATAGGTGTTTGGAGCTTAAAGTAGTTTAATTGGAAGCAAAAGAAGCAAAACATGAAAGTTGAAGAAATTAAGATGTAAATACCAAAAAATGGAAAAAAAAGAGGTTAAGAAAATAGACTCGACGTATGATACTCCGGGTTTGGGCGTATCATACGCTGGGTGGCATATGAGGCGGCGTATCAGTTGGCGTATTTTTAAAAAATAACAGAATGTTGGGCTGTAACCCCCGAAATAAAGTCAAAACGAGCCAATTTATAATAATAGGCTTAGCCGAGATTATTTGTTGATACATGTGTACCTAGTTTAGGAGCTTAATGTAAAATGTCTATCACGTCTTACATATATGTAATTGAAAGGGTATGAATGAAATACAAAGTGTGGTTGATGCTTATAATGTTTAATATTTCATTGTTTATTGTGTGATAACTTATAGTGAACTAACTATATAGGTTTGTGGTTGTTGTACATAATTCTTAGTCAATAATGATTGAGAAACATGTTCAAACTTAATCGTGTGAAGTTCTCATGCGAATGGACAATGCTAATGGACCATACACATGAATACTTCATGCTAATGGACCAATTGCACGACTGAACCAGGAGACTAGATCAGTCGCACGATTGAGACATAAGATTAACTCAGTCGCACGACTGAACCTTCAGTCGTGCGGATGGATCAATCGCATGATTCAGTCGCACGATTGAACCATGCTAATGGCTCAGTCGTACGATTTGAAGACCCTAACCTATTGTTGGTCCATGTGATCGTATTACAATGCAAATGATATAAAGAATCGTTCAATATCCAACAAATATGCTAAACAACAAGAACAAAGAGGATTGAACACAATAAGAACTCATTCATAATAGACAATGATCATCAACAATCAATAACATAAAGCACAATGATATTTTTGTGTATTAACTGCTTTGAAATGGTAACTTGCAACAATAATAATCGATTAGGGTTTTGCAAGCTTACCCAACAATGAAAAAGATTAATTCTATATAAAGCAGTCATAGTTTCACAGACAGTTTCGTTGCCAGTGAAATTGTACTGCCGAAACTATAGTTTTGCCCAGCAGAAACAGTAGTTTCGCCGAGCTAACCAATCAGCTGACTGTGAGTGAAACTATAGTTTCGCTCACAGTTTCGCTGGACTGCAATATTACATAAAACTAAATACATACAAAAAGAAACTAACAAAAGACCTATTACAATCAAAAGTAAATAATCTAAACTAAGGTGAGTCCAACCTATACATGATCTTCAATACTCCCCCTAGGTTGCAACTCACCACCTTCACTCGGCTTGATTAGTCTTTTCAGCTCCAGTGACCTTTGTTGCCTTAGATTAATCTTTAGCATCTCCTGCAACAACTCCCTCGGAAGCTTCAGCACACGATTCTCCATGGTTTCCTCCTACATCACTAGCCCCTTCGGGATGAGCACTTGCCCTCTCAAACTGCTTGGCCAAATCTTGTATATCCATGTTTAGGTCATCTTGGACCTTTACTCTCTCGGCTAAACTCTTCACCTCTGCCCTCACCCCTCTGATCTTGTTTGATACATTCATAAAGAGACTTGCTTCTTTCCTCGCTTCCTCACCTGCACCTGCTTTGATATGATTCTCGTAAAGTACCAGCAGGTCTTCATCACAGAAACTAAATAGTTCCATTGGATCAAAGATCTTAATCTCAGCACCATTCTTCACCCTGATGATTGCCTCCCCCGTATTATTGTCATAAAACCACTTTTGAAAAATCTGTAATCATTGGGGAAGTGGATCTGCTAATTTGACCCTGTTTACGGTCCTTGGGGGTTTCACCTTTAGTACAATTCTTCCCTTCCTGGTCTCCTAATCCTTGTCTATTTTTGAACGTTTCCTTTTAGTCTTCATAAAACCAAAAGACTCAAAATTATCATTTAGCCCATTCTGAATTTCTTTCTCTAGTAAAGAGGCTCATTCACTCAAATTTGCCTTCAGTAATGGCAAAGTAGCCAGTCGCCTGAGATCCCATTTAGGCAAGGTCTTGAAAGACTTCCTTTTATGCAAGTAACTGATTTCACCCCCTCTTCTTTTTATCATGAACATTTTAAGGCTGGGGTTATAGCACCAACTTATGATCCACTTATCAGCCTCTTTCCTACTCAACCCTTCCATGTGTTAGAATAGGGGAGTCAGTTCTTCAGCCTCCTTCTCCTTAACAAACCACTCATCTTTATCCATTTCAAATACATCCTTAGCAAGCTCTCCTTTCTTAGCTACATAGATCAACGGTCTCTCATCAACTTCATAGAACTCAGGTTCAGAATCATAGTCTACAAGTTGTTCATCATCCTCTTCTTCATCAACTAAACTTTTTTCTTTCTCACCATCTCGGTCCACAGACTTCTCCCTTACCACTTCTTCTCCAACCAAATCCTTCTCAACATCAAGATCCATGTTTATTAACCCAGCCTCCAAAATATCCTCTTCATTCTCCCTTCTTACATCCTCATTTCTTGTTTCACAATCTTCAGCATCATTAGTTGCTGCACTAGACATGACCTCTCCTGCTTTAGATTAAGTACCCACATTCAGGAACGGATACTTTGATGTATCAGTCAAATCATTTAACTCAGATTGAGCTAGTTGATTCGGCAGGCCAGCTGCAGCTTTCAGTTGGCCAATCTCTTCAAACAACTTCTTCAGCAAACGGTTTTGATCAACAAGCATCTTCCTCATTCCATCTATCATCTCATCTTTTTGTTTCTCCCGTATCTCTTGGTTGGTGAGCTTCGTCTTTATCATACTCAGTTCATTTGCCAAAGAACTATTCAGATTATGGATCATATCTTCATCTAGATTTTCTCTTCCTTCCCTCCTCTTAGTGAATGTTTGATGTCTCTATTTAGTTCACCTTTCTGAATCTGTTGTATCAGCTTTCTTCTTTGACCTCTTCTCCTTTTCTACCCTGATCTCTTTAGCTCTTTCATTTATCTCTTCTTCAAAATCATAATCTTTCTCTTTAGCATATCTCTTTCTTTTCTTGGTTGCATCAGATTGCTATGCCCTGGTTTCTTCAGCTCTTTTATTCTCAGATTCAACCACCCGTCTAATGTAATTCCATCTCTCTGGAGGGTGCATGTTTTCCCAGAGATGGGTGATCTTCCTACTAAAATCGTGGCGAATAGCACAACAGTGAGCAAAGATATGGGGGTTCATTTGTACCAGCCTCTTCACCTCTCCATGTTTTGGTACATTTGGTATAAGGTCATCAAAGATCATTTAAAGAAAACGAGGATACAACAGCCATTTATCCTTCTTCAAGGCCATCACATTCTCAGCCATGCCGGCGAATATCAATTTAGCAATGTTGGCTTCTCTCTTCTGCAACACAACACCATTGCTTTTGCCCAGTCAATGTTTAGTCCGTCTGATCCACCTTTACGGTGATCAAGACACATGATGAATACGTGTGCAATAAATCTCCATTCCTTGTACATAAATGACTTCTTGATTTCCTTTCGATAACCAAAAGCTGACCCCTCATAGCCCATGCTTCTAAATGCATCGAACACCTCTGAATCAGACATAGAAACCTCGTCTCCAGAATCCTCTTCTAGCCTCAAAATCCTCGAAACAATGTCAGCAGTAATGGTCACCTCGTGATCTAAGACTTTAGCAGTAATTCTTTGTGTATTTCCTCGTGTATCATACTCAGTAGATCTCCAGAAATCTCTGATATGAAGATCATATATGGTGGTGGAATGAGATACAACATAAGCTACGGGTGATCTTTGCAGCCATCTAATACAGTCTCTAAACTCGGCAGCTTTAGGATGTGTATCATCCAGAATAGCAGTGATGTTATTCCTCTCATCGAACTTTAAGTTAGCCATTTGAACCTGAGAAAGAGACCAAATAAGTTGAATAAGAATTCAAGGAATTAAGAAAAGAATAAAGAATAAAGAAAATTAAAAAAATTAAAAAAAATTAAAAAAATAATAAAAAATAAATTCGCTAGCCGAAAGTATAGTTTCGCAGATAGTTTTGGCGGGTGAAAGTGTAGTTTCGCTAGCTAAAACATATCAGATTTGCTAAAAATGAAAGGTAGTTTCGACCGGGTGAAACTATAAGAACTTTCGTTCATAGCGAGCGAAACTGAAGCTTGGTCAGCGAAACTGTTAAGTTCGCTTGGACAGAATGACCTTACAGTTTCGCTGAAATATTAAGAACTTTCGTTTAGTTTCGCAGGAAAATCGGTAGTTTCGCTGGATGAACAACGAAGACACCAAAGAGACATAATCAAATAAACATAGAATGTGTTATTATTAACAATATTAAAAGTAAGTCCTGAGTTTGAGACTCACTTGCGAACAAAAATTAACCAACAATCATAAGCAACATCAGAAAATCACGATTTCGTAAGAAATGGTCACTGTAAAGCCCTAAGAATATGAAATATACGAAAGTGCGAAAGTGTGAGTAAATAATTCGCAAAAAGACTTAAATAGCAAATAGTTTCGCCAAACAAAGGAATAGTTTCGCTAAACGAAATTGTAATTTCGCCAAACATCTTATTGGATTAAAAAGCTGAGCGAAATTGTAATTTCGTCTAGCGAAACATTTAGCGAAGATATAGTTTCGCTGACACATTTTGTTTTGTTTTTTTAATATAAATGCACAATGATAACTGAGATCAAAATTGATCAGAGATCACATCCTCAAAATAAGAATAACACATAGATGAATGAGACCATCGACCGGCAATGAGATCATACCGATGTTTGAAATGAATCACAGTCTTAAATGATTTTGAAATCCTTAAACAGTCAATAACGATTGCTGATATGTTTGTCCGCTTAAACTTAAGGCCTATTTTTTTCAACAAGCAGCAGATGATTCGTTAAGGTCCGATTAAATACTTTAGAATGCTAGGACCCCACAATCATTTGGAAAAAACCCTCACCCAACCTCAGGATTTTTTGAATTTTTTTAAGATCTTTAAAAAGCAAGGCTTGTGCAGATATGTGTAAGTGATTATCAACAGAATGTTGCATTCTGTGATTAATTCATCATTTAGATGATTTAACACGACTTAGATCAAGATGGTGAGAGCTCCAGGTCTATACTTACGTATAACAAAGGAGATGACCATTAAATCATGTGCCAATGAGAGCTCCAGGTCAGTACCACCATACAGCAGAGGAGATCATCACTCCAGGTTAGTACCATCGTACAACAGAGGAGATTAGCACATAAACAAGACACAAAAATACAGGACATGAGCCATAAGATCAATTGTCAATCCACTTTTTGTCAGGACTCAGTTTTCGTGCAGTTCAAAATGATCGCGAAAATCCACACACCTTAAGTAGAGATTTAATTTAAATAAAAATGCTTATGTTTACTTTATTTTTCAGGCTGAGTCTACCAGAGATATCGTTAAAGAATCTGTTTGTTTTTTATTATTATATGCATTTAAAAATAAGATGTGAAACAGATAACAGTATGAGTTACTATCATTTCTCATTTTAAGTACCAGTCATGCAAAAAAGAACATATCCTAAAGATAAAAATTATTTCTCGTCATTTCAAAATCAACACCCAGGTTATTTATGTGCTCCCCCATAATTTTATTTTTATAAAAAAGTTAAAATTATTAAAAGTATTATTATTATATATAATTCTTTTATATTTAAAAAAAAGAAAAGAAAAGAGACTTTTAAAAGGATATTAACCCAATCATAGAGATCAATTTATAAAATCATAGTTTATCAAAAGTTTTCGTGAAAAGATCTGCTTTTTGATTTTTTGTATCAATAGGAATAATATCGATAAAACCCTTTTCTTGTGCATCACAAATTGCATGAAACCGTGTTTCGATGTGTTTAGTTCGGGAATGATGAATAGGATTTTAGCAATCCCTATAGCAGCTTCGTTGTCACAAAACAACGGCGTGTGGAGAAAATTAATTCCATAGTCAATCATCTGGTGCTGTATACAAAGGACTTGGGAACAACAACTAGAGGTAGCAGTGTATTCTGCTTCTCCTGTAGAAAGAGAAACAGTGGTCAGTTTCTTTCTCTGCCAAGACACCAGACAATTACCCAGGTATTAACACCCTCCGGACACCGATTTTTTGTTTAACCTGCAACCATTAGAATCACTGTCAGAATAAGCATGTAAATCAAAATTCCCTCCATATGGATACCATAGACCTAAATGAGATGAGCCTTTGAGATAACGAAAAATTCTCTTAACAGCTTTCTCATGAGACTCCTTTGGGGCCGAATGATATCGAGCACAATATCCTACAACAAAAGTGATATCAGGTCGACTTGTCGTAAGATACATGAGAGAACCAATCATAGATTTGTAGAGATGAGGATCAATAGATTTCCCGTTCTTATGAGGAGTGAGACATGCTTGAGCAATAGAGGGAGTCATTTCAGGAGACGCATCATCCATATTGAATTTCTTCAAGATTTCTTTAACATACTTTTCTTGATGAATTAGAATGCCTTCATCCTTTTGTTCTACTTGTAATCCAGAAAAAAACACATTTCTCCCATCATACTCATTTCAAAATGATTGCGCATCACTTCTTCAAACTCCCGACATAACAGTGAATTGGTGGAGCCAAAGATAATATCATCGACATAAACTTGGACAAATAGCATTTCACCATTCACTTCCCTTTTGAAAAAAATCATATCGATGGTGCCCCGAGAGAAACCATTGCTTAAGAGATATTGAGTCAGTGTCTCATACCAGATCCTAGGTGCCTGATGAAGACCATACAGAGACTTGTCAAGCTTAAAGACTTTATCGAGGAAGTCAGCATCCTCAAAATTCGGTGGTTGACACACATATATCTCCTCATCAATGTCTCTGTAAAGGAAAGCACACTCGACATCCATCTGATAGACCTTGAACTGTTTACTAGCAGCATGAACGAGAAAAATACTGATTGCTTCAAGACGGGCGACCGGGGTGAAGACTTCAGTATAGTTGATCCCTTCTTCTTGAGCAAAACCTTGCACAACCAGTCTAGACTTGTTACGCACCACCACACCCCGATCATCAGGTTTGTTCTTGAACACCCATTTTGTACCAATGGGGCATTTGTTGGGAGGCAAGTCAACCAATGTCCAAACTTTGAGCTTTCTGAATTGTTGAAGCTCCAATTGCATTGACTCCACCCAGCACGGAACCTGTAGAGCGGCATGCACATTTTTTGGGACAGTTTGAGAGATGAAGCAAGAGAAGAGGCAGATATTAATCAAACCAGATTGACTCCGCGTTTGAACACCATCAGTGATAGATCCCATAACATTATCAAAAGGATGATCTTTCAAAGTTTTGAAGTTTGTGTCAAGAAGGAAGGTGTTCAGAGATGTTTCGTTTACAGATTGTGAAAGATTAGATGAGGGTGAGAGGGATGGAACAGGTTGAGATGGGATAGATGTAGGTGATGAAGGAAGAGATGTTGGTGGTGAAACAGATGTTGGTGAAGTTGAAACAGGTGTTGTTGACAGATCAAGTTATGGAAAAGATGATCCAACATCGGCTGAGATGGCATCATTTGCTGAAGAGGTGGAATGAGCAGGAGATGGGGTTGAAATAATATTTGTTGAAACATTTGGAATGGACGCATCATTGTCAAAAACAGGAAGATTAAAAGAATTAAACACAGTATCGGAGTCAAAGAACCATGCTGGTTCAGATCGAACATCAGAAGAGTTAGACTCCTGCCAATCAACATAGAATGACTCTTGAACGATATGTTTTCTCTTGTTATATACTCGATAGGCCTTTTGAGAAGAAGAGTAACCAATAAGTAACACTCGTCAGACACGGCACCGAACTTTGTCTTTGAGATTGAGTATTCAAAAGAGTGCAAGAGCAACCAAATGGCCGAAAGAAGTCAATTAGAGGTTTCCTCTTATGAAAAGTTCATAAGGAGTCTTCATTTTGTCCTTGACAATTGTTAGGACCTGGTATTTGAACGAAATACCTAGTGATTAGCGTGTAAACCAAATCAAATAGTGTGGAATCCTATTTGATTGGCGATCCAATCAGTGAGAACACACGAAGAATCAATAAAGAATTGAAACTAACGTTAGAAATCGATTGAGAATCGATCTAAAGTGTTCTATGAACTTGGAGAACAATTGGGAGGCTTCTGGACGGCTAGGGTAAGTCTGGAGTTGAAATAGAATGAATGCTCTCCCTTTTTTTCACGAATTGGATTGTATTTATAGGTTATTATTGTTCATTCGGGCGACTGGACCATAAGCATGGTTCAGTCGTGCGATTGAACCATGCGGTTGATCCATCCGCACGACTGAGTGTTTAGTCGTGCGGCTGAGCCAATCTTATGTGTCAATCATACGACTGATCTAGTCTCCTGGTTCAGTCATGCGACTGAGTCAATCGTATGAAGTTATTCATGCGTGTGGTTCATTCGCATGGGCCATTCGCATGAGAACATCATTATGTTAAGTTTGAATGTATTAATTAATAAACATTATGTGTAACCATTCAAACAATCACTAACCTAACTAACCAATTCAATATCGACTCATTAATGAAATATTAGTCATTACAAATCACAAACAATCAATATCATTTCATTAATCATATCAAATTACATCAAAATTAGATAAACAAGATCTATTACATTTCATATCATGATCTAGGGACATACATGTATCAACAAACTCCCCCTTGGACCTAGATCTCTCTAATGTCTTGTTTTCTGCATCACCTCCTCATATTTCTTGTACTTGTCCTCTTTTGTGACTCCCGCGTGAATCTCAAACGCGAAGCAAGTCTTATGACATTTTGGAACTGGAGGGCTTGTACAATATCTTGCGTATCATAGAACAGTGGCCACTTGTATAGCGTGTAGACATCATTTGCTGACAAGTTGGTAAGCCACATTGGGTCGAATAACCTGATCGTATCCATTTGGCCCTCTTTGTTTAGGACTATGACCGCTTCTGTTGTTCTCCAATCGTAGTACCACCACTTAAAGTGTGGAGTGAAGTCCTGTGGCATTTCCCTGAGTGGGATTCTTGGCATTGTGCGCGAAGGACTCCACTTCAACACTATCTTCGGCTTTCCAGTAATGGCATCAACCTCAGACCTTCTGATATACCTTGTAGGCTGTTGGGGTCTAAAGTTAACCCACCTGGTGTGGTACTCCTTCTTTAGGGCAGCCTCGAACCAGTCTGACATCTTCCTCGGGTCAGCATACAAAAGCTTTAGTTTGGCCAGCTGGTTGAGCTCAAAACCTGGTAGAGTCTTCAGATCATGTGGGAATCTAAAGTACTCTGCCCTTTTCCCTCTTAACTGCGTATATGTTAAGATCCTCAAAATACGCCCACGCTATGATCCTGCCAGTCACCTTATGATGTTTCTTGACTCTGTAGAGTTTGGTGTAGGCATCCTGTTTCGGTGCAGCGCGTTGGGCTCTAACTTCTTCAAAACACGCAGCCCACTCAGCCTTTCGAATATGACATCATCATTTGAGGCTTGGTCCATTTCCTCTACTTTCTCCGACTCTTGCTCCATCTTGTCTAACACCTCAAAAGTATCGCTGACGAGGGATTCACCCAGATTAGGGACCACATTTCCCTCATTGTCAGCGTACTGAGGGTAGTGCTCGGCAGTGACATCTTCAATCTCGATTTCATCAACATCGTTGAGCTCTTCGTCACTAGTCGAGTCGCATGTCGGAGCATCCTTCACTATCTCATCTGGATTGAGCTTGAAAATCTCTGCGAGTTGTTCGTTTGATAGGTCGTGAATTATTTCCCCTTCTTCAGGGGTATAACTCACCGACCTCCTTACGATCCCTTGCAAATCAAGAATCATTGTTAGCTGAGTCTTGACCTGCTAAAGGGGAGCAACATCAAACTCATCCCTTTGGTAATTTGGATTTGTTTGATTTACACATTCAACATATCAACCATTAGTAATTAATCAAAACAGAATGCATTAAACTGAATTTAAACATTAAATACATAGATTTCAATACATGATTCAAATACAAAAGTAATTAAGTACATAAACATCTAATCTTTACTTTTGTCTTGTATCATCGTCTCGTCACTTGGTGGAGCCGAGGAAGAAGCTGGTTGGTCTTGTATGTTCTTGGACCTCCTTTCTTGACCTGAAGCAGAGGCCGATGCAGCTGCATCTCCTCCTGATGTATCATCATCATCCTTCTCCTCTGTCCTTTCTCTTCTGTCCCCTCATCCTCCTCTGTCTCATCATCCTCATCATCAACTTCATCATCATCATCATCTTCGTCTCCCTCTTTGATCTTCAAGGGCTCTTCCTTAGATCCCTTTAACTTTAACATGATCGTCTTCTTCGCCTTCTCCAACTCCTCTATCTTCTTGTTTGATGTGACACTATGTGCTTGGAGTTGGGCTATCTCATGGCTCTGAGCAGCCATCTGTTGGGCCTGCTCCTTTATCACTCTAGCCTGCTCTTCTATCTGGTGAGACTGAGTAGCAGTAAGATCAGCAAGCTGACGATCTGAGCCGCCTTCTCCTCATCTGCTGCTAATAGGCGCATCACCATCCTGTTGAGCGCAGACAACTGTTCCTCTACCCCAATTGGAGGTAGAGGTGATACATATGGATGAGATGGATGGGCTGAGGATCCAGCTTGGTGGGTAGCGGTGGGGTGTGGTTGTGTAGTGAAGATGGGTCTGTGAAGTGGTGGAGGTGATGTGGGAGTGAAAGATATGGTGGTAGATGGAATCTGTACAGTGGTGGGAGGTGTGGTGGTGGTAGTAGTAGCTGTGGTGGCTGTGGTGGCTGGGGTGGTGGATGTAGTGGCTGTGATGGTAACAAAGGTGAGTCGTCTTTTCTTCTTTTTCTGACCATGGGGTTGAGCCATCCTTTCCTCCTCGTTCCCGTTGAGGTGGATGCTCCCCCTACAACCCTGCTAGCTGGCTCCGGTACATAACTCAGATCCGTGGCTGTCTCTCCTGAGTCTCGTGGGCGTTCACCAACCACCCTTAGCCCATGTTCTGTGGGAACAACCTTGCTTCCCACAGTCCGTGTTAAGGGCTCCTCTTCCGACTCCTCATCCTCCTCACCAGGAACAAAATCCTGATGGAAACCAGCAGACTCAGTTCCATTGTGGGTGGATGTGGAGATGGTATATTAGTGGTAGTGGCCCTAGATGGTATGGGGCCTGTATCTCCACCATCACCACTGTCATCATCATTGTCGTCGGCAGGTAGAGCAATCTGCTTAACATCAGAATCGTTGTCGTCGTGGCGCCACTTCCTCCTGTCTGGCACCACATAGTTCTTATAGGCCAGATACCCAAACAATCTCCTGACTGGGGGTTTTACCTGCTTTCCCCTGTATACCTTCATCCGGCCCAAGGTGGTATCATCCATCACCTCAAGCACTACCGCATCATCCTTCTCCTTTGGCAGGGAGGGGAGCTTCTGGTATATTATCATTTGCATAAATCGGGGGTACATGCAGAAGCCCTCCTTCCCTTTCCCCTCAATGTTCTCCACCAAGTAGGTGAAGATCATCCTGGAGAAGCTGAACGGATGGTTCAGCACCAATGCAACAAAAGCGTTCTGGATCTGGTAAGACAACTCATGAAAACCTCCCTTTCTGGATGCTATGCATTTCAGCAATACGTGAGCAAGGTACTTCAGCTGGGGATAGAGGTTGCTCTTGTTGAGCACCCCCGCATTGATATCCCCAGCGTACTTGGCTCGAAGGAAACATCCTCTGACAGTAAGGGGATGTAATTTAGTAGGACAGTCAGCATCGTCCCCCAACTGTAACACGGTCCTCAGATCCTCCTCTGTGATAGCTATAGCCTCTCCAAAGATAGTACCTCTGATACAGTGAGGCTCAGATGATCGATCAACAATTCCACCTTCCCAGAAGGCCTGCTGAATAGACCGATAAGGTGTACATGGAGCAGATATAGCGTGTGCAATCCTTGATCTCCTGAGGAAGGTTATAATGCTCGAGAAGTCCGAAGCATTTCTGGATGTGAGATCCAGATGAGCACAAATATTATGCTTCGTACTCATAGTCCAACGGCTGGCCATCTGTTACACAAGGAAAGTAAACATTAGTACCCATTGTTAAGAATTTCATGAAACACTTGGACTTGAACCCAATTCTTTTCTGTCATCTAAATGAGGCTGTGCGACTGGGATTCAGTCGTGCAAATGTGTTGGACCAAAGAACCAATGAGCCGGATCAGAAAAACCTCTAAGTCCACAGACATCACAACAACTGCTGAAGACTTGATCAGCTGTTAGATAAAGTCTGAAG
Source organism: Flaveria trinervia (assembly GCA_025506515.1). Taxonomy (NCBI): domain Eukaryota; kingdom Viridiplantae; phylum Streptophyta; class Magnoliopsida; order Asterales; family Asteraceae; genus Flaveria; species Flaveria trinervia. Next base: position 9,422,219 of record CM046453.1, read on the forward strand.
AGCAACAGCTGAAGTAAGTACTGAAGACGTCAACAGCTGAAAATCTAAAATACTGAAGAACAACAGCTGAAGATCAAAGTCTAAGATCAACAGCTGAAGATCTAAAGTACTGAAGAACAACAGCTGAAGACAACAGCTGAAGACATCAGCTGATGACAACAGCTGAAGTTCAAGTACAAGTACTGAAGCCTTCAGAGTTGTTACAATAGCTGAAGAGGCATTCTTCAGTTGTTGTGATGGTTTCCTTTTAGTAGTTTTCTTTTTGTTTTAGTATTTGTAAAACGACTGAAGAGCATGTTCTTCAGTCGTTGTAGTTTCAGTAGTTTCTTTTCAGTAGTTGTAGTAATAGTTAAAACAGCATTTTTGTAAGAAGATGTTAGCTGTTTGACATCTTCAGTAGTTGTGTTAACTATCAGTAGTTTGAATAAATTCTGTTAGATGTCACTATCAAGTGACATCAGCAGACGTCACATCTTCTATATAAGAGATGTTGACCTAATTGTATGTGGGACATTCTGTTACCACGAAAGTGAATATTGAATGAAATATATTTTGCAGAATTCATTCTGTCCATAACCGTTTGTTCTTACTTCGAATATCTTTTGTGTTCTTGTGAATTTGCTAATTCAGTGTTTGATTTCCGTTGCTATACTCTCCAATCAATCAAACGTAGATCGCTGATCCTAACAAATGGTATCAGAGCAGGTTAATCATTGATCGATCTAACAGTTGATCATTGAAATTGCTATTGGATATCTATGTTTGATTGAATTAGCTTATTTGCAAGAATTGGTTATAGATTATTGAATTTCTGCCACTTTCGCTTATTCATCTTGAGATCTCTCTAGGTTCAATTTGGTTCGTTGTGTTTTGTTCTAAATCTATTATAGCTTAATTGAATTTGGTTGAATTTGAGATAACTACTCCTTCTAATGACCCTCACAATACTGGTTCCTCAACCAAGCCTCCGATGCTGGTTAGGACTAAGTATAACATATGGCAACGAAGGATGCTTCATCACCTGTCTTTTAACAGTTCAGGTTGTGGACATCTGTGGTACATGGACCACATAAGCCTATGGTGAACAATCCGGAAACCAATCAAATGGTTCCGAAGAGAAGGAACAATACTCAGATGAAGATCGGAAACTGTTTGAGATTGATGCTAAAGCCCATGGAATTCTGGCCATGGCACTGGCTAATGAAATCTATTCAGGGCTTATGCATGATGAAACTGCTCATGACCTCTGGAATGCATTGAAGGAACAATTTGGTGGAACTGATGAGGTCTTAGCAAACAACAGAGAATTCTCGCCCAACAATATGAGACATTTTCTCATAGAAAGGGTGAGACACTGACTCAACAGTTTGAGCGTTTTTCCTGTCTGATCTCTGAGCTGAAAATGGTGAAACAGGAATACACCAACAGCCAGATGAATAATAGATTCTTCAGACACTGCCTGAGAGATGGGACACATACACTATTGTCCTATGCTCTAGTGCAAATCTGGATAGCCTATCTCTCACCCAACTTCATGGGAAACTGCTTACATTCGAAAGAGAGATAGAGCAGACAAGGAAACTGTCATCATCAGGAAAGCTCACTGATGACTTTGTACCAGGGAACACTGCCTTGGTTGGTCATGAGTCAGAATATGCTGCATCTGAAAGCAATTATGATGAGCATATTGATTTCTCTTCAAACAGTTCTGATCATGCATTTGTTGGTATTGATAGTCATTCTGGCAGTAATAATGACAATCTATGCTTCATCATGGATGATCTGAAGGGAATTGCTGATGATGATTTAGAAGAGATGGATATTCTAAGCCAAATGGCCTTAGTTAATATTAGATCTCAGAAGTTCTACAAGAGAACTGGCAGGAAATTTCCTGGACTCTCTGGCAAAACCAAAGTTGGTTTTGACAAGAGTAAGTTGAGGTGTCACAAATGCCAAAGGCTTGGACACTTTGCAAGAGAATGTAGATTAACTAGATCTAACTCTTCTGCACCCTTTGTGACTTTTCCCAGCACTAGTCTACAAAACAGAGGGCAACATCCTGCTGGTTCTGGTCATCAATCACACCCTGTATCTCCTGCATACTTTGTCCCCCAGGGTCCAATGTCATATCCTTTTCCCTGTTATTACTTGCCTCAGCCAAATCCGGTTCAAGCTCCAATTGCACAACAACCAAATGCATTACCTGAACCTCAACCTTCCCAATCTCATCAACAAACTCAACCTCAACAACACAGCTTTTTCACCCAGGAGTTGTTGACTGGAGCAGTTTACCAGATGATTTGTCTGGTCATGAACAACTGTTCTCTGGTGCTGGTCAACATGGTGGTGACTGTCCTTTTGGAAATCTAGCTCTTATGGCTTTGGAGTCTGCTGATACTTCATCCTCTAATGCATTTACACCACAGGTATCACAGGTATCCTCTGAGGCAAAAGCCAAGTTATGTTCTGAAACATGCATAGCCGCATTTGCATCTATTAGAGAAGCAAATGTAGCTTTAATTAACAAGAACATTGAGCTAGAACAAACAATTTCCAAAAGAAAAGCTAAATTTGAGTCTGTGCTTAATGATAAGAATGATGAGATTTACAAACTTAAATGCCAAATCACAAATGATAAGGCTAGGGAAGAGGTACTTCTAGAGAAGTACAGAGACCTCAAAGAAACACTTGCAACTACCCAGGTAGAGTGTGATTGATGGGTAAATTCTTGCAAGGGTTTTGAAATGCTTCTTAGTAAGCAATCTGCTTCCAATGTGAAGTTTGGCATTGGTTATAATCACACTGCTCCTCCTACAGATTTTACTCCCAGAGCAGAGGTAGAATCTGATGGAGAAAGCAATAACCAATCCTTTTCATCATGTGATCTACTATCTGATACAACACCATGAGAGGTTGAAGTCAGCATTAAGTCCTCTCAGAACCTATCAGCTAATGTTGATGGTTCAAATGCTGACACTCACATGATCAAAAAGTTGATAACTCCAGGTGGTATTTTACAAAGTACTGAAAGTACTAAAGTGAATGTCATAACACCTAGAAGACAAACCCAAACTATTGCATGTACTAAAGGGAAGAAAACTGCAAGTAGTAAGGGTGGGAAAACTACTGAAGAAGATATCAAGAAAGCAGGTACTAAAAGGAAGAAAACTGCTAGTACTGATAGCAAACTGCTGAAGAACAAGTCTTCAGTAGTTTCATCTTCTTCAGCAGATGATCAACTTAAGATGAAGAAAAAGCCATGTGAAATATGTGGCTTATTCAATCATCTTACTGATGATTGCTAGTATAAAAAGGGCTCCAAACTCAAACATAATGAAAACATTAAAGAGAAAATGGATAAAATAAAAACTGAGTTTGAAATCAAATTTGTAACAGCAACATCAAAACCTGTAACCCCGAAATCCAAAAAGAAATCCACAAAGAAAGGGGTTAAACAGGCAACAGCTGAGGTTGCTCAAAGAGAGATGGTACAACACAGGAACCCATCTAACTCAAGCACTAATGTGTCTGATGAGCTGAAGGCTTTATCACAAAATCAGACACAACTTGTTATGATGGTTCAACATCTATTGGGGAGAGTCAACCAATTAGATGCTCCTGTGTTGAAACCACAGAGAAGAAAATCCATGCCAAAGGAATCTTCTTCTTCACCATCTCCATCCCCTCAGGCTGTTATTCATAGCAAGTCTGTTAGTTTACCATCTGTTGATGTGAATAGACCCAAAACCAAAAAGGTTTGGGTCTCAAAAACTAACTAATTGTTTATGATTGCATGGTTCTTCAACATGCCAAAGTAGAATCTGGTATGTAGACAGTGGGGGATCTATGCATATGACTGGGAACAGCTTTTTCTTCATGACTACTCTCAAGGAAAGAAGGGGTTTGTTTCTTTTGGCAATGATGTTAGGGGTTACATCATTGGAAAAGGCTTTGTCTCCAATGGAGAAATAAAGTTTGATGATGTTAACCATGTGGAAAATCTCAAGTACAATCTCTTGAGTGTCAGTCAAATGTGTGATAAAGGCCATGTTGCTCTTTTCACCAGTCAGAACTACAGGATTCTGTCATCTAAAGTTCTGAATTTGATTGATAAGGTGTAGGATGATCACACTCTCCTGAGGGCCAACAGGATAGGAAGAGTGTATGCTTTAGATCTTTCCAAGAAAATAAATATCAGAGGCCATCCTTGCCTATTTTCCAAAGCCTCTCCTCAGGAATCTAAACTGTGGCATAGAAGGCTGGGTGATGTTAATTTCAAAATAAATATCAGAGGCCATCACTAGGGGCTCCATAGATAAAACTTTGTTTATTAAGAAGGTGGATCAGCATAAGCTACTTGTTCAATTTATGTTGATGATATCATTTTTGCATCCTCTGACCCCCAGTTGTGTGATGATTTTACCAAATTAATGAAAAAGAGGTTTGAAATGAGTGCCATGGGAGAATTAAAGTTCTTTCTAGGCTTGCAAATCAAACAAAAGGCTGATGGCACCTTTATTCATCAGTCCAAATATACAAAAGATCTTTTGAATAAGTTTGATTTACAAAATTGTAAGCCTGTTCTACTCCCATGTGCAACACCATACAACTGGATGCGGATCAGAAAGGTAAAGCTGTTGATGAAACACTTTATAGATGTATGATTGGGTCCTTGATGTACTTAATAGCTTCTAGACCAGATATCATGTTTGCTCCTTGTGTCTGTGCTAGATTTCAGGCTGCTCCTAAAGAGTCTCATTTGATTGCAGTCAAGAGGATCTTTAGATATTTGCAAGGTACACAATCTCTAGGATTATGGTGTTCACTGGACACTCTTGCAAATTAGTTGCTTTTTCAGATAGTGACTATGCAGGGTGCAAGTTAACTAGAAAGTCAACTTCTGGTGGATGTCAATTCCTAGGCAACTGTTTGATTTCTTGGCAGAGTAAGAACAAACATCTGTTGCTACATCCACTGCTGAAGCAGAGTACATTGCAGCTGCAAGTTGTACTTCTCAGGTACTCTGGCTTCAGAACCAATTTTTGGATTATGGCATTACAGAGACTAAGACTCCATTATTAATGGATAGTGCTTCAGCTCTGTGCATTGTCAAAAATCCAGTCCAGCACTCTAGGACCAAACATATAGAGATCAGACATCATTTTATTCGGGATTATTTTGAAAAAGGTCTGATTGATCCTAAGTTTGTGCCTAGTGCTGATGAGTTTGTAGACATTTTTACTAAGCCTTTGGATAGTTCAACTTTCCAAAACCTTGTGTTAAGGCTTGGTATGCTGCAGCTAGAATAAGTGATAACTACTGATGATCTCAGTAAATAAGTACTGATGATCATTAGTAAGCATATCACATATAAGTACTGATTCTGGTCAAACAACTGATAAAGTTACAACTACTGATGTAGATATAACTACTGATGACTAAAACCAAGTCATCAGCTGTTTACAACAACTGATGACAAAACCATGTCTTCAGTAGTTTCATAACTACTGATGACAAAAACCAAGTTATCAGCTGTTTACAACACCTGAAGACAAAACCAAGGTTTTCAGTAGTTTCACAACTACTGATGACTAAAACCAAGTCATCAGTTGTTTTCAAACATCTGAAGTCAAAACCATGGTTTTCAGTTGTTTTATAACTACTGATGCCTAACACCAAGACTTCAGTTGTTTCAACTTCTGAAAGGGTAATACCACGTCATCAGCTGTAAAACTACTGATGATTAACACCAAACCTTCAGTCGTTTTATGACCCGTCCCTATAACTACCTCATATCTGATCCTTCAGAGCTTCATCCTTTCTAAACCTAACGTTCAAACCTCCAAAACTTCTCTCTCATTAATGGCGACCATGCAGCTCAAACCACGACATAACTGTGTAGCCTACCTCACCAAATCGCCTTTCTGGACAAAGTTCGATAACGCCATTGATCTTATGGTCCAGTCACCTTACAAAACGGCATTTCTTCTAAATCCCACCATTCATGCCGAATCCCTTCACCAGTTTTGGACGAACGTTACCATTACCACTGGGGAGAACAACACCGAGTCTCTCCGGTCGGTTGTCAACAACCATCAAGTGGTCATCACTCCGGATATCATTCGACAAACCCTAAACTTGGATGATGCCACTTTTCCAACTGGGTATCCAAAGGGCACAACTGATTTATCCTTTGCCCACCATGGATATTAGGGAAACCTTGGTGCCTCTACCATTCTGAAGAAACATTTCCATGATGCAGAACATCTTATCTTTCACATGGTAAATGTTTGTTTAGCTCCTAAGACATCCTCTTGGGATCAAATGTCTACCAGATGACAGCAGGTACTATTCTCTATCCTTGGGCAACAAGACTTAAACTTTTCTGAAATCATTTTTCTTGAACTTAAGGATATGGCCTCAAAATCTATTTCTAACCGCTGGATATTATATCTCGGTTCATTATGGCCATAATAGAGAATCAGCTGAAAGCTGAGGGACTTGTTGGCTTGGAGTCCCTGCAATGGCTGTATTGCCTGAAGTATACTCCAGGCACAACTCTGACCACACACTAAAACAGGCTGCCAAACTGCGAAAACCACACAGTTGGAACCCACAGCCCCCACTTCCAGAACCAGAGTCCCCTCCAAGCCAAAATCCAAAAAGCCAAAAACGGCTACTCAGGGAGATGAGTCCCCTGAGGATGCCCCTGTACCACAAACGCAGGAAACACATACTGGTATTAACCCCCAGTTGTGTCAAAGACTCAACCAACCACAGCCGCACAGGTATCCTCTCAAAAGGATCCTGTTGCAACCAATATTGGGGAACCCACACTGCTGGAAACTATCTTACTTGAGAGGGTTACCATTGAAGCGCACCATTCACCCCGGGTGCAATCCGCTTCTACCCAATCACCACATGCAACCGCCCCCCAAAGTCCTACATTAATTGTTGCATAAGTGCTGAGTCAGTTGCACTCCTCACCCCCTCCCCAGATACCAATTACAACTGGGCATACCTCTACCATTGAGGGGGAGGATCAAAGTGCATCTGATAACCCACAGCATAAGGGTTACAATGTTCCATTTCCTAGTGTAGAAAAGCAGATTGGAACTTCTGGTGAGGCTGCCACTTATCCTGTTTCAGCATATGCTCAGGATGTAGTCGGTACCATTACTAAGACCTTACCAGAGGCAACTGCTAATGAAGGACATAGTCCTGAGGCAGGAAGTCCCCAGTTCCAAGACAAGGGGGCACATGCTACAACTGATCTACACTCAGTGCATGTTCATCCTGATTCTATCAGGAGGTCAGGTGATTCAGTACCCACTGATGATGACCTGGGCTTTTTATGATGTTTTAGCCCAAAACACCATCCTGGAAGAGGAGGTGAGCAGACTCAAAGAGCTGCTTGCCAAAACTTCTGAGGATCAAAGACCATCTGCCTCTCAAACCCCACAGATGGCACCTTCATCTGAAGGTCTCCTAAACACAGAGCCACTCCCACATTCTCAGCCACCTGCCTCTGCTTCTGGCACTATTTCTCAGGAACAGATGCCCCCTGAGCAAATAGTTGCTATCTTTCAAAATTCCCCCCTCTCATCACACCTATAATCACTGATATAGTGATCAAAACCATTAATGAGAGGCTCTCCTCAGTAATACAACCCTTGATAGAGGAAGTTGTGGGCAAGAAGCTTTCTGACAATCAAACCCTTGCAACCAATGCAACCAAAAAGGGGGAGATTCAGTCAGTGAAAGCAAAAAAGAAGAGGAGTGCAGAGAGAAAAGAGAAGGAGAAAGAAACAGAAGTGGAAAAGGAGAAGGAGATGGTAGTGGAGACTGAAAAAGAGAAGGAGAATGAAAAAGAGGAGAAAGAAGCTGACATGGAGAAATGAAAGAAAAGAAAGAATGAGAAGGAGATTGCCTTGGAGCTGATGGTAAAAGAGGCTGATGCCGAACACAGCAGATCAATGGATAACATCATTGATCAGTTGTTTAGGCAAGGCCATGACACAGACAAGCTTGACTCTGAAATCAGAAGACTAGAGATTGAAGAAATCCAGAATAGATGGGCAAGTTATGATGTGTTAGAAAGAGAGAGGCTGGAGATCATGATCAGATTTATAGCGAAGTATCTTGGAAGATCATTGATCGAAATCAAAGCTTGGTCCAGGAACAACATCTTGGCAATAACCACCAAGATCTGTTCATCTGAAGTATACACAAAAGGACTTGTTATTGAAGCTTTGAATGAAGCTGGTGCTGGGAGCAGGACTGAACTAGCCAAGCAATCTAAAGCCACACTCACCTAAAAATGCTAGAACAGCCTGTCAACATTCCCACACCAAAACACCAAAAACACAACCCACCAAAACCAACTCCCTCACCCTCAAAACCAATAGCCGATGATGTACCCCAGAAGAAGAAGAGAAGGGTATTGAGGCTAGAAGATGATAAAGAAGATGATGATGAAGATAGACTGCCACTCTCAGCTATTATACAGTTGCCGAAGGCCACAAGTCACTCCCCAACAATTACTCCTAAAACTCAAAGACAAATTGTGAAAGTAAAGCTAGAAGAAGAAGAACTTCACAAACAACACGATGAGGAATTGTTGAGGAGGGTTGACAAAGCTTATGCGGCCACATCTTCTATCATCAACAAGAAGAAGCAAGCTCTCAGATTATACACTCTTAAGCATACATTTCAATATCAAAAGGAGAGAGTAAGGATTTGGCCTGATCCCAGGGTGTCTCACGGGATTCACAAGAAAAACATTCCACAGAGATACATTGGCCAGGTGAAAAAGATTGTAGATGAAGTGATCTCCCTGGTCTTTGTAGTATCACCCTGGGAAATCCTAGAGGACTTCAAGAAAGCTTATAAAGCTAACCAAACCCCACAGAAGATGCTTGAAAATAAAATGGTGAAAAAGGGGTTAGTTTATAAGAGGCTTGAAGAAGTCAGGAAAAATGAGCTCTAGTGTTCCTTGAGGGTAATCACCTTGATGAGTTTGCTTATAGAATAATAACAACTGTGGAGCTAAAGAATGGGAAACAGGCCAAATACCTATCTGAGTACTATGGGCCAGAATCTTTATTTGAAGGAGGTGCTGAAGAGCTGACTATGGAGGAACAAATTACCTTCCTAGAGGCCTATACAAGAGAGTCATATAGACTCATAGTGGGGAAGTAGATCTCATGAATGGGGTAACAGCTTTGTGTCCAGTTCCCCAAGACAGAGTTCCCATTCATACTTTGCCAATCAAATCATTGAGACTACTTCCATGTCAGTGCTTACAAGGGTCACTTCTGAGCTGATCTAGAAGACAAAAAGACCAATCATTCTGCCATAATAAGTGGGACATCTTCAATAAGTTTAGAGGTTTTGGCTGCATTGGTTCAGGGGGAGTTTGTTGGACCAAAAGAACCAATGAGTCGGATCAGAAAAACCTCTAAGTCCCACAGACATCACAACAACTGCTGAAGACTTGATCAGCTGTTAGACAAAGTCTGAAGAGCAACAGCTGAAGTACAAGTACTGAAGATGTCAACAGCTGAAAATCTAAAATACTGAAGAACAACAGCTGAAGATCAAAGTCTGAAGATCAACAGCTGAAGATCTATAGTACTGAAGAACAACAGCCGAAGACAACAGCTGAAGACATCAGCTGATGACAACAGCTGAAGTTCAAGTACAAGTACTGAAGCCTTTAGAGTTTGTTACAATAGCTGAAGAGGCATTCTTCAGTTGTTGTGATGGTTTCCTTTCAGTAGTTTTCTTTTTGTTTTAGTATTTGTAAAACGACTGAAGAGCATGTTCTTCAGTCGTTGTAGTTTCAGTAGTTTCATTTCAGTAGTTGTAGTAATAGATAACACAGCATTTTTGTAAGATGTCAGCTGTTTGACATCTTCAGTAGTTGTGTTAACTATCAGTAGTTTGAATAAATTCGGTTAGATGTCACTATCAAGTGACATCAGCAGACGTCACATCTTCTATATAAGAGATGTTGACCTAATGTATGTGGGACATTCTGTTACCACGAAAGTGAATATTGAATGAAATATATTTTGCAGAATTCTTTCTGTCTATAACCGTTTGTTCTTACTTCGAATATCTTTTGTGTTCTTGTGAATTTGCTAATTCAGTGTTTGATTTCCGCTGCTATACTCCCCAATCAATCAAACGTAGATCGCTGATCCTAACAGAATGACTCCATACGTACGACTGAGTGTGCGACTGGACTCATGCGTATGTAGCCTCCAGTGTTTACACTAGTCGTGCGACTGAACTCAATACGCATAGTTCTGTCGTGCGATTACGCTAGTCGTGCGACTGAAGCTCATCAACCTGTCCATTCGCATGTGTTTCTGTCCGCTCAATTCAAATTCAATTTTTCACCAATTTTGAGTTTTAAACTTCGTGTTCTGGTACATTAGACTCGTAATCCATTAGTTTAACAACTAACACCTTTAATTTCATTTGTTTACGTCGTTTAATTAGGGTATTTTGCCACACAGGACACGGTTTTTCTAACGAATCCGATTGTTCAGAATTAGTGGCAAACTGAATGATTTGATAGAGTTTCGGCACCGTAGATTACCTGTAGAGTCAATGCAAATGGTCAGTATGTGAGAATCGAGGGTTTATAGTGATCAAACAAAATTTTGGCAGCGTAACTTTAGTCGTGCGATTTAGGGTAAGTTTGAGAGTGGTGAGTCTCTGCGACCAACTCACTCTCTATTTATACTAACCCTAAATGCAATCGTATGACTGGGCTCATACGCATGTTTCATACGGGCGATTGTGCCTCAGTCGTGCGATTGATTCAGTCACCCCATTCAGTCGTCCGACTGGAGCTCAGTCATGCGACTTACCCATTCGATCACTCTTAAACATCCGATTGGGTCAATCGTATGGGCCATTCGATTGAATGGTCCATTCTTATGGTCCATTCGTACGAATGGCTCCCATTCATATGATAAGTACATACTAAAGGTCCATTCGTGCGAATGGGTCATACTTATGACATTTCCTGCATTTCTTACCATTTAAACCCTTTTAACTTTTGAGATTAACATTATGAGCTTTTGATCATCTCAGACATGAACATTTTAACCAATATAGTCACTTCACACGTGACTCTTTTAAACACTTTGTCACCTTAGACGTGACTGCATTAAACTTTGAAAAACTCATGTGGTCATCTCAGACATGACCCTTTTAGTAAGTTGATCCCTTACCGATTTTCATGATGTAGTCCGGCAAACAAACAAAACTAAAAGACTAAGTGAATAAAAAAACTCAACTAACGTACCAAAAATAAAACTTGTTTTTGGCTTTTTGTGAGAGATAAATCCTAAGATGGAAATCTACGGGATTTGGTTCCGGAATAGGTAGCTTCAACATAGATTTACCACACCTGGACCAATTCAATTTTGGAATCATACAGGCAAGTCAAATCATTTGGGACTTGTTGTCAAAATCTTTTGATGCTCTATTCTTGGTTTTCATCCAGAGTCGTTAGCAACTTTTAGGAAATCATACTGGAACTATTTGATTACCACATTGATTTGAACTTTCAAGAATTGCAGCCACAAAGTTTGTCAATATGTTTGTCCTCTTAAATCCATACACAGACTTTTGACACAGACTGGTGATAGATTTAGGTTTAATTATTTCAACTAACATTTGTGGATCCCACAGTAATATGGTAATCAACATTCCTCAGGAGCTTTTGAGCGGTCTACGGGTATTTTTACAAGAAGAGACTATTCTTAGAACGTTCAAAGAGAAGCCAATCCTCAGGTCAGTGCCATCGCACAGCAGAGAGGCAGCAAACAACAATGAATTCTAGAATATCTAGGTTATGCTTATCCTCAGGTCAGTGCCATCGCACAGCAGAGAGGCACACCACCTATCTCCTTGTTAGAGTAGCTTAATTTTATTTTGCACAAAATGCACCAACAACATAAGTCATTAGCTTGATAGCATTTTTCTTTCATTTTTTCGTGCTTTGCTCTATTTATGGTCATCCGCACACATTTGTGGCGTTTACATGCTCATTACCCCTTATTGGAATATGTTGATTGTGTTAACCAGTGATAAGATGGAAGCCCACAGTCAGTTGAACAACTTCGTTTGATCTTGAGATCACCGGTCAGGTCTAATCATCTATTGTGTTGAATCTACCGACATATCAATTGTGGTCTAGCAACCTCTCGGTCTACTCTCGTTGTGTTATCTTAGGAGTTACCAGTTTTTCTATCATCTTCCCTTTTATATTGCTTGGACTACACAGACGTATACTTTGAATGTTTGCATCTTTTCTAAATTAAAATTTTAAAGTCCCTCTTGATTTGTTCCTGTGTACTATCATATTCCATAGAGTTTGAATCGGTATCACAGATAAGATCTACCTTATATCAGCTTTCCACTCCTCTCTCGTTTTTTTTAATAATGTTACTTGCTGACTTAGTCTCCCCCTAAAATACTAAAATCAAAACTGGTTTAATTATTATAGGATTTTAATAAACTGCAGAATAACATGAGGTTAATTGTAAAACGGACTAAATTAATCACATAAAGTAAAATAAAATGAAGATTTTACTAAGCTACATCGGACTACACATGATCATCATCAGGAATAACATCACTTTGCTTTTTAACGTCGTTGACCTCTACAAAATATTGAAAACGTGGTTTATCAAAGGCTTTAGTATAGAGGTCAGCGCGTTGAAAATCAGTATTAATTTTTTCCATATCAATTAAGTTCTTTTTAAAACAATCTCTTATGAAATGGTATTTAATACCGATATGTTTGGTCTTTGGATGTTGGACCGGATTTTTAGTTACTGCAATTGCAGTAGAGTTATCAACAAAAATAGGAGTAGAAGAAAACTTTAAACCGTAATCCCGCATTTGCTGTTGAATCCAGATGATTTGTGAACAGCAACTTGCAGCAGCAATGTATTCGGCTTCACAGGTTGACAATACAACCGATGTCTGCTTCTTACATTGCCAGGTAACTAATCTTCTCCCAAAGAATTGACACCCTGCTGATGTAGACTTGTAATCATCTTACAGCCCCCGTAATCCGAGTCACTATACGCCGTGAGCTCAAAGTCATCATCATGAGGATACCACAACCCAAGTGTGGGTGTACCCTTCAGATAATGAAATATCCTCTTGACCCCGATCAGATGGTTGACCTTTGGCTTAGCCTGATATCTAGAACATAAACATGTAGCATACATGATATCAAGTCTTGAGGCAGTGAGATACATGAGGGATCCAATCATTCCTCGGTACATTGTGGCATCTACAAGATCTCCATTTTCATCAGGTGCTATATCGTGATTCGTAGCAAGTGGAGTCCCAGTAGCAGAAGCATTCTCCATGTCAAAATGACTGAGAATGTCTCCTACATACTTGGTCTGATGTAGAAATATCCCATTTGGAGTCTTATCCACCTGTAACCCGAGAAAGAACTTCATCTCCCCCATAGCACTCATCTCAAATTCTTTCTTCATAACTGCTTCAAATTCTTTGCATAACTGTTCGTTCTTTGAACCGAAGATTATGTCATCGACATAGATCTGTACGAGAAGTAGGTCGCCACCTTTTTCTTTGATGAACAGTGTGCAGTCAATGACTCCCCTGCCAAAGCTGTTTTTCACAAGATGAGTCGAGAGTTTCTCATACCAAGCTCTTGGAGCTTGATGAAGCCCGTATAAAGCCTTGTCGAGTTTGTAAACTCTATCTCGATGATAAGGATCTTCAAATCCCTCGGGTTGACTGACATAGACTGTTTCTCTGATTTCCCCATGAAGGAATGCACTCTTCACATCTAATTGGTATACTTTAATCTTCATGTACGATGCATAGGCAAGGAAGATGCGAATGGCTTCCATCCTTGCCACGGGTGCAAACACTTCATTATAGTCAATTCCCTCGACTTGGCGAAATCCTTGAACCACCAATCGAGCCTTGTTTCTGATAATGACCCCTTGGTCATCCTTCTTGCATTTCAAAACACATTTGTTGCCAATGACCTTAGCACCTTTAGGTCTATCAACCAGAGTCCATACACCTAACTTCTTGAACTGAAGAAGTTCTTCTTGCATGGCACTCACCCACGCCTCATCATTTAGTGCATCACTGACGTATTTTGGCTCAAACTGTGAGACAAAACACCGATAAGCACCATCATGAATATATCCCTTTTCCTTAACTGAGGTGTAATAAGCTGAGTATAGCTGATTTCGGGTTTGTACTCCTGATCTGACATCCCCAATGACATTGTTTAGGGGATGATAGACGTTTAGTCGTGATCCTGGAGTAGTAGGAACAGCTACCTCAGAGCCAAATTTATGAACATTTGGTTCTGCAGCTGAGGTAGTTGGAGTTTGAGGCTCCGAAGTCGAAGGTGCATCACTGGTAGATGGTTGTGGACTTTCCGGAACTGGAACCTGTTCCTCCTAACAGTTCTGGTCATCTTCTTCAGCTTCATCTTCAGAGGAGGAGTCACTGTCGTCGACTACTCCCCCTGACTAAGTAGATGATCCTCCTTGTGAGCTAGATGTTGGAGTATTCAAGATATCATACATCATCCGTGTAGCTAACTCATCATCCGAGGGAGAGAAGGGGATGTTGAAGGACTTGAAGAATCCATCATAGTCGAAAAAAGAGGCGGGTCCTTTGCCAGTACGTGGTGTGGTATATCGCTGAACGTCAACATTACACCATACTTCTACTAGACCCGTTGAGTCGTTGTACACCCTCTTGTTCGGTATGTTGTATCCTAGAAAGATTCCTTCATCCGCCTTCTAGCTGAATTTACCTTCTTGTGTTTTCTTCAGCAGTGTGCACGGCGCGCCAAATGGTTCGAGATACTCCAAATTTGGTTTGCGTCTTTGTAGTAGCTCGTAACATGTCTTTCTGTGGCGCTTGACAATCAGAACTCGATTCAGTGTATAGCATGCATTAGCAACTGCCTCATTCCAAAATTGAATAGGCAGTTTCGAGTCTGCCAGCATAGTCTGTGCTGTCTCTATCAAGCTTCTGTTCTTTCGCTCAGCAACACCATTCATCTAAGGCGTGTAAGCAGAAGTGAATTGATGTACAATGCCCTTTTCCTTGCAGTAAGCCTCCATCCACTGGTTCTTGAATTCCGTCCCGTTGTCTGAGCGTACATGTCTAACCTTTAGCTTGTAGAGAGATTCCAGTGTGGTTACTAACTCCTTGAAGGACTCAAATGTTTCTGATTTGGACTTCAGAAACATTACCCACGAGAACCTTGAGTAGTCGTCAGTTACAACTAAATAGTACAAGTCGCCTGTTATGCTCTTTGTACTGACTGGACCAAACAGATCCATGTGAAGAAGTTCAAGAGGAAGTTCTATTGAATGAATTTTCTTTTCCTTATGAGACTTCTTCGTCTGTTTGCCTTTCTTGCAAGCTACACAAAAATCAGGAAGCTGGAAGTTCTTGACATTAACTCCTCTCACCAGATCCTTCTGAATCAAGTGATTCATCTTCCTTTGACTAATGTGTCTCATTCTCCTATGCCAGGAGATGGAATCCTTCTCAGTAGCTTTAGATAGAAAACACTAAACTTCATGATCCATTGTAGCAGCTGTTGACATATCCAAAACATAAAGGTCTTTATATCTTGAGGCAGTCATCAAAACTTGGTCTTCTGGGATCACGTAATCTTTCTTGAGCACGTAACACTTCTTGTCGTCGAAGATGACTTTAAATCCCTTATCGCAGATTTGGGAAACAGAAAGTAAGTTATTTTGAAGTTGTTGAACATAGTTCACCTTATCAAACTTAACTTTCTGATTTCCCACTTCTCCCTGAGCTGTGATATATCCTCCCTTGTTTCCAGCAAACGAAACATGCCCTCCTTTTATTTGCTTGATGTTAGATAAAAGAGCCTTGTTTCCTGTCATGTGCCTGGATGCTCCGCTGTCTACAATCCACGTGTTAGTTTCAGCACTGTAGCGAACACCCTGAGTTGGTTCAGAAGCGTTAGCTATCAACGCAACATCAGATGTCTCTGGTTCTGGTGATTCTGTTTTTTCTGTCTTTGCTCTGGTAGTCTCCTCTTTAGTCTTGTAGCTGACCTTAGATGCAGTTGTCTCTTCAATATTTGACATCGCTATCTCAACTGCTAGATCTCCTCCACTTGCGGAATCATCGTCAATGTCTTCTACATTGCAATGTTTGATTCCCCTGGAGAGACAAACCTAAAGCTCCAGTCCTATCCTTCATCATCATGAGCAGTCAAGGCTTTTGGATCCTTGCTTGATGAAGTAGAACTAGTAGCTTGCTTGTCTTGACGAGTGAAGGACGAGTATGGGTTCCGTTTCCCGTCTTCTTTGGCTTAACACATTCTCTCTTGAAGTGCCCCTTCTCCCCACAGTTAAAGCAGGTCACTTTGCTCTTGTCAAAGCCAAATGTGGTATCCTTAGTAGCTACCAAGTTCTTTCCGGTCTTTTTCACAAACTTCTTCGCTCTCCGGACAGCACTAGCTAAGGCCCACATTATGTCCATTCTCTCAAGCTCCATTTCGTCCACCTGCTCGTAGTTCTTGTCTGCCAGATGACAGTTTCCAATCTTCCCAGCAACAAGTCCATCATAAGAATGAACCACTGCAGCCAAAAGATCCATGTGTTCTCGAGCTACTTCTACCGTCACATTACCAAGGTTCTCGGTATTAAGTCTAGTAGCATTTGTTTCAGATCCAATATGATGGGTACAAGAAGACCCCGACATGTCTAATCCTGAAGGAGAAGCATGTGAAGGACCCGATGAGCTAGACACAAATGCAGTCTGGAGAGGTGCTCCAGATGTCTTAGCTTGAGGCGTGGCATTGTACAAAGCTGGATTCTGAGTATACGAAGACTTCTGAGCTCTGTACTTCATCGTAAGTGCTACTTCTCGCAGCTTTAGAATGAAGTCATTTATATCTAGCTTTGTCAGCATTCCATTCTGTCTCAGGTTAGACACGAATGAAGCCCACTTTTCCGGTAATCCGTCTGCAAAGTTAGCAACTTTCTCTTCCATGGTAGTAGCCACCCCATGTGTATGCAGTTCACTCATCAGATGGTAGAATCTATCTATAACATCGTCCAAACTCTCGTTTCCCATCGATGAGAAGTTATCGAATTCCTTCTTTAACTCCTTAGCCTTGATTGCCTTCAACGAAGCATTCCCGTCGTACCTCTTTTCCAGTTCATCCCATAGTTTCTTGGACTGCTTATTCTCTGAATACTGGTGGAAAATGTCTTTAGGGATAGACTGTGTAATCAATGCATAAACCCTCTTCTCTGCATTATATTGACTTTCTGCGCGTCTGTCATCCCTCCTAAGGTTAGCTTTACTCCATCGGCTCCCATCGGCGTACTATACCCAATCTCGATAGCTTCCCACAGATTCGGATCCACTCCATTGAGGTAGATCTCAAAACGTTTTTTCCAGTGGGGAAACTCATCTAATGTTAAAAGCTTTGGTGGTTATTATGATTACCCACCTCACTCTCAAGTAACAGCAGGTTCTGGATCCTAGAGTCCTTCCCAGCAGTAAAGGCTGACATTTGATCTTCCATGGAGAATAACTTTAAGTCTACTTAAACAAATTGTCAACTGTTGTGACTGAAGGATGCGATTGGGCTATCCGTGCGAATGAACTATGTGAATGGTTCAATCGTGCAGCTGAACTAAGCGATTGGTTCAATCGTGCGAATGAAGCTGATGCATATGAATACTGTGAACGAATGGTTCAATCGTATGAATGGAGATGCGACTATGTCCAATCGTGCATCTGAGCAATGCGAATGAGTTTCAGTCATGCGAATGGCTCACTCATGCGACTCAAGCTGCTGTTTTGCGAAAATTTCTAGGTTAAACGTGTTTTAGACGTAAAAATTCGAACTTTCGCAAGGTCTAATCGCCTAAGTCCGTAGAAACCAAACTTTGATGAGTAGGGAACGTCCAAGATCACTTTTGACACAAAAGATTGCGTTTTTAGTGCGAAAACAATCTTTTTATCAATCTTGATTGAATCACACATAATCAAGAGCCAAAGCTCTTATACCACTTGTTAGGACCTGGTATTTGAACGAAATACCTAGTGATTAGCGTGTAAACCAGATCAAATAGTGCGGAATCCTATTTGATTGGTGATCCAATCAGTGAAAACACACGAAGAATCAATAAAGAATTGAAACTAACGTTAGAAATCGATTGAGAATCGATCTAAAGTGTTCTATGAACTTGGAGAACAAATTGGGAGGCTTCTGGACGGCTAGGGTAAGTCTAGAGTCGAAATAGAATGAATGCTCTCCTTTTTTTTCACGAATTGGATTGTATTTATAGGTTAGTATTGTTCATTCGGGCGACTGGACCATAAGCATGGTTCAGTCGTGCAATTGAACCATGCGGTTGATCCATCCGCACGACTGAGTGTTCAGTCATGTGACTGAGCCAATCTTATGTGTCAATCATACAACTGATCCAGTCTCCAGGTTCAGTCATGTGACTGAGTCAATCGTATGAAGTTATTCATGCGTGTGGTTTATTCGCATGGGCCATTCGCATGAGAACTTCATTATGTTAAGTTTGAATGTATTAATTAATAAACATTATGTGTAACCATTCAAACAATCACTAACCTAATTAACTAATTCAATATCGACTCATTAATGAAATATTAGTCATTACAAATCACAAACAATCAATATCATTTCATTAATCATATCAAATTACATCAAAATCAGATAAACAAGATCTATTACATTTCATATCCTGATCTAGGGACATACATGTATCAACAACAATCAACACTCGGTTTAGAACATATGAAGCACAATTCACGGCTTTAGCCCAAAAAATAATGGGTAACGAAGATTCTATCAGCATTGTACATGAGGCTTCAATGAGAGTGCGATTCTTTCATTCAGCTACACCATTCTGTTGAGGGGTCCTGGCAGCACTAAACTGTCTTACAATCCCTTTTTGAGCACAGAATGAATCAAGAATCTAATTTTGAATTCAGTGCTGTTGTCACTTCTCAGACCCAGAACCTTTCTCTTACTGATTGTCTTGATAGAAAGAGTTAACTTCTGCAATTCTTCAGCAACCTCACCTTTGTGTGCAAGAAATCTCACCCATGAATATCTTGAGAGATCATCTGTAACAACAAGGCAAAAAGATTTTTTAGCAATAGATTTAATGCTAATTGGGCCAAACAAATTAGTATGTAACAACTCGAGAGGACAAGTTATGTTGTTTTCTAGTTTGGGTTTATGTGGTTTCTTGTGTTGTTTGCCCTTGGCACAAGCCATATATTTTTTGTTCACAAAAAAATCTTTTAAAGGGAGTCCTCTAACGAGATTGTTTTTGACTAATTTGTTTATTATTTTAAAATTAACGTGGCCCAATCGACAATGCCATAAAAGAGACTCAAAGGTTGAAGCTTTAGAAAGAAGACAAGTTGCAGTAGACTTTGACTCGCTGGAGTTCATATCAAGAAGATATGTGTCATGTTTTCTTGGAGCACGCATAAGAATCAGATCATCTTGAATATCAATCTCTGATTTTAAAAATAGACATTCATCGGATATAAACAAGACTGAAATGCCTTTATCGCAGATCTGAGAAACACTCAGAAGATTAAATGTCAACTCAGGAACATAGTTGGTTTTCTCCAAAGTTAAAGAACCATTGGTAACTTCTCCTCGACCAATCATCTTTCCACCCTTTTTTTCATTAGCAAAAGCAACATATCCTCCATCTATAATCCGATAATTGGTCAGCAAGTCTTTCAGCCCTGTCATATGTTTGGAGCATCAACTATCTACATGCCACATGTTGTTTACAATCTTAGTGGATGACTCCTGAAATGAAATAACAAGCAGATTAACCAGGTGAAATAGGAACCCAAGATTGAACAACTTTATCTTTAGAAGAAGCAGATTTTTTGCAAAAGAAATTATTAACCATTTTGTTAATTTATTTCCAAAATAGTTTCTATTAAGATGACCATGAACCAATGTAGGACAATTCTTGACAAGATGGTCCTCTTGACCACATCTGAAACAATGAAGTTTGTGTCTAGGTCTGTGATGTGATGAGGTAGGAATATGATCAATGATAATTTCCTCGTCACATTCAGATACGCTAGAATCAATGTCACTAAATGTCTCATACATGCCTCGAGGTCGAAGTTTATGTGAACAAGAATTGTCATTTACAAAAATAGATGAATGATCGTCTGACGTACCAGTAGAACTAGTTCCACTAGTGCTAGTTTCAAACGAGTGGTAATTCTTTCATTTGATAAAGACATATTTAATGGAGTGAAAGATGGAATAGGATGAGAAAATAATTTTTCAAAATAATTAGTTTTAATTTGCTCTATTGACTTTGTAGAAAGATCAGTTGCACCATTATCATCACCAGAACAAAAGACATCACCACAATGTACTGAATTAAAAGATGAAATAGAACCATCATGAGAACATGAAACTACAAAGTCTGTTACAGGAGAACTATAAACAAAAACAGAATTTAAACTAGACTTATGATCTAAAACAGACTGCTAAGAATCAGGTGAACTAATACTAGTGCATCCAAGCCCACTAGTTGGTCCATAGTCATAGTCTTCATGAACGTGCTTAGAATTAACACCCTCTAAACCTGTAGACATACTGTCAGTATCTGTTTTGATTAAATCATTAGAAGGATGAGGAACAGGCATAGGAGAATAACAATAGGTACTAGGCGGAGGATAAACTTTTACATTTTCATATCCCAATTCCGTTTTAATTCCTAGCTCCCCGTTGAGATTTACACAAATCATCATGTTTCATTCCTGATATGGTCCATTTATCTAACTTTGACTGTAGCTTGCTTGTTTCAAATTCAGCAAGGGCAACTCTCTCAGTCAAAGTGTTAATCTCAACATTTCTTTCCAACACGATTCGTTTTAAATGATCACTTTCTTTTAAAGCTTCATTTAATTTTACAAAATATTTTGATTAAATGATTTTAAGTTCATCATTAATTCATTTTAAATCCTTTTCATTATCAACTAATAACCGATTAGCTTTATAAATCCCAAATAATCTTATTTTACAAGCAGATGAACATATATCCTGAATTACCTCATATGGGACTCCCATCACCATCCTTTCGGCCACTAAGGCCTTTTCACATTGGCACACCAGAGTACTTGACTTGTTTTCCTCAATGGTGGTAGCATCATCATCATAATCTTTTCCTCGCCCAGCGCATGAACTTCCTTCCTGCTTTAGACCTTCAGATTTACCTGCCCTCATTCTAGCATCCTTCTCTTCTTTCTAATTCACAAATGACACAACTTTCTCTTTGAATTCTTTGAAAAGGTCAAATCCCTCTTTACCATCTCCCTTCTCTTTCCCTTCAACAAGCTCGACAACCAAATCATGATTTATCTCAGTTCTTGTTTCCTCAACCTCAGCACTCCAATCAAAGTTAGAAATTAATGCAGTCTCTTTTTTATGATTCACATCTTCCTTATCCTTCTCAATTGTTAATCTTGGAACTCCTGAATTGCTGGAATCGGTGACAATTGGTGATGGACATTCACGTTTGAAATATTGTAAGGCCCCGTTCCCGGGACGCCTACAATTGGTCATTCATTGCACATAAAACATATAATTACATATAACTTCCATAAAACATTGCATCGGAAATGACAAAATAGACATCTCATTTCATTATAAAAGCTTTTGCAAAATAATACATCATAATTCGATTACAAAACCCAAGTTGCATTACATCACAAAAGCATTATAAACATGGATGTCATCCTAAAAGAGCCGAGTAGCCGCCCGTGCCATCCTCAGCAATCATTAGCTGCCAACTGGAATCACATAAAAATCAGCATTGCTGAGTGAGTTCTAGTTTTATAATAAAACATACTTTGCTCTCATTCAAACCATTCTTTACTTTCTTTCAAATCATACTGCGCTTTACATTCATTCGTGACCATGCAATATACATACACATTGATAATATAATTATTATCTTCCACTACATTCGTTAACTTTCATTCATTCTACACGTTCGTTCTCCCGAGTCTATTGTGACAATAGGGTCGCTCACCTCATTAGCAATCCCAATGATTGCACGCTATCCGAGTCAGTTGCAACCATAGGGTTGCTCACCTCATTGCCAATCTCAACGATAGCACGCTATCCAAGTCTCTTGCAACAACAAGGTTGCTCACCTCATGGAAACTCATGATAGCATGCTATACGAGTCTGTTGCAACAACAGGGTTGCTCACCTCATAGCAATCTCAATGATTTCACGCTATCCGAGTCTGTTGCAACAACAGGGTTGCTCACCTCATTTATGTGCTTGCAAGCCTTTCCTTCGTTCATTCATCAGTCAATAATGCCTGCATTCTTACTTCATGTTCCTCTTTCATTGTCTTTCACTTTACGTTACATAATACTTCATTCGTTCATTAACATGACACGTAAAGCCACAGAAAGATAAACTTACATCATAACAAGGAACATAACATACACAGTCATCATCATTATACAGGGTAGCATCATACATACATAACATTCATAAACATGCAACAGCATCATGCACAACATGCTCTCTAAGGTCTCAATCATCATCTTACATGATCTTACAGGTACCTTTACATCAAAACGTACATCTGCACTTCCCCCGAAAGTCAGAAGTCAAACTACATTTTCCTTCGGGTACAACAGCCTTATTCGGGTGTATGGACACCCTTTAGTCGCATGGCCTCCATGCGACTGAATATCATGCGAATGAACCAATGCAGATGAACACTCATGTGAATGAACACCAAATCGTGCGAATGGACTAATGCGGATAGACCTCATGCGAATGGGACTAATGCGGATGAGCACTTATGCGACTGGACCTTCAATCGCATGACCTCCATGCGACAGGCCCTTCAATCATGCGAATGGACCTCAACCGTGCGAATTGACCCCAATTTTACCCTATTCGGCCGTATGGCCTCCATTTGGTCTCTAGTCGGTCGCCTAGCCCTAGCTGATGCAGATGCAGTTCCAGCCGAACGCAAACTGCCCTTTTCGACTTCCAAACTCATCTAAACCCCTTCTAAGCCTAAATCAACCATCTTAGACCTTAGGTATGCATACCACAACATCATTCAAGCACACACAAGCCCGAAAACAACCTCTAAATGCATCACAAGCAACACACCCAAATGGGTCAAACACACATACATACAAAAACGGGTTTTCTATGCTTTCCAACCCCAAAATCATTTGAAAAAAAGTAAAAGTGGGGTCCTAGAACTCACACAAATGACACCAAGAAGTAGAGCTTTGGTTTTACTCGCTTCTCGATGATTTTGGCTCACTCGAACCAACCCGAACCAACTTTTTCTCTCTTTTTCTCTTCTTTCACTCTTCTCCTCTTTCTTTTGGTTGAAATATTAGTGTGGGGAGAGGGTAAGGGCTGTCCTCTCCCTTTATATACCCCCACTCACCGTCTTTCTTTCGTTGGCGAGTTTGGTCCCTCGACTTAGGACTTTATTTCTTTTCTTCTTTCGTCGGCTTCAAAATAAATAAATAACCGGGTGTTACAAGTCCACCCCCCTTAAATAGGTTTCGTCCCTGAAACCTATTATTCTTTGAACAAACGTGGGTAATGTTGTCTCATTTCTTCCTCAGTCTCCCACGTTGACTCGGATCCCTTCCTGTGCTTCCACTGTACACGCACCAAGGGAACCACTTTATTTCTCAGCCTTTTCTCTTTTCGATCGATGATTGCCACCGGTTGCTCCACATAATTGAGCCGTCCGTCCACTTCAATATTCGTCAGTGGAACAATTATGTCTTCATTAGCTAAGCACTTTCTCAGATGAGATACATGGAATGTCGGGTGAATTCCACTTAACTCTTCAATCTATAGGCCACCTCTTCTACTCGAGTGATGATTCAGAAAGGGCCTATATACCTTGGGCTCAACTTGCCCCGCTTTCTGAATCAAATAATACCCTTCCAAGGTGAGACCTTCAACATAACCCGGTCACCCACCTGGAATTTGATCGGTCTGCGCCGTTTACTGGCATACGACTTCTGTCTATCTTTGGTTGCCTTCATGAAGGCCTTGATCTTTTCAAGCTTCTCAGTCATCGCCTCGATTACCTTGACGCTCCCCAATTCCTTCTGACCAATATCACCCCAACAAACAGGTGTTCTGCATCTCCTACCGTATAGCATCTCATATGGTGGCATACCAATGTTGGCATGATAGCTGTTGTTGTATGAGAATTCGGCTAGCGGTAGGTGGTCATCCTAACTTCCCCCAAAATCAATCACACATGCCCAAAGCATGTCTTCCAATGTCTGAATGGTCCTTTCTGACTGACCATCAGTTTAGCCGTGCTAATATGTAACCTCGTCCCTATGGCGTCGTGGAATTTCTTCCAAAATTTGGAGGTAAACTGGGTGTCACGATAAGATACAATAGACACCGGCACGCCACGACGAGTTACAATTTCCTTGATGAATAGATCTGCCAACCTCTCAGATGAATATGTCTTGCGGATCGGTAGAAAGTGAGCACTCTTCGTCAGACAGTCAACAATCACCCATATGGCATCGTACCCTTTCGGAGTACGCGGCAGCTTCGTAATGAATTCCATAGTGATATGCTCCCACTTCCATTCCGGTATATCCAAAGGTTGGATCTTCCCATACGGATTCTGATGCTCGGCCTTCACCTGTAGACAAGTAAGGCATTTACTCACATACTCCACTACGTCGTCTTTCATACCCGGCCACCAATAATTCTTCTTCATGTCTTGATACATCTTTGTGGCACCAGGATGAATGGAGTATCGGGTCTTGTGAGCCTCATCCATTATCTTCACCCGTAGATCCCCAAAACGAGGAATCCAAACCTGTCTAAATCGGGTTTTAACACCAAGTGTGTTTCCGCCCAATTCTCCAACCAGACCTCTCATTCTCTCAGAGTTAAGATGATCTTCTTTCAATGCCTCATCTTGAAACTCTTTGACTTGCTTCATCACATCGGAGGCCATGATCAACTGATAAGCTTTCACCCGAATCGGCTCGGGCCTCTCCTTTCGGCTAAGGGCATCAGCCACCACATTGGCCGTGCCCGGATGGTAATGGATCTCACAATCATGATCATTTATAAGCTCTAACCATCTCCTCTGCCTCATGTTCAGGTTCTTCTGCTCAAAGAGGTACTTCAAGCTTTTGTGGTCAGTGAAAATAGTGCACTTTGTCCCGTAAAGATAGTGCCTCCAGATCTTTAGTGCAAAGAGCACCGCTGCTAGCTCCAAATCATGAGTAGGATAATTGACCTCATGAACCTTCAACTACCAGGATGCATAGGCTATAACTTTTTCTCTCTACATCAACACACACCCCAACCCCGAATAAGAAGCATCGGAATAAACCACCAGATCTTCGCTTCCATCGGGTAATGATAGAACAGGAACTTGAGTCAACCTCGCCTTCAGTTCATCGAACACCTTCTCTTGAGCTTGACCCCATATAAAATTTACATCTTTTCGGGTCAACTTGGTTAGTTTAGAAGCAATCTTGGAAAAGTCTAGGATGAATCTTCTGTAGTAGCCCGCCAAACCCAAGAAGCTACAAATCTTAGATGGCGTCTTCGGTGACTTCCATTGCATAACCGCCTCTACCTTTTCCGGGTCCACCATAATCCCATCGGGATTCACCACATGACCCAAGAATTGAACCTCACGCAACCAGAACGCGCACTTGGAGAACTTAGCGTACAATTTCTCCTTCCTTAACGTCTCCAAAACCTCCAGAATGTGACCGGCATGTTCTGTCTTGCTCTTCGAATAAATCAGGATATCATCGATAAACACAATCACAGATTTATCCAGCATCGTCCGACACACACGGTTCATCAAATCCATAAAAGCAGCTGGCATGTTGGTCAAACCAAAAGACATGACAAGAAACTCGTAGTGACCATAGCGCGTGCGAAAAGCTGTTTTAGGGATATCTTGTTCCTTCACCTTCAACTGATGATAACCAGATCGAAGGTCTATCCTTGAAAACCAACTGGCACCCTAGAGCTGATCAAACAAATCATCAATTCTCAGTAAGGGGTAGCGGTTCTTTACTGTCAACTTATTCAGCTCACGGTAGTCAATACACATCCTCATACTACCGTCCTTCTTCTTTACTTACAGGACCGGAGCACCCCAAGGAGAGATACTCGGTCTAATGAACCCCTTATCAAGCAGCTCTTGCAACTGCTCCATCAATTCCTTCATCTCCGTCAGAGCCAACCGATACGGTGCCTTGGCAACAGGCTGGGCACCCGGTATCAGATCAATCTGAAACTCAATCTCTCTATCAGGTGGCACTCCTGGCAAGTCTTCTGGGAACACATCCGGAAAGTCACACACAACCGGTACATCAGACAGTTGTGGTGTTGGTGTATCCACATCCTTTACATAAGCCAAGTAGCCGCTACATCCACACCTCATACACCTTCCCGCAACCACCATCGAAATCACTTTCGGAATCGTAGTAACCCGATCACCATAAACCGTCACTAAAGTACCGTCAGGCGCTGTCAAAAGAAAAATCTTCTTGCGACACACAATGTTCGCCTCGAAGTCCGCCAACCAATCCATCCCAAGAACCAAATCAAAACAACCTAAGGTCATCACGAACGGTCTAACAGGAAACTTATGACCCTCAAGTTCCACATCACAGTTCTCTATCATCTCAGAAATCCTAGTACACTTACTTATGGTAGTTTCTACATCAAAGGGCGCATCAACACGTCTACTACTAACAGGCAGCTTAGCACAGAAAACAATAGAAATAAAACTTTTACTAGCACCCGAATCAAATAACAAAGAAGCTAAAGTTTGGTTGACCAAAAACGTACCGGACACGACATCAGGGTCTAACCTAGCTTCCTCCTATGTCATGGTGAATACCCTGGCGCTCGCCCTCGGTCCTTCACCTCCCGGCTTCTTCGCCTAGGAACTCTCAGCCCATGGCTTCTTGCAGTCCCAACTCATGTGGCCCTCTTCACCACAGTTAAAGCACCAGACCGTATGACAGTCCTTGGCTATATGTCCTGGCTTCCCACATTTGAAGCACACATTCAACCCCAGCCTACATTCCCCGATATGTTCTCTTCCACACCTACCACACTTCTTTATACCAGCACCCGATGCGACCACACGGCGGTCGTCCACCCGTGCCTTCTTGTTACCTGTCGAGGCATCACCCCGAACAAACCTCTTCCCCTGCCAGTTTCGATCACCACCTCCCTTCTTGCCACCTTCAGTCACCACCACCTTCCTCTCATCATATAGTCTCCCTGCCAAATCCACCGCCGACCTAAACGTGCTCGGCCAGGCAGCGATCATGTGCCTGCGAATATCCGCTGACAAACCCTGAATATACCTCTTGATTTTTCGAGACAAAGGTGTCACATGATCCGGCACTAGACATGCCATCTCGTTCAACTTTGTGGTGTACTGTTGGTGTGTCATCGTTCCCGCCTCCAGCTAAAGGAACTCTCTCTCTACCTTATCCATCTCCCGGTAAGGACAGAACTCCTCAATCACCAACTTCTTCAGTTCAGGCAATCTTATTCTCCCAATGGCCCTGCTACCCTCAGCTTGGACAATGTTGTCCCACCAGCACAGAGCCGAATCCACAAAAGAGTGGGTAGCGAACTTCACCTTTTGATCTTCACGGCACTCACTGATATCAAGAACAACCTCCATTTCCCTCACCCACCGGTGAGCAGCAGCAGCAGTGCCATTTCCATCAAAAGTTGGGGGCTTGCATCTCATAAATGCCCCGTAGTTACAGCCTCGTGTCGCCTCCTGCATAGGCTCTTCTTCTTCCTCCTCTTCTTTATCATCCGAGGGAATCGTTTCAGGCTTCGGTTGCTCTCGTCCTCCTAAGGACCTGTTCCTCTCCTTTCTTTCCCCTTCGCTTACTGCCTTAATCACTTCGGTCACCACAGACAGTAGGATCGTCTGCATGACCTGATGAACTTCTTCCACCATAGCCTCCTTTACTGAGGCTCTCAGATTGGCGCTCTCGTCGCCACCCTACGGATGGGGGGTCTCTGGTTCTTCATGAACCACCTTCTCAACTCCGGGTCTCCCTTTCTTGGGTCGCGGTTCAGCACCGTGACCTCCACCCCGTGAAGCTTTTGAAGATCTACCACCGGCCATTCACACACACTGAAAGATTCAAACACTAACACAGTCATTCAAGGGAACAACTCAGTTTATGTCAAGTATAGTAAAGTCCCTAATTACAGTGGCTAGTTGTGATTAGCCACTTACTTTACTCTTCATACCCCAAGCATTACCTGTCCTGACTACATCAGTATTTAAATCTATATACAACACATAACCACATACCATGCGCACATAATACCGGTTAACTTTATGAAAATATATGATGGCATGCAGCTACTCAGATTGGCATCCCATTCCCTTTTCCGTCCCATTCTCAGTTTAAGTTAAGGTTTATTTTGAAAATTTACCCATTTCACTTAAACTTTGGCTCTGATACCAACTTGTCAGACCCCGTTCCCGGGACACCTACAGTTGGTCATTCATCGCACATAAAATATATAATTACATATAACTTCCATAAAACATCACAGTGGAAATGACAAAATAGACATCTCATTTCATTATAAAACTTTTGCAAAATAATACATCGTAATTCGATTACAAAACCCAAGTTGTATTACATCACAAAAGCATTATAAACATGGATGTCATCCCAAAAGAGCCGAGTAGCCGTCCATGCCATCCTCAGCAATCATTACCTGCCAACTGGAAACACATAAAAGTCAGCGTTGTTGAGTGAGTTCTAGTTTTATAATAAAACATACTTTGCTCTCATTCAAACTATTCTTTAGTTCTTTCAAATCATACTGCGCTTTAAATTCATTTGTGACCATGCAATATACATACACATTAATAATATAATTATTATCTTCCATTACATTCGCTAACTTTCGTTCATTCTATACATTCGTTCTCCCGAGTCTGTTGCGACAACAGGATTGCTCACCTCATTAGCAATCCCATGATTGCACGCTATCTGAGTCTGTTGCAACCATAGGGTTGCTCACCTCATTACCAATCTCAACGATAGCACGTTATCCGAGTCTCTTGCAACAACAGGGTTGCTCACCTCATGGCAACTTCACGATAGCACGCTGTCCGAGTCTGTTGCAACACAGGGTTGCTCACCTCATAGAAATCTCAACGATTGCACGCTATCTGAGTCTGTTGCAACAATAGGGTTGCTCACCTCATTTATGTGCTTGCAAGCTTTTCCTTTGTTCATTCATCATTCAATAATGCATGCATTCTTACTTCATGTTCCTCTTCCATTATCTTTCACTTTACGTTACATAATACTTCATTCGTTCATTAACATGACACGTAAAGCCACAAGAAAGATAAACTTACATCATTACAAGAAACATAACATACACAGTCATCAGCATCATACAGGATAGCATCATACATACATAATATTCATAAAAATGCAACATCATCATGCAGAATATGCTCTCTAAGGTCTCAATCGTCATCTTACATGCTCTTACGAGTACCTTTACATCAAAACTTACATCTGCACTTTCCCCTAAAATTCAGAACTCAAACTACACTTTCCTTCGGGTGCAACAGCCTATTCGGGCGTATGGACACCCTTCAGTCGCATGGCCTCCATGCGACTGAACATCATGCGAATGAACCAATGCAGATGAACACTCATACGAATGAACACCCAATCGTGTGAATGGACTAATGCGGATGGGCCTCATGCGAATGAACACCAAATCGTGCGAATGGACTAATGCGGATAGACCTCATGCGAATGGGACTAATGCGGATGAGCACTTATGCGACTGGACCTTCAATCGCATGACCTCCATGCGACTGGCCCTTCAATCGTGCGAATGGACCTCAATCATGCGAATGGACCCCAATCGCACCCTCTTCGGCCGTATGGCCTCCATTTGGTCTCCAGTCGGTCGTTTAGCCCTAGCTAATGCAGAATGCAGTTCTAGCCGAACACAAACTGCCCTTTTCGACTTCCAAACTCATTTAAACCCATTCTAAGCCTAAATCAACTATCCTAGACCTTAGGGATGCATACCACAACATCATTCAAGCACACACAAGCCCGGAAACAACCTCTAAATGCATCACAAGCAACACGCCCAAATGGTCAACACACATACATACACAAACGGGTTTTCTATGCTTTCCAGCCCCAAAATTGTTTGAAAACAAGTAAAAGTGGGGTCCTAGAACTCACAAAAACGACACCAAGAAGTAGAGCTTCGGTCTGACTCGCTTCTCGACGATTTTGGCTCACTCAAACCAACCCGAACTAACTTTTTCTCTCTTTTTCTCTTCTTTCACTCTTCCCCTCTTTCTTTTGGCTGAAATATTGGTGTGGGGAAAGGGTAAGGGCTGCCCTCTCCCTCTATATACCCCCACTCACCGTCTTTCTTTCGTTGGCGAGTTTGGTCCCTCGACTTAGGACTTTATTTCTTTTCTTCTTTTGTCGGCTTCAAAATAAATAAATAACCGGGTGTTACAAATGTCCCAATTGTTTACAGTTGAGACATCTCAGTTTTGACTTATCAAATCCCAGTTTTGAATTAGAAGTTTGTCCGCCGAAGTTCTTCCTACCAGTACGCTCCATAAACCTTCGAGCTCTAAGAGTCAACATTGCCATTTGCCACTGGATGTCAGTTTCTTCAAGATCATCAGGATCTACCTGATAAATGTCTTCCATTGTCTTTCCTTTTCCTTTTAACTCTCCCACCACAAGTGCTTCATAACTTTGAACAAACATTCTGAAGAGGGCCATTGTTTTTTATGGAATTGAAGTTTCAACATTCGCCTTAGAATTAATCTGATCTCTTCCAACTATAACATTTCCTCCTGAGAAATTACTTGCATTAACTCCTCCTTGAATTGAATTATGTATTTGAGAGCTAGCAGCGGATGATAATAAAGCAACATTTTGAGAGAAACCAAATGTAGGCATCATGGTCTGGTTAAATTCCTATCTCTTCATGTCCAACTCAAAGGATTTCAGCTTATTGTTAAT
This sequence comes from Flaveria trinervia, assembly GCA_025506515.1. Classification (NCBI taxonomy): domain Eukaryota; kingdom Viridiplantae; phylum Streptophyta; class Magnoliopsida; order Asterales; family Asteraceae; genus Flaveria; species Flaveria trinervia. The sequence goes on from CM046453.1 coordinate 9,453,437, forward strand.
ATCCATCAGCTTGTAGTCTGTGAACCCTCTTTCTTGTTTTAGCATCCTCATTTGAAGACTCCACTAAGGTGGGAGAAAATCTAGAAGCCTGTTAACTTGTTCACTGTTGGAGAGCTTTTTATCGTATTTCTTTAAGGTGCTTAAAACAGTCAAGAAACGATTTGTGAGATCTGACAAACTCTCGTTCTTGTATCCAACAAAGGAATTGAATTCCTTCTCAGCTTGAATGCTCTTATCCTTTACCAAAACTACATTACCATCATAAAACCCACATAGGGCATCGTAAAGAGATTTAGAATTTTTATGCTCTACAAAACGATTGTAAATATCTGGTGCCAGGCAAAGAGTTAAAGCACCAAAAGCCTTTTGGTCACGATCGATCAACTTCAGATCCTTTTCAGTGAAAGAAGTTGGGTCCTTATTTTGAGAGACAACATCACCAACAGTGACAGTTGGTATGTGAGGACCAGAAATAATCGATTCCTATTGGTTGTGATCAGTGTAAAAGAAGAAAGCTTTGAGACATCTCTTCCAATCTTCAAAATTGTCTCCGTTAATGAGTCTCGGAGGCCTATTGGGAGCAACACTTTCAAGATCGGCAAGTGTGAGTGATGTTAACTTAGACATTGTAGTTTCGCAGGGATTGATGTAGTTTCGGCAAGAAAGGAGATAATTTCCCTGAAAATTTCGTAGAAAAAGGTAACTTCATAGACAATTTCGCAAAGAGAACTACTTTCGCTGATACTTTCGCAGAGGAAGCTAATTTCGCTGACAATTTCAGCAGCAGTTTTGCTAGCCAATTGTCATAACAGGCTTAGTTTCGCTAGTAGGTTTGCACGAAACAAGTTGAACTTTCGTTCAAAAACACTTTCGGCAGCAATTTCACTTGTTAACCCTTCATAATCACTGATGAACTTTCGTTCAAAAAGACTAGTTTCGCAGAACAACTAGAGAACGATTTCAATAGCAATATCCCCCATAGTTTCGCTGGAAGATGATTAACAGTTTCGCTGAATGAATTGTAGTTTCGCTGGTCGATCCTAAAACCCTTTTTCAACCCAAAATCAGTCTGAAATAATCAAAAACTCAATGAATTTGAGATTTGATGATTAGCAAGGCTTCCACAACCGAAAAAAGGTAAACTCAATCAATTTCCACATCAAAAACATCCAATAAGGAACTGAAAATTGATTGAAACTAGATATTGAACAAAAAAACACTAAATAACTCAACAAATCATGAGCACTAAGGCTTTGATACCATATTGTTGGTCCATGTGATCGTATTACAGTGCAAATGATATAAAGAATCGTTCAATATCCAACAAATATGCTAAACAACAAGAACAAAGAGGATTGAACACAACAAGAACTCATTCATAATAAGACAATGATCATCAACAATCAATAACATAAACCACAATGATATTCCTGTGTATTAACTGCTTTGAAATAGTAACTTGCAACAATAATAATCGATTAGGGTTTTGCAAGCTTACCCAACAATGAAAAAGATCAATTCTATATAAAGCAGTCATAGTTTCCCAAACAGTTTCGCTGCCAGCGAAACTGTACTACCGAAACTATAGTTTCGCCGGCAAAAACAATAGTTTCGTTGAGCTAACCAATCAGCTGACTGTGAGCGAAACAGTCTCACTGGACTGCAATATTACATAAAACTAAATACATACAAAAAGAAACTAACAAAAGACCTATTACAATCAAAAGTAAATAATCTAAACTAAGGTGAGTCCAACCTATACATGATCTTCACCTATAAATGCCACCTAATTCGTGGAAAAATAAAACAATTCGAATACCTACGCAGATAATTGTACCCTAGCCATCCAGAGACTTAAGAAAACCTGTTCCAAGTTCATAGATCACAGTTGATCGTGTTCTAATCATTCGTAACATTTAATTAATCGTTAGATTGATCTAAACTATGTTCTCCCTGATTGGATCGCTAATCAAATAGGATTCCGCACTATTTGAGTTGGTATACGCGTAGAATCAGTTAGTACTCCGTACAAAAACGGTCCTAACAAGTGGTATTAGAGCTTTGGCTCTTGATTTTGCGTGTGATTCGATCATTTTGGTGTAAAAATCACGTTTTTTTTCATTCAAAAACACCATATTTTTTAGTAAAACAGTGTTTTCGATGTCTCCAGATCCAAAAGTTTATGTTTTTCGGCTTACGGAAGATTAGGGTTTGTGAAAAATCGTATTTTTGTGTCAAAGTACCAAAAACCCTCGAATTTTCAAAAACAGCAGCCTTCAGTCGCACGATTGACTCAATCGCACGACTGAACTCACTCGCACCTCCCATATGCACGATTGAACTCAGTCTCCCATTCCTTCGCACGACTGAACAATCTCATTCGCATTGTTCATCGGCATCTGCCCAATCGCACGACTGTTCATCCGCATCCAATTGCACGATTGGCTCAACCGCATTTGTTCAATCACACGATTGATTCATTCGGACTTCTCCATTCGCACGAGTGAATAAGTTTCAGTTTGAAATTCAAAGTTAATAAAAATGGAAGATCAGTACTCAGCATTTACTGTCGGTAGGGATTCACGGATCCAGAATTTATTGCTTCTGGAGAATGAAATTGGAAATCACAATAAGCCCCCTAAGCTCATAACGCTAGATGATTACCCTCAATGGAAGCAAAGGTTCGAGATATACCTAAATGGAGTTGATCCCAATATGTGGGAATCAATCAAGACAGGTTATAGCATGCCGGTTGGTGTTGATGGAGTTAAACTTACCTTGGGTGGCATGACTGATAGCCAGAAGGTGAAGTACAACACAGAGAAGAAGGTGTATGCTTTGTTGACCCAGTCAATTTCTAAGGATATATTCCATCAGTTTTCTGAGAACAAACAAGCCAAGAAGTTATGGGAGGCTCTTGAAAAACGGTATGACGGGAAGGCGACGTTGAGGGCATTAAAGGCAAAGGCTTTAAATAAGGATTTTGATAACTTCTCTTCGATAGGAAAAGATAGCCTGGATGACATCATCGATCGTTTTTACCACTTGATGAGTGAGCTGCACACTCATGGGGTAACCACGTCCATGGAAGACAACGTGTCGAGTTTTGCAGATGGATTACCAGAGAAGTGGTTTCATTTGGGTCAAATCTAAGACAGAATGATATGCTTGCAAAGTTGGATATTAACAATTTCATTCTGAAGCTGAGAGAGGAAGAGTTGAGGATGAAGTACAGGTTTCAAAAAGGATCATATGATCAAAACCCGTCACTTTATAACACATCTCCCACTCCAAAGAGTTCAGGAGCACCACTTCAAACGGCATTCGTGTCCAGTTCAGCCACTCCGTCTCAAGCCACTACTTCAGGATCTGACACATCAGGGTCATCTTGCACCCAATATATAGTACCTGAAGCAAGTACTATGAAATTGAAGACCGAGAATCTCGGTAATGTTACTTTAGAGGTTGCAAAGGAGCGTATGGACCTGTTAGCTGTAGTTGTTCACTCTTATGATGGTCTAGTTGTAGGAAAGATTAGAAACGGCCATCTCGCCGATGAAGACTACGAGCAGGTAGATGAAACTAAACTCGAAAGAATGGATATCATGTGGGCGTTAGCTAGTGCTGTCCGGAGAACTAAGAACTTTGTGAAGAAACTTGATAGAACTTGATAGCCACAAAGGATACAACTTTTGGTTTCGACAAAACCAAAGTTACATGTTTTAACTGTGGAGAAAAGGGGCACTTCAAGCGTGAATGTGTTAAGCCCAAGACGACAGGCAACGGGAATCCTTTCTTAACCTTCAATTGTCAAGACAAATCCACAAATGCACAAGAGACTAAGGCCTTGACTGCACAAGACGACGAAGGGCAAGATTGGACCTTTTGTTTTGTATCTCCAGGAGAAAACAACATTGCCTGTGTTGAGGGTTTGGATGACGACTCTATATGCGAAGGTGAAATTGCAGTGGAACTAGTGATGTCTAATAATGAAAAAACTGCGAATGTGGTCAATCACCTGAATGAAGAAGGTCTCAGGACAACATGTTCAGAATCAACAACACCCGAACAATCAAACTCTGCTATAATGGCTGATTCAATCGAATCTTCTCAGGTAAGTACCAAAGACCAACTGTTTGATAGTCATGCCTATAATGAATGTAATAAATTTAGAGAAAGCGTAGACTCAAAATTTGCTAGGTTATTAGATCACAATGATAGCTTTATAAATGACTTACAACTATGCACAGAAGCAACCAGATTTTAAAACAAAATGAGCACAGTTATAAAGAGAAAATAGAACTGTTAAATAAACAACTAAAGGAAACCAAAGTTGTTGCTTTTAACCAAGCAAATGACATAAAGTTCTATTTAAACTCCCTAGAAGAAACTAAGAAAGAAAAAGCAGTCTTGGAAGTTGAAGTAAATCATTAAGATAAAAAACTACATAGTTGGACCAGTTCTTCTCACATAGTCCAGCACTTAGTGAAAGAACGCAACAACGGGGAGGGTTTGGGTTATAAAGTGGTTCCACCACCACATGAGACATTGTTGAATGCAAAATGTAAACCAATTAATCACAACCCAATCAAGGATCATGTGGTGACCACTCCTCTAGTTAGTGATCCAGATTCCACAAGTAAACTAGTGGAATCTGTCACTAAACAGAAGGAGGCCACATTGAAGTCGAAAGGTAAAATGCCCATTGTTAATTTGTATGAACAATTTGAAAAGGTTAAGGTAAATTCAGGTTCAAACATATCTAATTCTGAACCCAAAAAAACCAAACAAGTTAACCAATCACGTGCACCATGTCTTACTCCAAATAAACAAAAGAGTAAAGATGTTAAAAATATTCAAACAATGAATTTTGTTAAAGAAGCTAAAACATCTAAACAAGAAGTGTCAAAACCCAAACAGACTGGAGTTACACATGTGTCATACACTTCCCCATAGAAACAGTTCCACCAACATGTCAAAAGTAGATCATGCTACAATTGTGGAAAGTATGGACACATTGCTTCTAACTGTCCTTATTATCAGACACCAAGAAAGAAAATTGAACTTCATGACACTAACCAAGTTCTTCTAAAAGGAGTTCAGTCACTCCACTAGAAGAATTAGTGAACATAAAGTTCAAACCGTAAGCCAGTCGTCTGTTTATCACAAATAGGCCTTACACAAAACTGGATTATGGAAAGAAAAAACAAGTCCAATGTCTAATAATGAGCACAAGAAGAAGAATGATTTGTCCTCTCCCTCAAATGGACAGTGGGTAGAATTTATGATGTGTGATTCCACCGGTCACCCAAGCCAATTAAGGCTTGGGTACCTAACCTAAACTAATCATTTCCTTTGAATGTGCAGGGTGTCCGCTATAGTGCTACTACAAATACCTAGATTGTTGATAGCGAGGCATCAAGGCACATGACTGGAAACCTGTCTCTCTTGTCAAATGTCAAACAAATAAAGGAGGACACGTTTCATTTACTGGAAATAAAGGAGGTTATATCATTGCACAAGGGGAAGTAGGAAACCAGAAAGTGAAATTTGATAAGGTAAACTATGTTCAAAATAATTTACGTTCTGTATCCCAGATATGTGACAAAGAATACAAAACTGTATTTGACAACAAGAAGTGCTATGTTTTGAAAAAGAACTATGTCATCCCCGGAGGACCAAGTTTTAATGTCAGCTTCAAGATATAATGATTTGTATGTCTTGGACCTATCAAAGGCCTCCACAACCGATCATGATGAACAATGCTTCTTGTCAAAGGCAACAAAAAAAGAATCCATCTCCTGGCATAGGAGAATGGGACACATTAATCCACGAAAGATGAATCACTTGATCCAGAATTATCTAGTACGTGGAGTAAATGTCAAGAACTTCCAATAACTGGATTTTTGTGTCGCATGTAAGAAAGAAAAATAGACGAAGAAGTCTCATAAGACAAAGAAAGTTCACTGTAAGGCCCCGTTCCCGGAGACCTCATAGTTGGTCATTCATTGCACATAAAACAATATAATTACATTTGCCTTACGAAAACATTGCAGCAGAAACATAAAAAAATATAACTTTTCATATCATTACAAACGTTTTTGCAAGTTAATACAAGCGTACATTTCAAAACATTATTCGTTCACATTACAATGCAAAAACATTAACAAAAGAATGCCATCCAAAAGAGCTGAGTAGCCGCCCCGTGCCATCCTCAGCAACGTTTACCTGTCAACTGAAAACGTATAAAAGTCAGCGTTGCTGAGTGAGTTCTAGTTTTATAATAAAACATTCATTACATCGGTAAAATCGTTATTTATTTCCTTTCGGAGTCATACTATACTTTTCATTCGTTCGTGATCATACATCATACCTACATACAAATAATATCATTATTATCTTCCATTACATTCGTTCATTAATTACTTCTAGTGACATGTACATTACCCCGAACATTATGCACGAAGCGGGTAACTGGGCCTGAGGTCTTTCATAGACCTCGAACATTGTGCACGAACCTGACTCCAGTACCTAAGGCAAGCGGCGAGGATTCCATTCATTTGGTCAATCACAAGGATTGGACCCCAATATGCATCCTTTGGGGTAGCTAACCCGCACACCGTTGAGCTAATACGCACACCGTTGAGCTAATACCTACATAGGGTGTGCACCTCCATACGTTTGCTTGCAAGACTTTTTAAGTTCATTTGTTTGTTAATGCATGCATTCATTCGTCACGTTCCTTTTTCATTATCTTTCACTTTACGTTACATAATACTTTTGGTTCATTCATTATCATAACACGTAAAGTCATAGGAAAGATAATCATGCATTATATAAGGAACATAAACATATCATACAACCATACATCACATCATACATCACATCATCATAACATCAATGACTTCAAAAAGTCAACTTACATAGCCCCGGGAATCTCCCAAGTCAAAGCCTACATTAAACTTTTTCCCCAAAAATCAGAAAATATTCTAAGTCCTTAGGCGCATGGGCACTATGCAGGCGCATGGACACTATGCAGGCGCATGGGGAACACTGAGGCACATAGGCAACTTTCAGGCGCATGGGCACTATGCAGGCGCATGGGGAATCCTGGACGTCTAGACACTTAGTTAATTCCAGCCCAATTCTAGGCGCATGGGTACTATTCAGGCGCATGAACACTTAGGCGCATGGGCCACTTGGGCACATGAGCACTATTAGGGTGCATGGCCCTACACTTAGTCATTCGACTAACATTTCTAGGCGCATGGACCACTGTTCAGGCGCATGGGCTATACTTAAAACATTTCTAAGGCAAATTTTGGGCGCATGAGCTACTGTTTAGGCGCATGGCTTACACTTAACCTTCTAAGACATTTTCAGGCGTATGAACACTTATCTAGGCGCATGAGCTTCTGTGAAACATGTTTCTAGGATGTTTTCAACCCCAATCATCAAACCCATCTGTCCTAAGAATAATGTGGCTATTCTAAACATGAGTAGCCTATAAACATTCAAGAACCAACATCCAACATACACAATACATACGGATATTCACACATAAACTTTGTAAAATTGTTGTAATATGTTTTCAGCCCCAAAGATAGTTTAAAACATGTAAAAACCGGGGTCTAGAACTCACCTGATGCAACTTGGGTGTTTCTTCCTTTCTAACCCGCTTGCAATGAGTTCAAACACCTAGAAACAACACCTCACACAAGCACCCGAGCACATACACAACACATAAGCACATAAACACATAACCGGGATAAAAACCCGTCATAAACACATAAAAACCATGAATTCTTACCTTGAATTCGTTCACTTCTTCTTCTTCTACAAGCCAGGAGTTTTCCCCTGCTCTCTCTCTCTAAAACCGAAGAAATGTTGATGTGAAGTGAGGGTGGACGGCCATGCCCATCTTTACACCAACTTTTTCAAAGTTTTGTCCTTTTGGACACTTTTAGTCCCTCCACTTGGACTTTATTACATTTCTTTCTTTTTATTCCTCATAACTTGTCTTTTAAAAATAACCGGTGTTACAAGTCCACCCCCCTTATATAGGTTTCCTCCCCGAAACCTGTTATTCCTCAAACAGATGAGGATAATGCTGCCTCATCTCCTCCTCAGTTTCCCACGTAGACTTGGATCCCTTCCTATGCTTCCACTGTACACGCACAAGAGGAACCACTTTATTTCTCAGCCTTTTCTCTTTACGATCGATGATTGCCACCGGTTTCTCCACATAATTGAGTTGTTCATCTACTTTGTTATCCTCCAGTGGAACAATCATATCTTCATCAGCTAAGCATTTTCTCAAATGAGATACATGGAATGTCGGGTGAATTCCACTTAACTCAGCTGGTAACTCTAATCTATAGGCCGCCTCTCCTAATCGAGCAATAATTCAGAAAGGTCCTATGTACCTTGGGCTTAGCTTACCTCGTTTCCTGAATCAGATAATACCCTTCCAAGGTGAGACCTTCAACATAACCCGGTCACCCACCTGGAACTCAATCGGTCTGCGTCGTTTATCGGCATACGACGTCTATCTATCTTTGGCTGCCTTCATGAAGGCTTTAATCTTCTCAAGCTTCTCAGTCGTAGCCTCGATTACCTCGATGCTCCCTAATTCCTTTTGACCAATATCACCCCAACAAACGGGTGTTCTGCATCGCCTACCATATAGCATCTCGTATGGTGGCATGCCAATGCTGGCATGATAGCTATTGTTGTACGAGAATTCAGCTAACGGTAAGTGGTCATCCCAAATTCCCCCAAAATCAATCACACATGCATCGTTTGGGGATGATAAGCCGTGCTAATATATAACCTTGTCCCCATGGCATCGTGGAATTTCTTCCAGAATTTAGAGGTAAACCGGTGTCACGATCAGACACAATAGACACCGGCACACCATGACGAGTTACAATCTCCTTGATGCACAGGTCAGCCAACCTCTCAGATGAATATGTCTCACGGATCGATAGGAAGTGAGCACTTTTCGTCAAACGGTCAAAAATCACCCATATGGCATCGTACCCCTTCGGAGTACGGGCAGCTTCGTAATGAAATCCATGGTGATGTGCTCCCACTTCCATTCCGGTATATCCAAAGGTTGGATCTTCCCATACGGCTTCTGATGTTCGACCTTCACTTGTAAACAAGTAAGGCACTTACTCACATACTCCACCACGTCACGCTTCATACCCGGCCACCAATAGTCTTTCTTCATATCTTGATACATCTTTGTGGCACCAGGATGAATGGAGTATCAAGTCTTGTGAGCTTCATCCAAAATCCTCACACGTAGATCCTCGAAACGAGGAATCCACACCCGTCTAAATCGAGTTTTAACACCAAGTGTGTTTTCACCCAATTCTCCAACCAGACCTCTCATTCTTTCAGAGTTTAGATGATCTTCCGTCAGTGCCTCATCTTGAAACTCCTTGACTTGCTTCATCACCTCAGAGGTCATGATTAGTTGATAAGCTTTCACCCGAATTGGTTCGGGCCTCTCCTTTCGGCTAAGGGCGTCCGCCACCACGTTAGCTTTGCCCGGATGGTAATGGATCTCACAATCATAATCCTTTATGAGCTCTAAATATAGCCTCTGCCTATATTCAGGTCCTTCTGCTCAAAGAAGTACTTCAAGCTCTTGTGGTCGGTGAAGATGGTGCACTTCGTTCCATACAGATAGTGCCTCCAAATCTTTAGTGCAAAGACCACGGCCGCTAGTTCCAAGTCATGAGTAGGGTAGTTGACCTCATGAACCTTCAGTTGTCGGGATGCGTAGGCTATAAATTTTCCTCTTTGCATTAAAACACACCCTAACCCCGAGTAAGAAGCATCTGAATACACCACCAAATCTTCGCTTCCATCGGGTAACGACAAGACAGGAGCTTGAGTCAACCACACCTTTAACTCCTCGAACGCCTGTTCTGAGCTTGACCCCATGTAAACTTTACATCCTTCGGGTCAACTTAGTCAGTGGAGAAGCGATCTTGGAAAAGTCTTGAATGAACCTTCGATAATACCCCACCAACCCCAAGAAACTACGAATCTCGAATGGCGTCTTTGGAGACTTCCATTGCATCACTACCTCCACCTTAGCCGGGTCCACCATAATCCCATTGGGATTCACCACATGACCCAAGAACTGAACTTCACGCAACCAAAACACGCACTTGGAGAATTTTGCATACAACTTTTCCCTCCTCAACGTCTCCAGGACCTCTCGAATGTGATCGGCATGCTCAATCTCACTCTTTGAATAAATTAGGATATCATCGATAAACATAATCACTGATTTATCCAACATAGGCCGACACACACGGTTCATCAGATCCATAAAAACAGCTGGCGCATTGGTCAAACCAAAGGACATGACAAGAAACTCGTAGTGACCGTAGCGTGTACGAAAAGTTGTTTTAAGGATATCCTGCTCCTTCACCTTCAACTGATGGTAACCAGATCGGAGGTCTATCCTTGAAAACCAACTGGCACCCTAAAGCTGATCAAACAGATCATCGATTCTTGGTAAGGGGTATCAGTTCTTCACTGTTAGCTTGTTCAACTCACGGTAGTCTATACACATCCTCATGCTACCGTCTTTCTTCTTCACAAATAATACCGGAGCACCCCAAGGAGAGATACTCGGTCTAGTGAACCCCTTATCCAGTAGTTCTTGTAAGTGCTCCATTAACTCTTTCATCTCAGTCGGAGCCAACCGATACGGTGCTTTGGCAACGGGTTGAGCACCGGGTATCAAGTCAATTTGGAACTCAACCTCGCGATCTGGCGGCACACCGGGCAAGTCTTTCGAGAATACGTCCGGAAAGTCGCACACCACTGGTACTTCGGATAATTGCGGTACTGACGCATCCACATCTTTTATGTATGCCAAGTAGGCACTACATCCCCGTCTCATGCACTTTCCCACCACCGCCATCGAAATCACCTTCGGGATCGTCGTGACGCGATCACCATAAACCATCACCTTATTCCTGTCAGGCGTTGTCAATTGGATCATCTTCTTGCGACACACGATGTTTGCTTCATAGGTCGCTAACCAGTCCATCCCTAGTACTACATCAAATCCACCTATGGGTATCACGTGTAACCTAGAAGCAAACCTATAATCTTCTAGTTCTATGGCACAGTCCTCTATCACATCAGTAATTCTAGTGGACTTACCGATAGCAGTTTCTACATCGAAGGGCTCACCAATACATCTGCTCTTATTGGGAAACTTAGCACCAGAATCAAACAACATAAATGAAAGAGTTTGGTTTACTAGAAACAAACCTGACACCACGTCGGGGTCTGTCCTAGCCTCCTCCCGAGTCATCGTGAAAGCTCGGGCACTTGCCTTCTGTCCTTCTCCTCCAGCCTTCTTCGATCCTGAACCATCCGCCCTTGCCCTCTTACAATCTCTGCTCAGATGACCTTTCTCCCCACAGTTGTAACACCTGCCAACCCCACAATCACTAGCCATATGGCCAGGCTTCCCACACTTGAAACAAACATTCAACCTCCATCTACACTCGCCACTGTGCTCCTTCCCATACTTGCCACCGTGCTCCTTCCATTACATTCATTAACCTTCGTTCATTCATTACTTCTAGTGACAAGTACATTACCCCGAACATTATGCACGAAGCGGGTAACTGGGCCTGAGGTCTTTCATAGACCTCAAATATTGTGCATGAAGCTGACTCCAGTACCTAGGGCAAGCGGCAAGGATTCCATTCATTTGGTCAATCACAAGGATTGGACCCCAATATGCATCCTTGTGGTAGCTAACCCGCACACCATTGAGCTAATACCTACATAGGGTGTGCACCTCCATACGTTTGCTTGCAAGACTTTTTACGTTCATTCGTTTGTTGATGCATGCATTCATTCGTCACGTTCCTTTTTCATTATCTTTCACTTTACGTTACATAATACTTTTGGTTCATTCATTATCATAACACTTAAAGTCATAGGAAAAATAATCATACATCATATAAGGAACATAAACATATCATACAACCATACATCACATCATACATCACATCATCACAACATCAATGACTTCAAAAAGTCAACTTACATAGCCCCTGGAATCTCCCAAGTCAAAGCCTACATTACACTTTTTCCCCAAAAATCAGAAAATATTCTAAGTCCTTAGGCGCATGGGCACTATGCAGCTGCATGGACACTATGCAGGCGCATGGGGAACACTTAGGCGCATGGGCAACTTTTAGGCGCACGGGCACTATGCAGGCGCATGAGTGCTTAGGCACTTGGGGAATCCTAGACGTCTGGACACTTACTCAATTCCAGCCCAATTCTAGGTGCATGGGTACTATTCAAGCGCATGAACACTTAGGCGCATGGGCCACTTGGGCGTATGAGCACTATTGGGGTGCATGGCCTTACACTTAGTCATCCGACTAACATTTCTTGGCGCATGGACCACTGTTCAGGCCCATGGGCTATGCTTAAAACATTTCTAAGGCAAATGTTGGGCGCATGAGCTACTGTTTAGGCGCATGGATTACACATAACCTTCTAAGACATTTTCAGGCGTATGAAAACTTATCTAGGCGCATGAGCTTCTGTGAAACATGTTTCTAGGATGTTTTCAACCCCAATCATCAAACCCATCTGTCCTAAGCATAATGTGGCTATTCTAAACATGAGTAGCCTATAAACATTTAAGAACCAACATCCAACATACACAATACATACGGGTATTCACACATAAACTTTGTAAAATTGTTGTAATACGTTTTCAGCCCCAAAGATAGTTTAAAACATGTAAAAACCGGGGTCTAGAACTCACCTGATGGAACTTGGGTGTTTCTTCCTTTCTAACCCGCTTGCAATGAGTTCAAACACCTAGAAACAACACCTCACACAAGCACCCGAGCACATACACAACACATAAGCACATAAACACATAACCGGGATAAAAACCCATCATAAACACATAAAAACCATGAATTCTTACCTTGAATTCGTTCACTTCTTCTTCTTCTACAAGCCAGGAGTTTTCCCCTGCTCTCTCTCTCTAAAACCAAAGAAATGTTGATATGAAGTGAGGGTGGGCGGCCATGCCCACCTTTACACCAACTTTTTCAAAGTTTTGTCTTTTTGGACACTTTTAGTCCCTCCACTTAGACTTTATTACATTTCTTTCTTTTTATTCCTCAAAACTTGTCTTTTAAATAACCAGGTGTTACATTCACTCAATTGACTTGCCTCTTGAGCATCTTCACATGGATCTATTTGGCCTAGTTAGTACAAAGAGCATTACAGGCAATTTGTACTGTTGTGTAGTTACGGAAGATTACTCAAGATGTTCTTGGGTGATGTTTCTGAAATCCAAATTAAAGACATTTGAATCATTCAAAGAGCTCGTAACTACATTGGAGTCACTCCACAAGCTTAAGGTAAGACAAGTTCGCTCAGACAACGGTACCAAGTTCAAGAACTAATGGATAGAGGATTCTGCAAAGAAAAAGGAATTGTGCACCGGTTCACATCTGCCTACACTCCTCAAGTGAAAGGGGTTGCTGAGAGAAAGAGTCGAAGTTTGATAGAGATAGCCCGAATGATGCTAGCAGACTCGAAACTGCCTATCCAATTTTGGAATGAGGTAGTAGCTAACGCTTGTTACACCCTCAACTGAGTCTTAGTGGTCAAACGTCATGGTAAAATGTGCTATGAGTTGCTCCAACGACATAAACCAAATCTGGAGTACCTCGAGCCATTTGGCGCACCATGTACGCTGTTGAAGAAAACTTAGTCAGGGAAGTTCAGCGAGAAGGCCGAAGAAGGAATTTTCTTAGGATACAACATACCGAATAAGATAGTTTACAACAACTCCACGGGTCAAGTAGAAGTGTGGTGCAACGTTGATGTACAGAGATACACCACCCCCTTGCTGGAAAAGGACCCTTATTCTTTTACAATTATGATGGATTCTTTAAGTCTTTCAACATCCCTCTCTCCCCTTCTGAGGATGAGTTATCGACCAGAATGATGTACGAAGAGTTAAATACACCATCACTGGACCTGACGACTTCAGCATCACAAGGTGAGTCTTATAGTTCTTCAGGTGGAGCACTTGAGGTAAGTGACTCCTCCTCTGATGATGAAGACGTGACAAATGATCAAGTGGCTCAGGAGGAACAGGTTCCTACTACTGCAAGTACACAAGCATCAGATGTTGATGTCTCTGTCATTTCGGAACCTCACACCCCTACTGCCTCAGATACTGAACCTGGTGTTCACAATCTTGATAATGAGGTAGTTGTTCCCACCATTCTTGGATCATGACTAAATGCTTATCATCCTTTGGATAATGTCATTGGATATGTTCGATCAGGAGTACAGACAAGAAATCAGCTATACTCAACTGATTATGCCTCAGTGATGGAAAAGGGATATCTTCATGATGGTGCATATTGATGTTTTGTGTCTCAATTTGAGCCAAAATATGGAGTGAAGCCCTAAACGACGAGGCATGGATGATTTCCATGCAAGAAGAACTTCTTCAATTCAAGAAATTAGGCGTATGGACACTGGTGGATAGACCTAAAGGTGCTAAGGTCATAGGTACCAAATGGGTCTTGAAATGCAAGAAAGATGACCAAGGGTTATAATAAGAAACAAGGCTCGTCTTGTAGTTCAAGGATTTCGACAAGTCGAGGTTATTGATTACAATGAAGTGTTTGCACTTGTGGCGAGAATGGAAGTAATCCGTATCTTCCTAGCCTATGCATCGTATATGAAGATAAAGTTTATCAACTAGATGTGAAGAGTGCATTCCTTCATGGTGAAATCCGGGAGATAGTGTACATCAGTCAACCCGAATAATTGGAGGATCCGTATCACCGGGACAAAGTTTACAAACTAGATAAGGCTCTTTACGGGCTCCATCAAGCCCCAAGAGCATGGTATGAAAAGCTCTCGACTCATCTTGTGAAACACGGTTTTCGCAGAGGAGTGATTTACTGTACACTGTTTATCAAAGAAAAGGATGGTGACTTACTGCTAGTTTAGATCTATATTGATGACATAATCTTTGGTTCCAAAAACGAAGCATTATGCAAAGAATTTGAAGCAGTAATGAAAGTTGAATTTGAAATTAGTGACATGGGAGAGATGAAGTTCTTTCTCGGGTTACACGTGGATAAGACACCAAAGGGGATTTCTACATCAGACCAAGTATGTAAGCGATATAAGCATGGGATCCACAAATGCTTGTTGAAATAATTAAACTTAAATCATCACAATGTGTGTCAAAAATCTATGTATGGATTTAAGAGGAAGTATACTGACAATCATCGTGAGCTACAATTCTTGAAAGTCAAAATCATTATGTGCATGGTGTAGCTCTAGTATGATTTCCTAAAATTGATGTTGTCTATCAGTGAAAAACAAGGATCAACCTATCAAAATTGTTTATCAAAGTGTCCCGAGTGAGTCTGATATACATGTATGATTCCAAAATGAATCGTACCAGAAATGATTAACTGGGAATGAAACTGTATTGTCCAAGAAGTAAAATCAATTAGAATTATTCTAATAGGTTGTATTTCATCTCAACTTAAAAATACAAAAATATGTCTTGTTGCTATTCTAAATTTCAAAGTTGTTCTGTTTAATTTTAGTAAATTGTATAGTAAGAGTCAGACTCAACAACTCGTTGTAATCTGTGAATCACTCACTCAAAAGGGTCACGTCTGAGGTGACCAAAACATTCAAATTAAAATGAGTCACGCATGAGGTGACAATTTCATTTTAAGTAAAAGGATCACGTCTGAGGTGATCAACAGTGTTTTCCAATTAAAAGGGTCATGTCTGAGATGATCATCGCTAAAAATTGTGTTATTTATTGTTAAAAAGATAAGTGTTTAAAGTGCATAATGTCAAATTAACAAGTCAGAGTCATACGCACGAATGGACCATAAGTATGGACCAGTCGCACGAATGGGGCATGAGTATGAACAATTCATACGATTGGATCACAAGAATGAACCAATCACACGAATGGAGGTGACCGAATGAGTCAGTCGCACGACTGAAACCTAGTCACACAACTGAAGGTGACCGGCTGAGCCAATCGCACGACTAAGCTCCAATCGCACAAATAAGAGTCTGAATGGATCCAGTCGCCTGATTGAAGCCAGATTCAGTATAAATAGGGCTAAAGTTGGTCGCATATTTTCATCACCCCTCAATCGCCCTAAAATCGCCCGAAAGTAGCGACACTCTGCCAAAATTTGATTAAATCGATTTCTCTTCACCATTGTGTTACTGACGAGGTGCTACATCATCTGTAGGTAATTAACAACCCAAATCGCACAAAATGCACAGTGAAAACAAACCCTAATGGGCCCAAATTGTTCAAAATCAAGAAATAAGTGATAACCAACAAACAAACCATATAAACGTGAAAATTGGTTAAAATGAAAGACATACTTCAACAATTAGGGTTCCTGTGAGTCTAAAGAACCTAAACACAATGTTTAACTTCCATTTTTGACCTAGATTCAGGATTAAAGTGTCGAGCAGAGATGTATACAATTGGTCACTCCGAATGAACTTCAATCGCACGATTGAATTGGGTGAATAACACAATCGGCCGAATGAACTAGGCGTATGAGCACAATCGCCCGATTGAACTCAACCGCATGCTCAGTCGCCCGATTAAACTCAGACGCATGCTTAGTCGCCCGATTAAAGTCAGTCGCATACTCCATCAACCAACTGAACTCAGTCGTATGGTTCAATCGCACGATTGAACCAGACTGATTTCTAAACAGTTTAAGTTTCAATTGTTTCTGTTATGAATTTATCTAACGTTTATGTGTCTTATGTTAAAGAAACATGGTAGAAAGGTGGACTATAAACACCAAGCACAACATATGTGCCCACCTTGATCCTACATCCCGGAACGCTGTTGAGTTCTCAGGGATTATAGCTTTTCTACGTCGTCACGGATCTTCAGAGCTATCTCGACTCAGTTCACACCTTATAGATCTATCCAGCAGTCTTTCTGGGAGAGTGCCAGGGTAGACAGCTCAGCTGAGCCCCATTGTATACGAAGCTATATCTTGGGTCAAGAGATTGTGATCACGGAGGAGGATTTGAGATGGGTTTTAGGCTTGGGTGAGGACGGAAAACCCCAAACTAAGCTACATCCCCTGACTGCCCGGGGATGCTTCATAAGGATCAAGTATGCCGGCGACTTAAATATCGGGGTGTTGAACAGAGTAACATGTGTCCGCAATTTAAGTATATGGCACATGTGATCCTGAAGTGCATAGCTTCCAAGCATGGAGGATTTGACGACCTCTCCGACCAAATCCAGAATGCTTATGTTGCACTGGTACTGAACCACCCGTTCAGTTTTTCCCGTATGATTTTCTCCTACATGATCGAGAACTTAGAGGCCAAAGGCGAGGAAGGCTTCTGAATGTACCCCCGATTTCTACAGATGATCATTGATGAGAAGCTTCCTTCGCTACCTAAGGAGAGTCATGATGCAGTCTCTCTTGAGGTCATGGATGACACCACCCTTGGGAGGATGAAGGTGTACAGGGGCAAGCAGGTGAAGCCCCCTGTAAGGAGGTTGTTTAGGCATCTGGCCCGGGATGACAACGTGGCGCCAACAAGGAGGAAGTGGCACCACGATGATGGTGACTCGGACATTGAGCAGATTGTTCTACCCTCAGATGACTCCGATGGTGATGACCACGATGATGATCAGGGAGGTGATGGTCAGGGTGGACCCGAGTCTGCTCCTATTCACCCTGATTCCAGATGGAGGAGGAGGAGACTGATGAAGAGCCTCTAGTGCGAACGGTGGGGAGCCGGGTTGTAGCCATGGAGAGAGGTCTTAGGGCGGTTGGTGGACACCACAGGGAGTCCGAGGATGCTGCTATTACTGATACAGATCCATCATATACCCCGGACCCGCCTAGCAACCAAGGGGGAGCCACTGTGTCTAAAGGCTCGAGGAGGAAGAGAATGGCTCACCCCTATGGCAAAAAGGGGAAGAGGCAAAGATTTACATTGACCTCCACTACTACCACAGCCACCACCACTACTGCCACAGCCACCACCATATCCCCCATATCCACCACTCCTACCACCACCACTAGCACACACCTATCACTACCATACTCTCATCCACCACCACTACAGCATACCCTTCACCACCCACTCATATACCACCCCCCATATTCACCACACACCAGTACCACCACCAGCCACCAAGCCGGTCCCTCATCACACACCACTTTCACCACTGGATCCGCTCTACCCTCCATTGGGGTAGAGGAACAGTTGGCAGCACTTAACCGTATGGTGGAAGCTGTTAGTTGCTGATGAAGAGAAAGTTGCTCAACTACTCAGCTTGTCGAGCTAAACGCTACCCAAGCACATCAGATCTCACAGCAAGCTCAGCAAATTGCCCAACTCCAGGAGCAAAATGACCAATCAGCTAAGAGAATAGAGGAGTTGGAGGCCTCTAACAAGACTATCATGTTCAAACTCAAGGGACCAAAAGATGAGCCACTGAAGATAAGAGAGGGTGATGATGTAGATGATGAGGATGATGATGATAATGATGATGATAGTGATAATGATGAAACGAGTGAAGATGAAGATAAGGGGAAGGCAGGATGATGATGATGAAGAAGAAGGAGATGCAGCTGCATCTGCCTCAGCTCAAGGTCAAGAGGGAAGGACAAAGAGAAATCAAGACCAAGAAGCATCATCTTCTGCCCCATCTGCTGAGAAGCCAACCATACAAGACAAAAGTAATGCTTAGAAGTTTGTATTTGTGAAAGTTTTGTACTTGAATCTTGTATTAATATTATGTAATTAATGTTTATATATCTTTATCAAATGTTTGAATGTCTTGATTAACTACTAACAATTAATGGTTACATGTTTAAATCAAGCAGATCAAACATCTCAGTAAAATGAATACGATGTTGCTCCCCTTCAGCAAATCAAGTCTCAACTCACGATGATTCTTGATTTGCAAGGGATCGTCAGACGGTTTGTGAGCTATACTCCCGAAGAAGGAGAAACCATTCATGACCTGACTGACGAGCAACTTGCTGAGATGTTCAGGTTGAACCCTAATGAGATTGTCAAGGATGCGCCTACTTTTGAAGTGACAAATGACGATGAACTCAACGATGTCGACGAAATAGAGATTGAAGATGTCACTACTGACCATTATCCAGAGTACACTGACCGAGAGGGAAATATAGTCCCCAACTTGGGTGATACTCTCGGCAGTGATACATTTGACAAGCTGGATCAGATGGAGAAAGAGACTGAGAAGAATGAGGGTCAAGCCCAAGCCTCAAACGCTGATGTTGATCTTAAGAAGGCTGAATGGGCTGCCTGTTTTGCTGAGATCCGAGCCATGCACACTACACAAAAGCCTAATGCCTACACTAAGCTGTACAAAGTCAAGAAACACCTAAAGGTGCCAGGCAAGATCATTGCATGGGCATATTTTGAGGATCTGAATATGTATGTAGTGAAGAGAGAAAAGGGCATAGAGTACTTTAGATTCCCACACGATCTAAGACTCTCCTGGTTTTGAGCTCAACTAGTTGGCACACCTAAAGTGTTATATGTGATCCGAAGAAAATGTCAGGATGGTTTGAGGCTGCACTGAGGAAGGATACCACACAGGTGGGTAAACTTCAGACTCAACAACCAAAGAGGTACATCAAAAGGTCTGAAGTTGATCCCATTACTGGAAAACCTAAGGTAGTGCTGAAGTGGAGTCCTCCGCGTATGATGTCTAAAATCCCTCTAAGGGAAATGCCACAGGACTTCATTCCACACTTCAAGTGGTGGTATTACGATTGGAGAACAGGTGAAGCAGTCATAGTCTTACAAAAGGAGAGCCAAATAGATACCATCCGGGTGTTTGACCCTATGTGGCTGACCAACTTGTCTGTAGACAATGTCTATACCTTATACAAGTGGCCGCTATTCTATGATTCGCAGGATATAGTACAAGCCCTCCAATTTCAACACGTAATAAGACTTTGTTTTGCATTTGAGATACATGCTGGAGTTACAAGAGAGGAAAAGTACAAGAAATTTGAAGAGCTAATGAAGAATGTTAGATAATGATGTAAACTAGGTCCAAATGGGAGTTTGTTGATACATGTGTACCAAGTTTAGGAGCTTAATGTAACATGTCTATCATGTCTTACATATATGTAATTGAATGGGTATGAATGAAATACAAAGTGTGGTTGATGCGTATAATGTTTAATATTTCATTGTTTATTGTGTGATAACTTATAGTGAACTAACTATATAGGTTTGTGGTTGTTGTACATAATTCTTAGTCAATAATGATTGAGAAACATGTTCAAACTTAATCGTGTGAAGTTCTCATGCGAATGGACCATGCTAATGGACCATACGCATAAATACTTCATGTTAATAGACCAGTCGAACGACTGAACCAGGAGACTGGATCAGTCGCATAATTGAGACATAAGATTGACTCAGTCGCACGACTGAACCTTCAATCGTGCGGATGGATCAATCGCATGATTCAGTCGCACGACTGAACCATGCTAATGGCTCAGTCGTACGATCGGAAGACCCTAACCTATAGATACCACCTAATTCGTGGAAAAATAAAACAATTCGAATACCTTCGCACATAATTGTACCATAGCCGTCCAGAGACTCAAGAAAACCTGTTCTAATCATTCGTAACGTTTCACTAATCGCTAGATTGATCTAAACTGTGTTCTCCCTAATTGGATCGCCAATCAAATAGGATTCCGCACTATGTGAGTTGGTATTCGCGCAAAATCAGTTAGTACTCCGTACGAAAACGGTCCTAACATTATTTAAAGAAAATAAGTGGGAATGGAGTATGGACCGAGTAAACCTCGTGGGTTATGTGTTCGGCGAGTTTGAGGTCACGGGAACACCCGATATATATAAACGGATCAGCTTGAGCCACTCTCATTTGCAACTCAACTCCTAATTTCTAGAGAGAGTGTGTGCAAAGAGAGAAAGTGGAGTGAAAGTGATAATTCAAAGCTCGGTTAATCAAGAGATTAAAGATTGGTGTTCATGGGCATCCAAACAACAAGAAAAGACCAAGAATCCAAGTAAGAAACTTTGTTTAATCGTTTCTTTGAGGGTACACCCGGATTCTAGGGTTTGGGGTTTTTGAAAGTGGCAAAGAATAGCCCAAAACTCACGTTTTTGTGTAAGAAAACATGTAGGAAGCTTAAATATAGCGAAGTTTTGGGACAAAAATGGGTTAGTTCGTAATTTCAGTCCGTTCTACGAAGGGGTGTTCATCGAGCGAAATTATGTAGTCATCTAGCGAAACTACGAAGACTTCCTGCGAAACTATAGTTTCGTAGGTAGTTTCGCAGACATGGTTATCCAACGAAAGTTGGACAAAACTGGTAGCGAAGATGCCAATAAAACTTCCAGCGAAACTGCCGGTGAAACTAGCAGCGAAACTGCTCGCGAAACTAGTAGCAAAATTGCTGATCATGCAACGAAATTAGGCAGAAATTAACTCCTTTGAGTGTTAACTTATCTGCAGGCTACGTAGTGTGACCCTTATTTAGAAAAATTGATTGAGAAGTTACTCATCGAGTCCAGGTGAGTTCTAGATCCCCTAGTTTAAAGGTTTTAAACTTGTTTGGGGCTGGAAATGCATACTAAATATACGATTTAGATGATCAAGATTTTAAGAGGTTTTATTAGGAAGATCGATTTTTCTATAACAAAATATGCTATGCAAATGTGTAAAAATAAAATTTCTTTGAGCTAACCTGGCAGCCCGGCCCCAGACAGGGGTGTTGCCCCTTGGACCCCACTAGGGGCTACTACCCTAGGACCCCGCTGTTAGGGGCTGCCGCCCCCAAACCCTCGCTGTCCCATAGAGGGTTGGTTATGTTCTATGATGACTTGTACTTGTTATGCATGTGCTTGTGTATGTGAATGAATGATGCATGATGTATGTTATGTATGATGATGTGTGACGATGTTATGCTTATGTATGATATGTTTCCTTATGTTTCTTATTACGTATTATGATGTGACTTTACGTGGTGGGATTCTGATAATGAATGTAAAATATTATCTTAACGAAGCGAAACATATAAGATAATAAAAATGGAACATAATGAATGAACAAATGAAAGTCTTGCAACCAAATGAAAGGAGGTTCAAAACTTATTAGAGTTGTTAGCTCAACTGTGTGTTTACAACGTGCGATCTTCGCTAACCCTTAAGGGTTCACACACAGGGGGAGTTAGTCTATGTGATTACTCCATGCGTGCGATATGTGCGATATGGGATCGTTGTTGCTTAACCCTAGATGATATAACTTTTTGCTCAATAAGGGGGTTAAGCATACGACGGGATCTAGATAGAAGTGAAAGATAATAAATGTACGAAAAGTGAGATAAGTACGAAATATGTGATATGTACGAAACGAACGATGAAGGAAGATAATAATATTACCTTGTTGTACGTATGATGTGTGATCATGTGCGAAAGAAAGAAAATGTTTTAACGAATGAAAGGTAATATGATGTTTTTTGTAATACTAGAACTCACTCAGCAACGCTGACTTTTATGTATTTTCTAGTTGGTAGGTAAATGATTGCTGAGGATGGCACGAGGCAGCTACTTGGCGTTTTTGGGATGGAATCCATTGTTTAAATCATGACATTTTTGCATTGTAATGCGAACAAACAATATTTTGTAACGATTATGAATGTTGTATTATTTTGCAAAAGCAATGAATGAAAGGATTTTAAATTATTCAGCTGCCTTATTTTAGTACACTTAAATATATGTTTTATGTTTTATGTCCGATGATTGACAACGGGGCCTTACATGGGCATATGGGCGGCGTATCATATGCCGGTGGACGTATGATACGCTGGTGGCCTAACAACATTTGGATTTTTTGGATTTTGAAGTTTATTTAAACCAAATCAATCCCAATTCGATCTAAAACTTCTTAGAGACGAAAAGTGACGAACTTTAGGTGGTTTTGGTGTTCCAAGGCTTCCCAAATCATCCACAAACATCCTTCAATCCAAGATCAAAGGCATAATGAAGATGATGCGTGGCTAGGCTTTTCATGATACTTCCGGAAGTACGATTCTCGTCAAGTGAGATATTTGCTATGTTTTTTATTAGATTCTTGTAATGAACCTTGAGTGATTGAATGAAGTTTTATGTTTTGATTAATTTAAAGGTTTGTTATAAGTAAAGTTGTTTGCTTGATTATCAGTTTCGGTTTCTTGCATCGTGAGCTGATTAAGAAAAGTGGACAATTTGATATAGGTAAATCGGTAACATTATGAACCAACAAATCTTAAAAGCTTGTTCATTTGTTGTGATTTTAATCAAAAGTTAAAATCAAGTATTGCTCTTACAAACCCAAATTTAAAAGTATCAATTGTTGATCTTGTAGAATTGAAAATCTAGAAATAACTGCTTTTCAATATTTAATTCAATTAGTTTCAAAGTTCTTTGCTTAATGCATGTTTATTCATTAATTCATCCAAAGTTTCAATTCTAAATTCTAAAGTTTGTGCATTTTAATTAATCAAGTCACATTAGTTAAACACTTTCCACATATTCCCTATGAAGACGACCTTACTTAACCTTGCACAATAAAAATAGTAAAGACCAATAAATTAACTTATTTTACAATCAGATCAACCACCACCAAATAAAACATGTTGATGAGTGAGGCCAGTCGCACATGTCCTGAATCAACGGATCAAAGAAATTATTAAGATGAGAGCAACCTCAACATCTCATTAAACTAAAGTTTAGTTTAAGACCACAATCATTCAAAATTAAACTCCAAATGCAGAGATACCATTAAATATAAACACACAAATGCTAGATGATAGATCAAAGCAACTCTCAGATGAGTCCATGCTCATCATCATCGAACTATAATTTTGGTTTACATCATTCTCCTATATATTTAAAAAGCAAATGAAAGGATCAAGTATGAACATTCAAAAGAAAACCCCAAATAACAAATATACCATCACAGACTGTAAGATGCCGGAATCGACATCATAGAAGCTCGCAGATGATTCCACGATCATCATCATTGAACTAAAGTTAGGGTTTACGTCACGATCGTTCAAAAGAAGACCCCAAATAACTGAAATACCATCACAAACCAAGAAATACAACAAAAAAAGTTGTAATATGTTCTTAGATGCGTACACCATCACCATTAGTGAACAAAAGGGTGCAAATCTAAAACATTAGATAGAAAACCCCATATATTCAACAAATCAAAGCAATTGGGTTCTTAAATGAGCTCTCATTATCATCATAGAACATCATCGAGCATCACAACAATAACACCGTCGGCGACTACAACTGCTAAAGTCGCAATAATAGTGTCACGACGACCACCGCCTCCACCACCAACGCCACCGCCTTGTTCTCCCCACCAAACCTGAGTCCCTTGGTTAAAGGGAGACGATAAAAGGAGGTGGGGGAACAGTGACAAAGTTGTGGTCGCCAACGCCTACAAAGCCACCAGAACCACCTTTCTCTCTCTAGAAAACCCGATCTCATCGGAAGACAATAACTTATGGAACATGGAGATCCCGTCGAAAGATAACAAGATCATCGGTGGCGAAGAAACGACAACCAATCGGAGCGGCCGTCTCCGACGCAACGTCATGAAACACAATAATGACTTTTTCTCTCTCTAAAATCTATTGGTCGATATATAAGCAGAACTAGAATAACTAAATTACAGAACACTATAAATTGTGTGGCCAAAACACATACCATACAAAGATAACGGCTCATTCACTTGCTTTTTAAATATATAAAAAAATTATTAAAAATTAATGTAATTATTTATTAAAAGAAAGAAACAAACAAACGAAAAAAACAAAATTTAAAACAGAAAAAAAAATCAAATATAGATAGTAGATAGTGATGGATTCACACAATCACCCTAGAGTTCCATTCCATCTCATATCCGTACTCATCCATCCAGCAAACACTGATATTCATCCGTAGGCTAATCGGAGAAGAAGATGTCAGGTCACATCGCACAAGATTGGGAGCCGGTGGTCATCCGTAAGAAAGCCCCCACCGCCGCCGCTCGTAAGGATGAAAAAGCCGTCAACGCCGCCCGTCGCGCCGGAGCCGAGATCGAGACCGTACGCAAGGGTTTGTGTTCGACTTCCTCCGCCTTTAGTCACCATACATACATCTTTTCGATGAGTTACATCTCATCGGACGTTTTATTTGTGTTGCAGAAATGAATGTTATGTATGTTTATATGCTTAATTTGGTGTTGAGCTAGGGTTTTGGTTTTGACTTGTTCGTTGATTGACGAGTTAGGTGAATTTGCACGCTCTGTTCATGTAAATGTTTCATATTTGATTTTGTGTTGTCTTTTGTAACTATGTTGAGTTCTCCAAAAAGTGCTTATCGTGATGAATCTTGAATCTTAGAAGCTTTATGATCATGATGAACTAAAAGATTAAATTAATGAAGCCTGCTAACAATTACTTGTAGCAGTTGCTTTTCGTATTTGATTTTTTATTGCAATCTTATTCATAACATAATCGAATGAGTGTACTGTGCTAGAGCCTCTTTTTAGCTTGTAGCTTATCAGCTTATAAAGAGGTAATTTGTGTCCTTTGGCATGTATAGATTATCAGTTTCTAATTTTCTATTCATGAACTTTTAGTTTGGCTTAATTTGATGAAAACTTGTGATCATGATTTTTGGTATTTTCTATTGCAGCTGCTGCGGGTTCAAACAAGGCTGCCTCTAGCAGTACTTCTCTGAACACGAGAAAGCTTGATGAAGAGACTGAAAATCTCAGCCGTGAGTCATCTTAATATCTGCGTGTCTCTTTATCCTCCTTTTAATAATCTAGTTCCCCTGCTAGAAATTGGATTTGGTTATTAAGAAGGCGTAGATTACTGCATTATGGTATATTAATATTATAAGAAAACTGCATTATCAAAATCATCTATATAAAGTGTAGATTTTGAAAAAATACTTAAGGGCAATCTAATAGCCTGACTTGATAACATTAAACTTGAGCTCTTATCATGTTGCTCCATCAATGTCAATTATGTCATCATCATTTTTCATAATCTTTTCATGTTGAAAGTTCTGGCGTCGTCACCCATACCTTCTGATTGAAAGTGTTGCCATTAGTCACTCCACTACACAATTATTATATAGAAGAACTAAACGCCACACCAACATAAATGACTTTAAAAAGAAACATGTGAAAAGATCAATGAGTGTTATTGCTTTATGACCCTCATTATATAATAAGTTTTTTTTTTATAACAGACGAAAAGGTACCGACTGAATTGAAGAAAGCAATCATTCAGGGTCGTACCGAGAAGAAGCTTACTCAAGCACAACTTGCTCAGGTTACCGTCTCTCTTTTTTTATCTCCTGTTAGATCTATGATTTTACTTATAGAACCTAATTCTTTTGCTAATCATGACAGCTTATCAACGAGAAGCCCCAGATCATACAGGAGTATGAATCTGGGAAGGCTATACCAAATCAACAGATCATCACCAAACTGGAAAGGGCCCTTGGTGTGAAACTTCGTGGTAAGAAATAGAACAGTAATATCTGGCCGCTGTACGGAGGCCATTTCAACAAAAAATGAGTTGGGGAGCGTAAAACCTTTTGTTTTCTTGGGTTTGACCGCTTCTTTTATGGGCATGATTCTAGTCTCTTATGTTATTGTGACTTTTATGCTTGGAGCTTAACAAGTTATAAGTCGCCTTAATAGTTATTAGTTTATTACTGTCTGTGTGCGTTACTGGTTGTATCTTGATAACTTTTGTGGTGTTGGATTGTGCATAATGTGTTTGCTTTGTACTCTGGCTTCTATACAGCCATTAACCATGGAACACGCTTTCAAATCAATTAAGAAAACTGACACAAACACTATGACGTTAATGTTTGTTCATGGTTATGTACATCCATACGCCCTAAAGAAGTATAATGTGATTCGTGGTAACAAGATATTTCATCTAGAAACACAAAGATACTTACCCACACACAGGTGCCTTAAATTGCTATTGCTCAGAAGCAAGTTTTGTTTCTAAGCTGGTGAAGCAAATAGCAAAAGCATGAAAATCCGAGAACGTCTGCCTGTAATCCATTGTAAACATATCACCATCAACCTTTTTAGACTTAAGCAACACGGTCTCACTATTGCCTTTCCCTCCTCGCTAGCTTGGGTCCATAGACTTGACTAACTCACTGATGAAACCATCACCTGCGGGTGAAAATTCATACATCAGCATTGCAAGTGATCTTGCTACCTAGGAGCCTTATTTTTCAATATAATCCAACTAGCAGAAACAGGTATTGACTGTGTTAACTTGGGTTCTGCTTCTTGAGGTTCATAGGACACATGACACCTTAAAGAAGGTACCATTCTTCTTGGACCTGTAGGTTTCTAGAGAATGAACTTGTGGTCTCCCTGTTTTAAAATTCAGTTGCTGTTTAAGTCAACTATAGTTTTGAAGATGTCACACAAATGCTACCATGCATTGTAATTCTATTAAGGATAACAGTAAAAGTTTTATTGATGCAAATGGAAATTTAGGTCTAAACTATGTTTAACTTTGAGTTTGATGTATATTTAAAAATTACTATTGAATTGAGTTAACAAAAAAATAAATTCATTATAAAGATAAATGAGCTTGAGTTCAAGCTTGAGTCTCACAAATATAGAAAGGCAAATTGGATTTTAATAATTCAAAGTATTACTTATTAACCGATAGTAATCCACACTATCAAGTTGGTTGGTAACAATTTTAACTTTTACATTTATCACTAACAACAGTACCAATGACATAATTTGTAACTTTTTACGTTTGATTTGGACTCGATTTGGTTTGCAACAATAATTATGAACAAATGAAGAAGCATACACGCTACATTAAAACTAAAATAGATACAAATCGAGCGTAAAAAATGAAAATTATGTTACTAGGAGTCTAGGACCGTTGTGGGTTATAAACTGAAACTTGGGAGTGTTAGAGCATTCACAGTTCGTTCTTTATAAATCTGTGAATGCGTTTTTTAGATTATAAAGAATAATTATTAGTTATTGTGAGTGGAAGATAAATGTTCCTGTTCATTTCTATATTTGGTAAACACTGTTTATTTCTATTAATTTTTAAGTATTTGTTGAAAATGATTGTGAGTGAAGGAGAGAGAAAAATATAATAATAAAAATATTAAAAACTTAATTTTATTGTAAATGATAGATAAAATGTAATGATTTTTAGTGTAATTATAAATATGGAGATAAAGAATGGGTTGTGAATGTTTTTACCAGTCAAATTAATAGTACGGATTATTATCAACCAATAGATAATAATTTAGATTATTAAAATTCAATTTGTTTTGTTTGAATTGAATATAATTATTTATCACAATTAAGTCTTTGATTTTAACTCCTATTGAACGAGAAACAAAACATGTAAATTAACTTTTTGTCAAGGTCAACCTTGGAAATTCAGTTTTTTTTCTTTAATATTTTCTATGCTTTTAATATAAAAAGATGACAAAAACATAACCAAAGCGAACGTTACATAAGAGTCTATTATCTCCACATTAACTCTCCTTGAAAGGTGTTGATAGTTCATGTTGTTAAATTGATGAATTGTTTTCACAACCTCTTAACCCTAACCATTTTAGCTGGTTTGAATGTTCTAACCCAACAAACGGGGCCCGTTCAGTTTTGTTTTATAAAAGCACAATTAACATATGATACATCAAAATAAACTTACTGTATTACAAATATGACAAATGATACACACATCACGGTTTGAAATATAAATTGTTGGTAGTCTTAACACATTTCCACAACCGAAGATTTATCAGTTTGTGTCTTGGTTTTATGAGAATGATGTTGTGTTACAACCAAGTAAACAATCTCTAGTATGATGCTTGTAAGCGCGAAGGAAGCACCCGCCCCGAAAATACCAGGCTTCACTACGTTGCACTTGTAATAATATTCAGAGCGATATTGATATTCTAACTTGATGCCTTGATTTTTTATCATCAACAAACCAACAACATAAAAGATCATTGCCACCAACCACGCCACCCTAATTGAAATCATAGACCCAATTTTATAAAAACTTTATGGATTTTATGTTTTGTGTGGATAAGTCAATGAATATTAATGATTTTAATAGTTAGATTAGTATTTTAATTTGAAAAATATCATGATTAGGGATAATAGAAAGTTACCATGACAAATAACGAGCGAGTAGAGCTGCAGAAGAGGGGCTTCGAGCTCCTGGGCAATAAACCCGAAACCCAAATAGTGCTACAACTGCTATGACTGCAAAAGCCTCGGGGCCTGAGTTGCTAGGATATGTGCATCCTCGTCCATCTCTCTCTTTAACCTCAGCAAGCTGCATGTAAATTCATCCATGTTTATAATCGATACCATACGTATATGCTTGTGGGATGTGTGTAAGCGTGTGTTCATGTCTACCTTTATGTGTCTGTTTCTATAGATGCGTTTGTTTGCTTGCTTACTATTAGCAGCTAATGTGAATTGCAAATTTAGCAATTAACTTATGACTAAAGTCTTAACAATCGCACAATAAGGGACCGGAATCATATTGGTTGCAAATTGTGAACTTTAAATAAATAAAAAAAAACCATTTATGGTTGTAAAATGGGTGGAATAAATATAAAATAAATTTGAATCAACCATTACTTTCTTGTAGCAAAATGGACAAGAATGATCATAAACTAAAAAATAAAGTTAAAAGCTTAGTTTCGCTCGGCAAATGATAGCAAACATGCGCAAAATACGTAAAATTAAAGTGCTTGCAATATAGTTGCTAAAGCGGTCACAAATAGTCGCAAAAATCTATGGCCGCTAAAGGGACAACGACAAAATTTGAGACCAAATTATTGATCTCCAAATACAGTACCAAAATATTCACCACTCGCAAACGGTCATAATCTGGTTTTGCCACAAACATTTTTTGTAGTAAAACTTTCATTCTTAAAAAAACTAAATTTCTAGTGTGCTTTGATGGATTTTACCTGGAGCTTTGTGGCCTCAGCAGCAAAACCAAGAGCTGCTGATAAGAAGCCAGCCGTGGCAATAACACCATTTGGTATAACACTTGAAAGTCGTTGATCATTGTCATCCATGCTCATACTTTTAGATGGCTATACAAATCTTGAATGAAAGATGAAGTTTCACATGTAATTTGTGCATATAAATACATGCAATTACTTATGTTTATTTTGTCCCTTTCTATATGGATTGTACTCTTTGTTATCTCAAATGTTGTTGTGCAAGTTGGAAATAAAGACAAAAATTGCTTCTTGTTGTTTTCTTGGAGTACACAAAACATGTCTAACATGGAAAATACGACACCTATAAACGTCAAAAACATCAAAAAGTAAAATGTAATTCTTATATGAACGACACACCTAGTGTTTGATTTAACTATCGCTTTGCATTGGGTTCAGGTGAAGCCTGATCCTTTTTAGGATTTTATGTATGCAACCTTACTTTACACTTATGTACATATGCTATTTCCCACAACTTGAATTCATGCCATCAAAGTCACAAACCAACAATCTTATCAGTGGATTTAAGGTTCGCGCTCCATATAAAAACCTAATTAGATAACACACCTTGTTGGTCATGCCTAGGTGGCCGATGTTAGGAAATATGCACAATTTTTATTTGTTCTTGTCTCTTTAAAGATTTAGGACAAACCTAATGCATAAGACTTCTGCATGAGTAGAATCCGAAGAGTGTCTAGCCATTTTAGTTTAATATATGTATCTTTATTTTCTATTTTTGTACAAATATAAAAAAGCACACTCGTACATGCATCATTACACCTAGAAAGCGAATGCAACGCTGTGACAAGCATCGAATTCCATCAAAGCAGAAAACATAGTACATATAACAATAACGTAAAAACCTGTTTGGTAGTATTCGTCAAAGTTCAGAAATCAAGTTTTAATAACAATGACCAGATCAAATGTTTTCAATGTAGAAGCCCTGAATCGATTATGATATAGGATCAATTAGGATGAAGAATTGATAAAGAGTATATATGCACAGTTTTGTGTAGGGACTTCATGGAAATATGGAATAAACAGGAACACACATTACACACAAATGCACTCTGAATTTTCACACATAATCTCGATAGATGATGGCCTATTTATGAGTTGGGTATGATGGTTATTCACTAACACTCAAAAGCATCAACTCATATTTTCCTATTTAACATGAACATCATAGTATTTAACAACGACATATGTACGTGACAGTATGAAAGGGAAAAAACCAACTGAATTATTACATGTAGAACACCTAGCGTGCTTGTTTTTAAACCATATAGCACCAAAAGAAACTGGACCCGTGATTGAATCCAACAAAAATCCTATAATGTCTTGTTGGGATTGTTGTCATGTTCGAAAGAACAGAATGAAACAAGTACAAGCACTTCCTGACTTCCAAACATGGGCTAAAAGAACATGATCCAAAACCTCGCCATAATCAAGTATTAGATTTTCTTTTAGTTCAATTAATAATTCATACTATCTCATATGATACAGGATGATGATGATACTCGTATTGGAAAAAGAATGTGTTGATAATTTAGAAAATGTTCTAATGTAGATTATAAACATATGTTTGATTCATCTAAGGATAATTTAATTCTACCCTTTTGACATTTAGTAAGATAAGTCTAAAACCTACATGTTATCTAAGATTAACACATTACATTTTCTTGTATACAAAAAGATCTTATGTTGTGCTAAAGTTCATACAAGATAATCAGAAATATGTTGTTACATTCATAGATGATGTTGCGCTCATTGCTAGAATGATAGATCGAATCGTGATTGGTTTGTGTGTGTGTTTTTTTGTTGATATTGGCTATTATTTGGAAGCGCAAAGAAAGGATCAATTAAAGGATCGCACATCAAAATAAACTTATTGTAGTTACAAACATAAAAACCGATCACACATGCATCATGTTACAAAATATAAAATTTTGGTGGTCTAAACACATTGCCACAACTGAAGGTTTATCAATTGAAGGATCAGACTAGGTCTTGTTCTTATTTTCTTGATGTTGTGTTACGACCAAGTAAACTATCTCTAGTACAATGCTTGTAAGCGCGAAGGAAGCACCCGCCCCAAAAACACCAGGCTTCACAACATTGCACTTGTAATAACTTTCAAAACCGTCTTGGTATTCTAACGTGTTGCCTTGATTTTTTATCATCAACAAACCATCAACATAAAATATCATTGCCACCGACCATGCCACCCTAATTGAAAAACCATAATGATAAATAAATGGATGAATAGTTAATATTTTTATTTTGAAAAGAACCGTGACTAGAGAGAATATAAAGTTATACCATGACAAATGACGAGCGAATTAGAACCACATGAGAAAGGCTTCGAGCTCTAGGACAATAAACCCGGAAGCCTAACAGTGTTACAACTGCTAGGACTACAAGAACCATTGAGCCTGAGTGGGTAGGATATGTGCATCCTGGTCCGTATATGCTCTTAACCTCATCAAGCTGCCATGATTTCATACATGTATATAATCAGTACTACACATCTATGTTTGTGTAGATGTGTGTGCAAGCATACGCATGAATGCCTTTGTATTTTTTTGTTCTATAGTCGCGAGCCTGTGTAGTTGTTGCTACTACACAACTGAGTATTTCTGAATTTAGGAACGAACTTGCGACTAAAAGTTCTAAGAGTTGCACATTAGCGACTGTAATCATATTGGTCGCAAAATTGTGGACTTTTCACTTCTGCCCCCAAAAAGGGTCTTAAATCAAAAAGTAAAGTAAAACTAAAAATTTAGCTTCCTTGTCATACGATCTCACATGTGTGAATATGTAAATTATAAGTGGTTGCACTGCGGTTCAAAAAAGCAGCAAAAGCAACCACAAACTTTATTGATGGAAAAAAGCTAGTATTAAAATTCCAGATCTTACTCTCTAAATAGTCCCAAAATATTCATTAGTTCCAAGATGACCTAAATATGATTTTGCCGCATACATTTTTTGTGACACAATTACAATCGTAAATACTCACATTTCTAGGTGGTGATTTGATTAATTTTACCTGGAGTTTTGTGACTTCAGCAGCAAAACCAAAAGCAGCAGACAAGAAGCCGATTGTGGCAATAGTACCGTTTGGTTTAACACTCGAATTTTGTTGATCATGACCATCCATGCTAATAGTTTTGGAAAGCTATAAAATCTAGAGTGCAAGATGAAGATTTACATGTCATTTGTGCATATAAATATATGTTATTAGTGATGTTTGTTTTGTCCCTCTCAATATAGACTCTAGTCTTTGTCATCTCAAAGCTTGTTGCGCAAGTTGGAAATAAACACATCAATTGCTTCTTCTTGTTTTCTTGGAGTACACAAATTAAATATATCTTTGATGGAAAACACTAACACCTATTTACGTCAAAAACATCAAAAGTAGAATGAAATATCTTAGATGAAGGTGTATTCGATGTTTAATCTAACTTTCGTTTTGCACAAGATGTGGGGACGGGCCAGATCGCTTACCCTACACTTTTGTGCAGTAGACTGTTTATGATAGCCTGAATCTATTATCTTAAAATCACAAAACAATAAGTTTATCAATTACACTTCCAGTTTAGTCCTTCTTACAAAATACCTTAAATAAATGTTTCAAAAGTTTGTGTGTATGACAACTCACCCCTCATGTAACTAAGTAGAAAGACGTATATTATGGAGGTCAACTCGTCTATTCTATATTGGAACTCACGATGGTCAACCCCATCAACAAGACCAACTTTGAATGTTTTTTTTTGTCGTGCTCTCCACCTTGTTGGTCATGCCTAGGTGGCCGATGTAAGAAAACAAACACATTTTTAAAAATTTCTTTATATTTTGAATTATTAGTTTACGATAAACTGGGTGCATAAGACAAGCATGCGTAAGTTTTAGGGCATTAGGCCACTTTGAGTCCGATGTAATATCACTTACATGACAACAACCTTTATCAACGAGGGTTGATACCAATACACACCTAGGTTCAGTTCAGTAGAAATGGAAGGGATGTTAGTACGCATAGCTTTAGTGGATGCAGTGGCGGATCCAGGATTTTTACTCAGCGGGGGCAATAAAAAACGTGATAAAAATAACGTCAAATAAATTACAAAAATAAACTTCACTAGATATTGTATATCAAAGCACATATTATAGTTGTCCTCGATGTGATTTCATCTTTTGAAAACGTTCAATTACAGCTTCATTCGTAACACTCTGTAGTGCTCTTTTTTCTACGACACAAACTACACAAGCATTCAAAAAGTCTTCACCAATTCGATTCCGCAAACTTGACTTTACAATCTTCATCGCCGAAAAACATCTCTCAAATGTTGCGGTTGCAACGGGTAAAACTAGTATTAACTTTAATAACCGATAAACCAAAGGAAAAGTGATATGTTTCCTTGTTTCCACCATAACTCTAGCAAGATCGGTCATACCATTCAAATTACCAAATCTGTCATATTTTCGCACATTGTCAATGTATAAGTTGAGTTGACGTGGGAGAGCATTTTTTCCCCACTATCATCCGGATATAATTAAGACAATCTTAATAACTTTGACGCATCAAACTTAGAAAATGATTCAGATGGGTTGAAAGCCGCTATGTTTTGAAGTAATTTTGTGTTAATTTCATTAAAGCGATCACCAAACTCTTGGATTTCCATATCAACAATAGTATTAAAACAATCATACTTGTAGTAATGTTTATTTGTGATATTGTACATTTGTCTTCTAGACCCGTAACCAGTGTCATTGACATAGTTCTCGTTCATGTCCAAAATTTGAGTGTTATGTTTTCCACAAAAACTTTCTTCAAAAGTTGATTAAATCCAGTTTCTCTAAACTCTTCCAACTTGCATTTAGTCGTTTCCACCAATAAAACAACTTCTAGTATGTCTTGATCTTTTCCTTGAAGAGCTCTAGATAGTGTATCTATGAGCCCTAAAATATGCAACATCAAATGCAAATAAAATACAAATTCAAATGAGCTCAAAAAGCATAACATTTTAATGCTTGATTTTAGGTAGAAGGGTTGGAGCATTCATCCTTAACATACTCAAGGACTCTAATGATGGATGGAAACATATCAACCAAACGTATAAGTGTTTTGTAATACGAGTTCCATCTTGTATCTCCAGGGCATATAAAAGAAAGCTCTTGGTTTAGTCCACTTCCTGTTTCAAGTATACCACTACAAATTTCTTTTTCCATTCTCTCTTTCTCATTTTGTCGAAGAATATTTGTTCGTTTACAAGAAGAGAAAACTACATTCATCATCATACTTAAATTGTCAAAGAAGTTCACAACACCCAAATATTTTCTTGCAACAGTTACCACCACTAACTGAAGTTAGTGAGCAAAACAATGTATATAATACGCCGAGCTATTTTCTTCTAATATCTTTGCTTTTAAACCATTAAACTCACCTCGCATATTGTTTGCCCCATCATATCCTTGACCCCTTAGACATTTAAAACTTAATCCATATTTAGCAAAAAAAGTATCAATTGCATCCTTGAGGGCCAAAGAAGATGTATCTGTCACATGAACTAGACCAACAAATCTCTCCTTAACAAGTCCATGTTATCAACGTGTTATGAAACAATTGCCATTTGTTCTTTTTTTAACACGTCGCTAGACTTATCAACTAACAAAGTGAACACATTGTCACCGGTTTCATTGAAAATGGAATTTAGAATTTCTTCCTCAAAACAATTAGCAATATCTTTTTAATACTCGGAGATACATATTGATTATTACCTGCAACTTTTGGTAATTGACGCAATTCCTCATCATGGAGTAGAATTAATTCCATTAGTTTCAAGAAAATTCCTTTGCAAAGAGACATTTTGCTTTCATCATGACCACAAAATGATGATGTATTTATCAAACAAAATCTACAAGCATTAATTGTAGCATTCAGTCGAATTCGATTCGCTCTCTTTACAATATCATCTTGCTAATGAAGAGCAGTGGCAATAGATTGATTTTGATTTAATAGATCCTCACATCTTTTAAGCGCTTTATTGTGAATACTACTAATATCCCCAATATGTAAAACAAATCTCTCTGTTTTATTTCAACTATTAAACCCTTCTTTTACAAATGCATCACGTCCACCTTGGTTCCCAACATAATCCGCAAATAAGTAACAACACAAACAATAAGCTTTGTTCGTCTTTACACTATACTCTAACCAATTACCATATTTATCAAACCAAGTTGGGATGAAACGTCGCTTTTTATTCCCAATCATTCTTTTTGGAAAGTCATGACCACGTGGTTGACAAGGTCCATTAATCTGATACTTTCTTCGAATCTCATCTCTTTGATCAGGGCGATAAACCAAAATTATTTTTCTATCTGCGGGATCCCAAGGAAGATTATCTAAATCTACCAAACAAGGTGTTGAAGAGGGTACTTTTTAATTTAAGAACCTTTCCATAGTACCTGACAATAACTAAACCACAACAATTAGAGTTAATAGAAATTTTCAACAAATGATCGATTGTAATTTATAAAGTCTAATAAATTAACAGGCTACTTCTCTTTTAATTACAAAGGTTTCAATACATTTGATTTTGAAAAACAAAACATTCGAAAACATTAAGTTATTAATTGATTTGAAATAAAAACATACAAGCAAGAAAAGGTTTTAAAGAAATTTAAGATTAATTTCATGATTTGTAAAAAAAACTTTCAATTTCATTCTACTTCAAATCAAATAATCAATGCTTAATGACTTGCTTTTTGAACTTGAAATAAAAGGAAAACAAGATAGCAACATAAATCCAAGTTACAACAATATGGTTGAACAAGAAATTTATTTTGCAGACCTTGAGAATTGCGATTTTCGTCCAATTGTGAGCTGTTTAGGATTGCGATTCTACAAACCTTGAGAATACGGATGGCCGCATATACAGGCAACATGTTTTATAATGTTTATTGTTCGTACTTCGTAGAGTGATTTTTCTTTTGAATTGGGGCATGTTAATTGGGCTTACAAAAGACAGAGGCTTGCATAGAAAACATATGGGGACCTAAAAATATTAGACTTATATTTACACTTCTTGTTATTAGGTTGTGAGGAGCCTTCCCACCCCCTAAAGCCCTATTCTATCCGCCCCTGAGTGGGTGGTTGCTACTCCAGACTTTCTCCTAATTATCAACAATAAAAAGTTGAATAAAAAGTTGATGCCATTAGAAATGCTAGAAGATCTAAAAAATTCAATAAGAATATATATAGGAACATATATTTTATGTAATGATCATGTTTTGATTTGTAAATATATTTTCTAAATAGATCTTTTAGCAAGATCATAGCTTAGAAAACTTGTCCACATCTATCCTATCAACATGATTTTGTATAGGTGTTTCAAATCTATATATATCTTGAAAATCTTGTGAAGGTTATCATCGAATTTAATTTTCAAATTTTAAAGATACTTGCAACTCCTACTTAAAATCTACCTTGTTTTAGTTTTATCTAACCCCCATATAACAAAATCGTTAGTAACCGTTCGCTTTAATTCGATTTTCCATTTTAACAGTTTGGTTTTAGTTTTCTATACTA
This sequence comes from Flaveria trinervia, assembly GCA_025506515.1. Lineage (NCBI taxonomy): Eukaryota > Viridiplantae > Streptophyta > Magnoliopsida > Asterales > Asteraceae > Flaveria > Flaveria trinervia. Next base: position 9,491,220 of record CM046453.1, read on the forward strand.
AAAAAACATTTAAGGGTTTGGAAAATCATCGGGGAAAGTTGTCTTCAAGACAAGAATTAAGAAAGAGTGCACAAATCCTTGAGTGAAAAAGTGTTAAATATCCCATCCACTAAGAAAAGACGACTAATGATATTAGCTAGACAATAATGGGTTTGTTGGCTGTTAAAAATGGGTTTATTGAAAGGCTAAACTTCTCAATGGAATAACACCCTCAGGTAATGAAAGGCTTAAGCAAAAATCTAGGATTTATATCAAATAACAAATCCATTAGACTATACGTAATGGGGCGTTAAACCCATACATAACGCCACATAATGTCCCATCATCATTACAGTGGGATGTTATGTTTAAAGGGGTATTATTATCATAATGCCACAAATAAGCAAATTCATAATGATGAATGGGTATTATAGGGGCGTCAACCATTACTTATGTTTTTAACAAAAAAGTAACGATGACTTGACGCTGATGTGACAAAAAATCCTATTAATAAGCATTAACCATTACTCATGGTCTTAGGATCACGCTTAGTCTTGTAAGCCCCACTTAGACCATGACGTTAAACTCATACATAACGCCACATAATGCCCCCGTTACCATTACAATGGGACGTTATGTTTAAAAGACATTATTATTATAACGCCACAAATCACTAAATTCATAATGATGAAGGGGTGTTATAGGGCATTAACCATTACTTATGTTTTTAGCAAAAAATAATGACTTGACCCTAATATGGCAGAAAAAATCCCTTAATAGACATTAACTATTACTCATGGTCTTACAACAAAGAATGTTGTCATCAATTAGGGCCGACACCAACAAAATATTGATACTAGATAGACAGTAATAGGTTTAATTAAAAGGCTAAACATCACAACATAAGTAACACCCTTAGTCTAACGAAAGCCCTAAGCCAAAAAAACTAAGTGTTACAGAATCACACTTAAATCTTGTATACCTATTTACAACAATAAAGTTGGCATCACAACCGCAATTAATGTTAGCATCAATGATGGCCGACACCGATTCCTAGATTCGGTCTGAATGCAAAGCATCAACCTTAGTACGCATTGCATTAGTGGGTGATTACTACTCCTGGATGTGCCTGCTCCTAATAAAGAGTTGATCTCTTAGATAAGAGAAGATATAAATAAAAATTCAATGACGGTATTTTATGTAATCATGTTTAAATTTGTAAAAGTAACCTCGATCGATATCTTTTTGCAAGATTATAGCTTAGAAATCAATCTAACAGTAACTCTAATGTAGACAAAATACGATTGCAATTAAGTACTATGGTTTCAGATTCCAAAATTTTCTGTTTTTGATTGTTTTCAATACATGTTGATCAAAAGAAGTCACATATCATATTATGTATTCATGTCATGTCGTTTACTAAATCAAGGATTCTTAAAACCTGTTTTCTATTAAGGCAAGTTTTTACGACTAAATTTAAAGGTTATCAATGGTGAAGAAATAAAGTCAGTTTCTATTAAAAGAGTTTAAATGTATAAGTTAATAATGATTTAATTTCATATAAAATTATACCATTGTATCATATCATATCATATCATCTTTACCATATACCATCATATCATCTCATACAATACTATACTATGCTATGATATGATATATTATATTGCACTACATAATACCTATCATACTATACTATAAGATGTTATAAAATATATGCTATTCTATACAATACTATACCGATCATAGTAAATATGATATGATATATGTGATAATATGATATGATAATATCGTATAATATGATATCATATTATGTCAAAATTGATTTCTTTAATATATTTCCTTTCATCTAAAAGTATCATACAACCCAAACAACTCGTAGAACTATATGTTAAAACACACAAAAGAAACCCTCTTTGCATGGATTGAATATCCTTTTTTATAACTCATGAAGCCTATAGAATTAAGTCTTCCCTGATAATTCGTCTAAGATGTAAATAAAATTTTATTATACATAGTTAACATAATTGTGCTAGTCATATATGATTATACACTATTATTTGAATAAATTTTATAGCAAGTTATAATTTCCACATAAGTCGCAACACATTAACCAAACATTTGATATAATATTCTGTTTTACGTACCATAAAAACAATATTTTAAAGATATTACGGTAACCACAGAACATTTAATTCATTATTTACATGTTTGAGGGTATATATATGTATGATTTGTTCATTGTTTTCTTCATCAAGTAAGTGTCAAAGAGCATACTACTACGGAAGCCATCATGAAACTCATTTGTATCTTTATCTTCTTGTCTATTGTATGCAGAGGTATACTTACGAATATATATACTTATATAGTTTATATTTATTATGTTTTCATCATGTATGTTTATTGATATATCGTGTGGAACGCATAGATGTTTACGGTCAAGATTCCCACCTTACCATCCGTCAAGAGGCAACAGGTGCAGCAGGAGAGTGGGACGTGACTCTTGAAAATGATAGCACATGTGTCATACTCAAAGCATACTTAGATTGTAAAGGGTTTCAATCTCATAAAGAAGTTGATCCTAAAGTCATCTCAAAACAAGGCGACACGTGCATTGTCAATGATGGGCAGCACATAAATCCTAGTGATAGCCTTCATTTTATTTATTCGTGGGAAGATCAATTTCCTTTTAAGTTGTTGAATGAGTCTGTTGCTTGTTCATGAATAATTTGTTATTGTAACATCTTATTAATGAATTGGTTTCAATCTATAACATTCTATTTTAATTGTCTAAGATATGTATTGAGATGATTATGAGCAAGTGAACTTGTTCTTTACAATAAATAAATATATTTATTGTTCTTTATATATATATATATATATTATAATATATATATATATATATATGTATATGTATATGTATATGTATTGTATATGTATATGATATGTATATGTATATGTATATGTATATGTATATGTATGTATATGTATATATATTATATATGTATATGTATATATATGTATATGTATATACATATATATATGTGTATATATATGTATATATATATATGTATATATGTATATATGTATATATGTATATATATATATATATATGTATATACATATATATATATACACACACATATATATAACATATATATATATAGATATATACATCTACATATATATAACATATATATATATATATATATATATATATATGTATGTATGTATGTGTATATATGTATATGTATGTATGTATATGTATGTATGTATGTATGTATGTATGTATGTATGTATGTATGTTGTAAGGCCCCGTTCCCGGGACGCTTACAGCTGGGTTCTCATCGCACATAAAACATATAATTACATTTGTATTTAATAAATCGCAGCGGAAAACTAAAACAAACTTTCATTTCCATGTAAATGCTTTTGCAAACTAATACAACATTCATTACAAAAATTGTTTGTTCGCATTACAATGCAAAAACATTAATCAAACGAATGCCATCCCAAACGAGCTGAGTAGTCGCCCGTGCCATCCTCAGCAATCACTACCTGCCAACTGGAAACACATCAAAGTCAGCGTTGCTGAGTGAGTTCTAGTTTTATAAATAAAACACACTTTACTTTCATATAAAATCGTTCGTACTTTTACATGATCACACATCATACGTACACATAGATAATATCATTATTATCTTCTTCATTCGTTCCTTCGTTCTTCCATTACCTTACTTGTGCATCGGACATCATCCCAAACCAATACCATGTGCTACACCCCGGTTAGTCGTAGCTACCGGGCCGAAGTCAACAATGACAGCTAAACGTATGCCACGGTACTAGGAGTAACCATCAGTCTTAGCTACTGGACCGAAGTCAACAAATGACAGCTAAACGTATGCCACAGTACTAGGGGTGAGCGGTAGAGGTTCTACATTTAGGGTCAATCACCAAGAAGGACCCCGTATCCGATGGGTGCAAGACGTTCATTCGTTCATTAATACATGCATTCATTCATCAGTTCCTCTTCTTTATCTTTCACTTTACGTTACATAATACTTCGTTCATTCATCATAACAAGTAAAGCCACAGGAAAGATATTATACATCACATAAGGAACATTAACATGCATCAACATCACGTCATACAGGGCTACATCATACATACATAACAAGCCTAAACATGCAACATCATCATCATCATCATGCCCAACATGCTTTCTAAGACCTCGATCGTCGTCTTAAAAACTCTTATGGGAACCTTTACATCAACACTTACATCTGGACTTTCCCCCGAAAGTCAGAAGTCAGTCTACACCTTTCTCGGGTTCAACAGCCCTATTCGGGCGTATGGACACCCTTCAGTCGCATGGCCTCCATGCGACTGGTCACATGCGATTGAACTAATACGGATGAACTCCTATGCGAATGAACATCCAGTCGTGCGAATGGACAATGCGGATGAACACCTATGCGTCTGGACCTTCAGTCGTGCGAATGGACCTTCAGTCGCATGATCCCCATGCGACTGGCCCTCCAATCGTGCGAATGAACCCAATCGTGCGAATGGACCCCAATCGCACCCTAATCGGCCGTATGGCCTCCATTCGGCCTCCAGTCGGTCGCCTAGCCCTAACTGATGCAGAATGCAGTTCAACCCGACTGCAGCCGAGGGTTTTCGGCCCCCAAACTCATCTAAACCCATTTTAAGCCTAAATCGACCATCCTAAACCTTAGGGATGCATACCATAACATCATTCAGCAAGCACAACCAAGCAAGAAATCAAGTCACAATCGCGTCATACATATACATACACATACACAAACGGGTCAACTTACACACATACGAAAAACTCGATTTCAGATGTTTTCCAGCCCCAAATCGTTTGAAACAAGTAAAAGAGGGGTCCTAGAACTCACCTAACGAGCACAACGACAAGAGCTTCGATTCGGCTTGCTTCACGACGATTTTGGCGACCCGAACCAACACTTTTTCCTCTTTTCCCTTCTTTTTCTCTATTCTCCTCCTTGTGAGCTGAAATGTGAGTGTGGGGAGAGTGGGCTGCCCCCTCCCTACATATGTCACCACATTTCCCAACTTTTCTTCGTTGGCGGGTTTGGTCCCTCGACTTTTGGACTTTATTCTTTTCTTTCGCCACCGGCTTCAAAATAATAAATATCCGGGTGTTACAAGTCCACCCCCTTAAATAGGTTTCATCCCGAAACCTGTTATTCGTCGAACAAACGTGAATAATGCTGTCTCATTTCTTCTTCAGTCTCCCACGTTGACTCGGATCCCTTCCTGTGCTTCCACTGTACACGCACAAGAGGAACCACTTTATTCCTTAGCCTCTTTTCTTTACGATCGATGATTGCCACCGGTTGCTCCACATAATTGAGCCTTTCATCTATTTCAATGTCCTCCAGTGGAACAATCATGTCTTCATCAGCTATACACTTTCTCAGATGAGATACATGGAATGTCGAGTGAATCCCACTAACTCATCTGGCAACTCCAATCTATAGGCCACCTCCCCTACTCGAGAAATGATTCGGAAAGGGCCTATATATCTTGGGCTCAACTTGCCCCGCTTTCTGAATCTGATAATACCCTTCCAAGGTGAGACCTTCAACATAACCCGGTCACCCACCTGGAACTCAATTGGCCTACGTCGCTTATCGGCATACGACTTCTGTCTATCTTTGGCTGCCTTCATAAAGGCTTTATCTTTTCAAGCTTCTCTGTCGTAGCCTCGATTACCTCGACGCTCCCCAATTCCTTCTGACCAATATCACCCCAACAAACGGGTGTTCTGCATCTCCTACCGTATAGCATCTCATATGGTGGCATACCAATACTGGCATGATAGCTGTTGTTGTATGAGAATTCAGCTAACGGCAGGTGGTCATCCCAACTTCCACCAAAATCGATCACACACGCCCGAAGCATGTCTTCCAGTGTCTGAATGTCCTTTCTGACTGACCATCAGTCTGGGGATGATAAGCCGTGCTAATATGTAACCTCGTCCCCATAGCGTCGTGGAATTTCTTCCAAAATTTAGATGTAAACCGAGTGTCACGATCAGACACAATAGACACCGGTACACCATGACGAGCTACAATTTCCTTGATGAACAGATCAGCCAACCTCTCCGATGAATACGTCTCGCGGATCGGTAGAAAATGAGCGCTCTTCGTCAGACGATCAACTATCACCCATATGGCATCATACCCTTTCGGGGTACGTGGCAGCTTCGTAATGAAGTCCATGGTGATGTGCTCCCATTTCCATTCCGGTATATCCAAAGGTTGTATCTTCCCATACGGCTTTTGATGCTCTGCCTTCATCTGTAAGCAAGTAAGGCACTTACTCACATACTCCACCACGTCACGCTTCATACCCGGCCACCAATAATTCTTCTTCATGTCATGGTACATCTTCGTGGCACCAGGATGAATGGAGTATCGAGTCTTGTGGGCTTCATCCATTATCTTCGTCCGTAGATCCCCAAAACGAGGAATCCACACACGACAGAATCAAGTTCCAACACCGAGTGTGTTTTCACCCAATTCCCCAACCAGACCTCTCATTCTTTCCGAGTTAAAATGATCTTCTTTCAATGCCTCATCTTGAAACTCCTTGATTTTCTTCATCACATCGGAGGTCATGATTAATTGATAAGATTTCACCCGAATCGGTTCGGGCCTTTCCTTTCGGCTAAGGGCATCCGCCACCACATTAGCTTTGCCTGGATGGTAATGGATCTCACAATCATAATCCTTTATAAGTTCCAACCATCTCCTCTGCCTCATGTTCAGATCCTTTTGCTCGAAGAAGTACTTCAAGCTCTTATGATCGGTGAATATGGTGCACTTCGTCTCGTAGAGATAGTGCCTCCAGATCTTCAATGCAAAGACCACGGCTGCTAGCTCCAAGTCATGAGTAGGATAATTAACCTCATGGACTTTCAATTGTCGGATGCATAGGCTATAACCTTCCCTCTCTGCATTAACACACACCCCAACCCTGAGTAGGAAGCATCCGAATAAACCACCAGATCTTCGCTTCCATCGGGTAATGACAGAACAGGAGCTCGAGTCAGTCTTGCCTTCAGCTCTTCGAACGCCTTCTCTGAGCTTGACCCCATACAAACTTCACATCCTTTCGGGTCAACTTAGTTAGTGGAGAAGCAATCTTAGAGAAGTCTTGGATGAATCTTCTATAGTAGCCCGCCAAGCCCATGAAACTACGGATCTCGGATGGCGTCTTTGGTGACTTCCATTGCATAACCGCCTCCACCTTCGCCGGGTCAACCATAATCCCGTCAGGATTCACCACATGACCCAAAAACTGAACTTCGCGCAACCAAAATGCACACTTGGAGAATTTAGCATACAATTTCTCCCTTCTCAACGTCTCTAGAACCTCTCGAATGTGACCGGCATGCTCAATCTCGCTCTTCGACTAAATCAGGATATCATCAATAAACACAATCACTGATTATCCAACATAGGCCGACACACACGGTTCATCAGATCCATAAAAGCAGCTGGCGCGTTGGTCAAACCAAATGACATGACAAGAAACGTAATGGCCATAGCGCGTACGGAAAGCTGTTTTAGGGATATCTTGCTCCTTCACCTTCAACTGATGATAACCAGATCGAAGATCTATCCTCGAGAACCAACTAGCACCCTGAAGCTGGTCGAACAAATCATCTATCCTCGGTAAGGGGTAGCGGTTCTTCACTATCAACTTGTTCAGTTCGCGGTAGTCAATGCACATCCTCATACTACCATCCTTCTTCTTTACAAATAGGACCGGAGCACCCCAAGGAGAGATACTCGGTCTAATGACCCCTTATCAAGCAGCTCTCGCACTGCTCCATCAACTCTTTCATCTCGGTTGGAGCCAACCGATATGGTGCCTTGGCAACAGGTTGGGCACCCGTATCAGATCAATCTGAAATTCAATTTCTCTGTCAGGTGGCACTCCTGATAAGTCTTCTGGGAACACGTCTGGAAAGTCACACACACTGGTACATCAGCTAGTTGTGGTGTTGGTGTATCCACATCCTTTACATAAGCCAAGTAGGCGCTACATCCACGCCTCATACACTTTCCCGCCACCGCCATTGAGATCATCACCTTTCGGAATCGTAGTAACCCGATCACCATAAACCGTTACCAAACTTCTGTCAGGCGCTGTCAACCGAACATCTTCTGGCGACACACAATGTTCGCCTCGAAATCCGCCAACCAATCCATCCCAAGAACCAAATCGAAACCACCCAAGGTCATCACAAACGGTCTAACAGGAACTTGTGACCCTCAAGTTCCACATCACACTTCTCTATCATCTCAGAAATCCTGGTAGACTTACCTATGGCAGTTTCTAACATCAAAGGGCGCATCAACACGTCTACTACTAACAGGCAGCTTAGCACAGAAAGCAGCAGAAATAAAACTCTTACTAGCACCCGAATCAAATAACACAGAAGCTAAAGTCTGTTCACTAGAAACGTACCGGACACAACACGTCAGGTCCGTCCTAGCCTCCTCCTGTGTCATAGTGAATGCCCTGGCGCTCGCCCTCTTCCATCACTTCCCGTCTTCTTCACCCCTGAACCCTCAGTCCTCGACTTCTTACAATCTCTGCTCATATGACCATTTTCCCACAGTTAAAACATTTACTCGACATGCAATCCTTCGCCATATGCCCTGTCTTCCCACACTTGAAGCACAAGTTTGACCCAAACCTACATTCCCCGCTGTGCTCCCTTCCACACTTGCCACACCTTTTCGACCCCGCACTTGATGTGACCACCGGCGTTCATCCACCCGTGCCTTTTTTTACCCATCGGGGCATCACCCCGACCAAACCGTTTCCCGTTCCAGTTCCGATCACCACCACCCTTCTTACTTGCTTCAGTCACCACCACCTCCCACTCATCATACAGCCTCCCTGCCAAATCAACCGCCGACCTAAACGTGCTTGGCCGGGCGGCGATCATATGCCGGCGAACATCCACCGGTAAACCCTGAATGTACCTCTTGATTTTCCGAGACAGAGGGTCACCTGATCAGGCACAAGCCGTGCCATTTCATTAACTTGTGGTATACTGCTGGTGTGTCATGGTTCCAGCCTCCAACTGTAAAAACTCCCTTTCCAACTTGTCCATTTCCCGATGAGGACAAAATTCCTCAATCACCAACTTCTCAGCTCAGGCCATTTCATTTTCCCAATGGCTCTACTACCCTCAGCTTGGACAATGTTGTCCCACCAGCACAGAGCTGAATCCACAAAAGAGTGGGTAGCAAACTTCACCTTTTGGTCCTCTCGACACTCGCTGATATCGAGAACAGCTTCCATTTCCCCACACCCACCGGTGAGCAGCTGCAGCGGTGCCGTTTACATCAAAAGTAGGGGGCTTGCATCTCATAAAAGCCCCATAATTACATCCACGTGCCGTTCATGCACAGGCTCCTTCCTCCTCATCATCATCAGATAGAACCGTTTCCGGCTCTGGTTGTTCCCGTCCCCAGAGGATCTGTTTCTTTCTTTTCCTTCCCCTTCTCGTACAGCCTTAATAACTTCAGTCACCACAGACGGTAAGATTGTCTGCATGACCTGATGGACTTCTTCTACAACAGCCTCTTTTACTGAGGCTCTCAGATTGGCACTTTCGTCGCCACCCTCCGGATGAGGGATCTCTGGTTCCTCATGAACCACCCTCTCAACTCTGGGTCTCCCTCTCTAGGTCGTGGTTCAGCACCGTGACCTCCACCCCTAGAAGCTTTCGAAGATCTACCTCCGGCCATCACACCCACACTGAAAGATTCAAACACCAACACGGTCATTCAAGGAAACAACTCAGTTTATGTCAAGTATAGTAAGTCCCTAATTACAGTGGCCAGATGTGATTAGCCACTTACTTTACTCTTCATACCCCAAGTATTACCTGTCTGACTACATCAGTATTTAAATCTACATACAACACATAACACATACCATGCGCACATAAAACGGTTAACTTTACAAAAATACCTGATGGCACGCAGCTACTCAGTTTGGCATCCCATTCCCTTTCCGTCCCATTCTCAGTTTAAGATTAGGTTTATTTGAAAATTTACCCATTTCACTTAAACTTTGGCTCTGATACCAACTTGTAAGGCCCCGTCCCGGGACGCTTACAGCTTCAGGGTTCTCATCGCACATAAAAAATATAATTACATTTGTATTTAATAAATCGCAGCGGAAAACTAAAACAAACTTTCATTTCCATGTAAATGCTTTTGCAAACTAATACAACATTCATTACAAAAATTGTTTGTTCGCATTACAATGCAAAAACATTAATCAAAAGAATGCCATCCCAAACGAGCTGAGTAGTCGCCCGTGCCATCCTCAGCAATCATACCTGCCAACTGGAAACACATCAAAGTCAGCGTTGCTGAGTGAGTTCTAGTTTATAAATAAAACATACTTTACTTTCATATAAAATCGTTCGTACTTTTACATGATCACACATCATACGTACATAGATAATATCATTATTATCTTCTTCATTCGTTCATTCGTTCTTCCATTACTTACTTGCGCATCGGACATCATCCCAAACCAATACCATGTGCTACACCCCGGTTAGTCGTAGCTACCGGGCCGAAGTCAACAAATGACAGCTAAACGTATGCTACGGTACTAGGAGTAACCATCAGTCTTAGCTACTGGGCCGAAGTCAACGAATGACAGCTAAACGTATGCCACAGTACACGTACTAGGGGTGAGCGGTAGAGGTTCTACATTTAGGGTCAATCACCAGGAAGGACCCCGTATCCGATGGGTGCAAGACGTTTCATTCGTTCATTAATACATGCATTCATTCATCATGTTCCTCTTTCTTTATCTTTCACTTTACGTTACATAATACTTCGTTCATTCATCATAACAAGTAAAGCCACAGAAAGATATTATACATCACATAAGGAACATTAACATGCATCACATCACGTCATATAGGGCTACATCATACATACATAACAAGCCTAAACACAACATCATCATCATCATCATGCCCAACATGCTTTCTAAGACCTCGATCGTCGTCTTAAAAACTCTTATGGGAACCTTTACATCACACACTTCATCTGCACTTCCCCCAAGAAAGTCAGAAGTCAGTCTACACCTTTCTCGGGTTCAACAGCCCTATTCGGGCGTATGGACACCCTTCAGTCGCATGGCCTCCATGCGACTGGTCATCATGCGATTGAACTAATACGGATGAACTCCTATGCGAATGAACATCCAGTCGTGCGAATGGACAATGCGGATGAACACCTATGCGTCTGGACCTTCAGTCGTGCGAATGGACCTTCAGTCGCATGCCCCCATGCGACTGGCCCTCCAGTCGTGCGAATGAACCCCAATCGTGCGAATGGACCCCAATCGCACCCTAATCGGCCGTATGGCCTCCATTCGGCCTCCAGTCGGTCGCCTAGCCCTAACTGATGCAGAATGCAGTTCAACCCGACTGCAGCCGAGGTTTTCGGCCCCCAAACTCATCTAAACCCATTTTAAGCCTAAATCGACCATCCTAAACCTTAGCGATGCATACCATAACATCATTCAAGCACAACCAAGCAAGAATCAAGTCACAATCGCGTCATACATATACATACACATACACAAACGGGTCAACTTACACACATACGAAAACTCAATTTCAGATGTTTTCCAGCCCCAAATCATTTGAAAACAAGTAAAAGAGGGGTCCTAGAACTCACCTAAACAAGCACAACAACAAGAGCTTCGATTCGGCTTGCTTCACGACGATTTTGGCGACCCGAACCAACACTTTTTCCTCTTTTTCCCTTTTTCTCTCTATTCCTCCTCCTTGTGAGCTGAAATGTGAGTGTGGGGAGAGTGGGCTGCCCTCTCCCACATATGTCACCACATTTCCCAACTTTTCTTCGTTGGCGTTTGGTCCCTCGACTTTTGGACTTTATTTTCTTTTCTTTCGCCACCGGCTTCAAAATAATAAATATCCGGGTGTTACATATGTATGTATGTATGTCTATGTATGTATGTATGTATTATGTATGTATGTATGTATATACGGGGAGAGATCAATGAAAACCGTGAAAACCACAATTTTTCAATCACATAATTTATAATTGTTTCGACCTTTTTATTGTTTAAAGTATATTCAAGTAAAATTTGACTTTATTTTTTGAATTCATTATAATTATATAGTTTAAACTCTAAGAATGACAATGATAACGAAACGACTTACGTATACGTAACTTGTATGAGTTATATGTACGTAACTTTTAGTTGTACACTTGTTAACACGTACGTACATATACATAACCCCTACATATACGTAACTATTAATTGTATACTTTGTAATATGTACTTACATATATGTAACCCTTGGTTTTCATAGTTTTCATTTATAACATGGTTTTCAATGGAACACTCCCCTATATATATATATATATATATACAATAGTCACTCATTTTTAATCAAATGCAAATCACATGTCATTTCCCCCATTTTTTTAAAATGTTCATAATTTTTTGACAACATTATTTTTTCAAAAAAATTTCACCATCAAATTTAGTATTTTTATCTTTCTAACACCTACCATATTAATATATTTTTTAAAAAAAATCGACCATATGTTATTTACATATGTGTAAATCTGGTTATAAGTGTGTGTAATACTAGATTTACACATGTGTAAATCTGGTTTTACACATATGTAAAATAAATTTCGTAAAAAAAAGGAGAATGTTTTTTTATTTTTTTTAAAATTTTATTTTATTTTTTTATGAAAGAGAAAAACTAGAGGAACATTTGTGTTTTTGTTTTTATTATTTATATGTTATTTTTTGATTAATAATTTTTTATGTTTTTTTATTTTATATATATAGGGGAGGGATCAATAAGAACTAGGTTTTTTGTGAAAACTCTAGGAACCAATCTTAACCACTAGTTTTCAATGGTAAAATTCTAATTAACAAAAACATATTTAAAAAATTTATAAATAAAAAAATAACATAAAAATGAAAAAATAAAAACACAAAAATGTTCCCCTACTTTCCCTCTTTCATAAAAAAATAAAAAAATGTATAAAAATTTCCCCTTTTTTTAACGAAATTCGTTTTACACATGTGTAATATCGAATTTACACATGTGTAAATCCAGTACTATATATGTGTATAACTAGATTTACACATATGTAAACAACTGTTGTATGATTTTTTTAGAAAAGTATATCAATATGGTAGGCATTGGAAAGATAAAAAATACAAAATTTTATGTTGAATTTTTTTTGAAAAAATGATGTCGTGAAAAAAAGTAATGAACTTTTAAAAAAATGGGAAATGACATGTGATTTGCATATGATAAAAAATAAGTTACTGAGATTGGTTTCTAGAGTTCTCACAAAAAAAAGGTGGTTCTTATTTGAACCCTCCCCTATATATATATATTATATATATATATATATATAATAGTTTTGAGAAAATCAAGAAACCAATTCTAACCAATCATATTTTTTCATTATTTATATATATTAGTACTTTCAAAGGGTGTTTTAGTAATTTTGTAGGTAACTTATTTTAGTAGATAATCATGGTTGACTAAAATCCTTATTTTACTCCATGGTTGAACCAATAAAGACTAATTCAAAATATATACCGAACATTTTCTTCTTCACTAGAGCAATTTTTTTTCTTTTATTCTTGATTTGGTGATTTAATCATTATTACATAACAAATTTTCTAAAAAATTGATTCTTCATAATAGCGATAAAATTAAGTTAGAAAAAGATGAAATCATGGATGCTATGAAATAACGATGTTAAAGGTTAGCAAGGAAGAAGTTTTCATGAAATTGAGGTCAAAAATTAGCAATGGTGATGAAATCAAGTTACATGCTAGTAAAAGGATGAAGATGAAAGGCACAAAATCCATGAAATTAGGTATTTAAGTTGGTTTTAGATGAAATGGATTGATGGACGGGTTTATAAGGACATCATCGTTGCTCCATAAACCAACAAAATCGATTGATGCTCTTACCACCATGGATGGTAACAAAGGAAGAAGATGAATACATGTTTAAACTTGGGTTACCTATACGTAACTTTAGGTTAAGGCAACTCAATAACTGAAACAATGGAGTGGCAGGTTACATACACGTAAATTTGTTATATTATGAGTTGTTTTTTTTGTTCATCTTCATCTACATCAAGCTACATATACGTAAGCAAGTTAACATATGGTTGCACATCTATTCACTTTAATTTAATGTAGGTTCTAGTGTTCTTTTTAGATTTACATATATGTCACTTATCAAGTTACATATAACACAGTATATGTATATATCAAGTTACATATACGTAACCTTGTCTAAATATGTGCGAATTTCCAAGTTTAATAAAATGTTTTGCATTTGTTATATGTGTTATAATTACATATATGTAATAAAACAATTGTATATACATAGCAAAACTTATCAATGTGAATTAGTTAGTTAAAAATTTTGAGATTTTATTTGATGGTGAAATTGAAGCTTGATTGGGTTACATATATGTAACATATTGCATCAAGAAGTGCATGACACAATGTTATATATACATAATACAATTTTACATATTAAAACAGACTGTTATTTAACGTGTTACGTATACGTAACTCAATTGGTGTTCATTTGTTTCTTTTCTTACTCCATTTATACTCTTTTACTCCAATATAAATAAATTACTAAGATATAACATTTTAACTTGTTATAAAAATATTTGTAAGTAGGATCAAAAGTTAGAGATTTATTGTAATTTGACAGTGAGAGGAGAGAGAGTGTAATTGTAGGGATTTTGTTAATTAAATAAAAACTTTCTTATAATTTATACATGTGTATTGTCTATTATACCCTTATTAACTTTTAATTAAATCATTTAAACCTCATTTATTTACAATCTTATCATTGTATAATTTCAACTATTGATTACATAAATCAATGGTGGATAAATAATTTTTTTGTTTTCTTGTAAAATGTGGTTTTCTTAGGAACCCTCCCATATATATAACATATATATATACATATATATACATATATATATATACATATATATACATATATATATATATATATGTACATATATATACATATATACATATATATATATATATATGTACATATATATACATATATATACATATATATATGTATATATATGTATATACATATATATATATATGTATACATATATATATATATACATATATATATATAGACACACACACGTTAACAAGGGTCATGATAGAGCTACTGTTTGTTTTGTTTCATCTAATGAAAATAGTGTGAAAGATCATTCAATTGATGAAATAAAAGAGTACTATAACTGTAGATACATATCTGCATGTGAAGCATCATGGCGTAATTTTGGTTATGATATTCATTATAGGTATCCTTTAGTTATTAGGCTTCCATTTCATCTTCCGAATCAACAACAGGTTATATATGATGCAGATGATCATATCGACAATGTGTTAGAAAAAACTTATATTGCTACTACAATGTTCACTGAGTGGATGAAGTGCAATAGATATTACTCCCAAGCCCGTAATCTAAATTATGTTGAATTTCCTACAAAGTTTGTGTGGAAGGCGGACACACATACTTGGGTACCAAGAAAGAAAGGGTTTTCAATCGGTAGAATACACTCAGTCTCACCGTCACTTGGAGAAGCCTATTATCTGAGAATTTTGTTAAACAAGGTCAAAGGTCCAAAATCATTTGAGGAAATTAGAATAGTTAATGGTTGTCCATATCCTACATTTAGAGATTCATGTTTTGCATGTGGCCTTTTGGATGACGATAGTGAATACATTGAAGCAATCGAGGAAGCCAACATTTTCGGGAGTGGTTATTTTTACGAAGCTTATTTGCAATAATGTCAATGTCCGAAAGCCCTTTGTAACACCCGGTTATTTATTATTTGAAGCCGACGAAAGAAAAAAAAAGAAATAAAGTCCAAAGTCGAGGGACCAAACTCGCCAACAGGAAATGTAAGGCCCTATTCCCGGGCACCTCACAGTTGGTCAATCACAGCAGTTAAAACACTACACATTATAATTATACAAACTTAAGCAGCGGAAATGATTTATCAAAAACCATTCATTTCATTTAAATCATTGTTGTTAAGCAATACATCATCATAAACTGTTTACAAAAGAATTATTTTACTGCATTATAAAACAACAGCAACATAAAACACGAATGGATGTCAGTCTTTTCCTGCCGAGTAGCTTCACCCTCGTGCCATCCTCAACAGTAATTACCTGCCAACTGATAATGTATAAAAGTCGCGTTGCTGAGTGAGTTCTAGCTTTAAAAGTAATAAAATACTTTCTATATGTTGTATATGAAAATACTCTTTTCTGTAAAATACAACTCTGTACTGTATATGCGAGCACGCATTAACTATATGAACAGATACTGTTCATTCTCTTTACTGTATACCTTGTCTGTTGTGTAAACTTTTATCTTTACCTTTCACTTTTTGTATGGACCAATGAGCAATACCCAACTATATGCACGATGGAAAACAGGTGATGGGCCATCTATATCCCTCGAAAGGGTCAACTATATCCCTCGAAAGGGTCAACTGTATCCCTCGAAAGGGTTCTGTGTACTGTATACAAGGCCGACCCAACCACCCAGGGCACGCTACAAAGGTCCTGCCAATCTCAATTGATTGGCCCTGTGTGCATAATAGGGTAGCTAACCCGCAGCACAGTTGAGCTAACGACAACATGGTCATGTACCTCTTGTAAGCTTGCAAGACTTGTTAACATTTTTATTATTGTTCCTCTTCTTTTCTTTATTGGTCTTTCTCTTTATTATTACGATATACTTTACGTTACGAAAATAAACATACCATGTAAAGTCACATGCTCTAAGTAATAATAATAATAGCAATAACAATATTAAGGAACAATCATAACCATACATGAAAGATCATCATAAATAAGCCCTAGTTAACCCTCGGTCAAAACCCTAAAAGCACAGACTCCCAGAAAATTCTGTAAAAATTTCAAAGTGCCTAGGCGCTTTGACACTATTTGGGCGCATGAGCCCTGTTTGGGCGTTTCATCACTATATAGGCGCATCAGCCAACACTTAATCATTTTATCACTTAGGCGAATGAACTATTCAGGCGCATGGGCACTATTAGGGCGTATGAACACTTAGGCGCATGGGTTATTCGGACGCATGGACACTTAGGTGAATGAGCCACTTGGGCGCATTGGCACTATTGGGGCGCATGGCCCTACACTTCGTCGTCCGACTAATATTTCTAGGCGCATGGACCACTGTTCAGGCACATGGGCCATACTTAAACATTTCTAAGGCAATCTTAGGCCCATGGGCTACTGTTTAGGCGCATGGATTACACTTAAATCTTTCTAAGACATTTTCAGGCGCATGGATTACACTTAAATCTTTCTAAGACAATTTTAGGCGCATGAGCCTTATCTAGGCGCATGGACCTCCTGTGTAACATGTTTCTAGTATGTTTTCATACCCAATCATCAAACCCATCTGTTCTAAGCTTAATATGGCTATTCTAAACATGAATAACCTATAAGCATACAAGAATTAACATCCAACATGCATAATACATACGGGTAAACATACATAAACTTTATAAAATCATTTTAATACATTTTCAGACCCAAAGATAGCTTAAAACAAGTAAAAACCGGGGTCTAGAACTCACCTAGTGCAACTTGGGTATTTCTTCCTTTCTAACCCGCTTGCAATTGAGTTCAAACACCTAAAACAACACCAAAACACACACACCCGAGCACATACACAAACACATAAGCACATAAGCATGTAACCGGGATATAACACATCATAAACATTTAAAAACCACGAATTCTTACCTTGAATTCGACTTCTCTTCTTCTTCTTTTTTTCGGCCGAAAGTTCCTCTGCTCTCAAATCCGAAAGAAAGTGGTGATGTGAAGTGAGGGTGGGCGGCCATGCCCACCTTTACACCAACTTTTTCAAAGATTTGTCCTTTTGGGCACTTTTAGTCCTTCCACTTGGACTTTATTGCTTTTCTTTCATTTATTCTTCATGTCTTGTCTTTTTAAAATAATCGGGTGTTACAAGTCCACCCCCCTTATATAGGTTTCGTCCCCGAAACCTGTTATTCCTCGAACAGATGAGGATAATGCTGCCTCATCTTCTCCTCAGTCTCCCATGTAGACTCGGATCCCTTCCTGTGCTTCCATTGTACACGCATAAGAGGAACCACTTTATTTCTCAGCCTCTTCTCTTTATGATCAATGATTGCCACTGGTTGCTCCACATAATTGAGCCTTTTGTCTACTTCGATATCCTCCAGTGGAAAATCATGTCTTCATCAGCTAAACACTTTCCCAGATGAGATACATGGAATGTCGGGTGGATTCCACCTAACTCATCTGGCAACTCCAATCTATAGGCCACCTCTCCTACTCGAGTAATGATTCGGAAAGGGCCTATATATCTTGGGCTCAACTTGCCCCGCTTCCTGAATCGGATAATACCCTTCCAAGGTGAGACCTTCAACATAACCCGGTCACCCACCTGGGATTCGATCGTTCTGCGTCGTCTATCGGCATACGACTTCTCCCTATCTTTAGCTGCCTTCATGAATGCTTTAATCTTCTCAAGCTTCTCAGTCGTAGCTTCAATGACCTCGATGCTCCCCAACTCCTTCTGACTAATATCACCCAACAAACAGTGTTCTGCATCTCTTACCGTATAGCATCTCGTATGGTGGCATGCCAATGCTGGCATGATAGCTATTGTTGTACGAGAATTCAGCTAACAATAAGTGGTCATTCCAACTTCCCCTAAAATCAATCACACATGCCCGAAACATGTCTTCTAATGTCTGAATGGTCCTTTCTGACTGACCATCAGTTTGGGGATGATAAGCCGTGCTAATATGTAACCTCGTCCCCATAGCATCGTGGAATTTCTTCCAGAATTTAGATGTAAACCGGGTGTCACGATCAGACACAATGGACACCGGCACACCATGAAGAGTTACAATCTCCTTGATGAACAGGTCAACCAACCTTTCGGATGAATATGTCTCGCGGATCGGTAGGAAGTGAGCACTCTTTAACAAACGGTCAGCAATCACCCATATGGCATCGTATCCTTTCGGAGTACGTGGCAGCTTCGTAATGAAATCCATGGTGATGTGCTCCCACTTCCATTCCGGTATATCCAAAGGTTGGATCTTCCCATACGGCTTCTGATGTTCGGCCTTCACTTGCAAACAAGTAAGGCACTTACTCACATACTCCTCCACGTCACGCTTCATACCCGGCCACCAATAATGTTTCTTCATATCTTGATACATCTTTGTGGCACCAGGATGAATGGAGTATCGAGTCTTGTGAGCTTCATCCAAAATCCTCACACGTAGATCCCCAAAACGAGGAATCCACACCCGTCCAAATCGAGTTTTAACACCAAGGTGTTTTCACCCAATTCCCCAACCATTAGAGGTCATGATCCGTTGATATGCTTTCACCCAAATGGCTCGGGCCTCTCCTTTCGGCTAAGAGCATCAGCCACCATGTTGGCTTTGCTCGGATGGTAATGGATCTCACAATCATAATCTTTTATAAGCTCCAACCATCGTCTCTGCCTCATGTTCAGATCTTTCTGCTCGAAGAAGTACTTCAAGCTCTTGTGGTCAGTGAAAATGGTGCACTTCGTCCCGTACAGATAGTGCCTCCAAATCTTCAATGCAAAGACCACGGCTGCTAGCTCCAAGTCATGAGTGGGATAATTGACCTCATGAACTTTCAACTGTCAGGATGCATAGGCTATAACCTTCCCTTTCTGCATTAACACACACCCCAACCCCAAGTAAGAAGCATCTGAATGTACCACCAAATCCTCGCTTCCTTCAGGTAATGACAAGACAGGGGCTTGGGTCAGTCGGGTCTTTAACTCCTCAAAAACCCTTTCTTGCTCTTCACCCCACACAAACTTTACGTCCTTATGGGTCAGCTTAGTCAATGGGGAGGCTATCTTGGAGAAGTCCTGAATGAACTTTCGATAATATCCGCTAACCCCAAGAAACTACGAATCTCGGATGGCGTCGTTGGGGATTTCCATTGATTACAGCCTCCACCTTAGTAGGGTCTACCATAATCCCCACGGGATTTACCACGTGACCTAAGAATTGAACTTCACATAACCAGAACGCGCACTTGGAGAATTTGGCATACAACTTCTCCCTTCTTAAGGTCTCTAACACCTCCCGAGTGTGTCCAACATGCTCTTCTTTGCTCTTCGAGTAGATCAGGATATCATCAATGAACATAATCACTAATCTATCCAACATCGACCGACACACTCTATTCATCAAGTCCATAAAAGCAGCTGGCGCATTGGTCAGACCAAATGACATAACAAGTAATTCGTAGTGACCGTAGCGCCTGCGAAAAGTTGTTTTAGGGATATCCTACTCCTTCACCTTCAGCTGATGGTAACCAGATCGAAGATCTATCCTTGAAAACCAACTGGCACCTTGGAGTTGATCAAACAAATCATCAATCCTCAGTAAGGGGTATCGATTCTTCACTATCAGCTTATTCAGCTCTCGGTAATCGATGAACATCCTCATGCTACCGTCTTTCTTCTTCACAAACAGGACAGGAGCACCCCAGGGAGAGATACTCGGTCTAATGAACCCCTTATCAAGCAGCTCTTGCAACTACTCCATCAGCTTTTTCATTTCTGTCGGAGCTAACCGATACGGTGCTTTGGCAACGGGTTGAGCACCGGGTATCAAATCAATCTGGAACTCAATCTCGCGATCCGGTGGCACACTGGGTAAGTCTTCCGGGAATACGTCTGGAAAGTCGCACACCACTGGTACTTCAGATAATTGTGGTACCGACGCATCCACATCTTTTACGTAGGCCAAGTAGGCACTACATCCACGTCTTATGCACTTCCCCGCCACCGCCATCGAAATCATCTTTGGGATCGTAGTAAGGCGATCTCCATGAATCATAACCAAACTCTTATCGGGCACAACTAATCGAATCATCTTCTTACGACACACGCTATTTGCTTCATAGGTTGCTAACTAGTCCATCCCTAGTACTACATCAAATCCACCTAGGGGTATCACATGTAACCTAGCAGCAAACCTATGACCTTCTAGTTCTATGGCACAATCCTCTATCATATCAGTAATTCTAGTGGACTTACCAATAGTAGTTTCTACATCAAATGGTGCACTGGCCTTTCTACTACTAACAGGCAACTTAGCACAGAAAGTAGTGAAAATAAAACTCCTGCTAGCACCAGAATCAAACAATACAGAGGCACAAGTTTGGTTTACTAGAAACATACCTGACACAACATCGGGATCAGCTCTGGCTTCCTCCTGGGTCATAGTGTAAGCTCTAGCACTTTCCCTCTGCCCTCCTTCCTCCGGCTTCTTATTTCCCACTCCCGAGCTTTCCGCCCTCAGCTTCTTACAGTCTCTAGCGATATGGCCACGCTGGCCACACCTGAAGCATACATTCATTCCCATCCTGCACTCACTAGTATGCTCCCTTCTACATTTGCCACACTTCTTCAACCATGCACCAGATGTGACCACACGTCGGTCACCCACCTTTTCCACTTTATTGTTTGGAGCGGCTCCACCACGTCCAAACCGTTTCCCATTCCAGTTCCGGTCACCACTACCCTTCTTATTCACCTCAGCCACCATTACCTTGCGCTCATCATATAATCTTCCAGCCAAATCAACCGCCGACCTAAAAGTGCTCGGCCGGGCGGCGATCATATGCCTACGGATATCCGCCGGCAGCCCCTGGATGTATCTTTTATTCTTTCATGATAGTGGTGTCACTTGATCGGGCACCAGCCACGCCATTTCATTAAATTTAGTGGTGTACTGCTGGTGTGTCATCGTTCCTGCCTCCAGCTGCAGGAAATCTCTTTCTACCTTGTCCATCTCTCTATGAGGACAGAATTCCTCAATCACTAACTTCTTCAGTTCAGGCCATCTCATTATCCCAATGGCCCTACTACCCTCGGCTTGGACAATGTTGTCCCACCAGCACAAAGCCGAGTCCACAAAAGAGTGGGTAGCGAATTTCACCTTCTGATCTTCACGGCACTCACTGATGTCAAGAACAACCTCCATTTCCCTCACCCACCGGTGAGCAGCCGCAGCAGTGCCGTTTCCATCGAAAGTAGGGGGCTTGTATCTCATAAACGCCCCATAGTTACAGCCTCGGGTCGCCTCCGGCGCAGGCTCCTCTTCTTCCTCCTCCTCATTATCAGAGAGAACCGTTTCCGGCTCTGGTTGTTCCCGTCCTCCCAAGGACTTGTTTCTTTCCTTTCTTTCCCCTTCCCTTACTACTTTGATCACTTCGGTCACCACAGACGGTAGAATCGTCTGCATGACCTGATGAACCTCTTCTACCACAGCCTCCTTTACTGAGGCTCTCAGATTGGCGCTCTCGTCGCCACCCTCCAGATGAGGGGTCTCTGATTCTTCATGACCACTTTCTCTTCTCTGGGTCTCCCTCTCTTGGGTCGCGGAGCAACACCATGACCTCCACCACGAGAGGCTTTTGAAGATCTACCGCCAGCCATCCTCAAAAGCACACTATAAGATTCAAACACTAACGCGGTCATTCAAGGTAACACTCAGTTTATGTCAAGTATAGTAAGTCCCTAATTATAGTGGCCAGTTATGATTAGCCACTTACTTTAATCTTCATACCCCAAGCATCTCCTATCCTGACTTAATCGATATCTAAATCTACTAAGAGCACATAATCAAATAGCATGCGCACATAATACCGGTTAACATTAAGAAAAGACATACCTGATGGCACGTAGCTACTTGGGCTGACATCCTTTCATTTGTCCTATTTTCAGTTTAAGTTTAGGTTTTAAAAGTTTATGTAACCCAATTCTCTTAAACTTTGGCTCTGATACCAACTTGTAAGGCCCCATTCCCGGGCACCTCACAGTTAGTCAATCACAGCAGTTAAAACACTACACATTATAATTATACAAACTTAAGCAGCGGAAATGATTTAAATCATTTATTGTTAAGCAATACATCATCATAAACTGTTTACAAAAGAATTTTTTTACTGCATTACAAAACAACAACAACATAAAACACGAATAGATGTCAGTCTTTCCTTGCCGAGTAGCTTCACCCTCGTGCCATCCTCAACAATAATTACCTGCCAACTGAAAATGTATAAAAGTCAGCGTTGTTGAGTGAGTTCTAGTTTTAAAAGTAATAAAATACTTTCTATATGTTGTATATGAAAATACTCTTTTCTGTAAAATACAACTCTGTACTGTATATGAGAGCATGCATTAACTATATGAACAGATACTGTTCGTTCTCTTTACTGTATACCTTGTCTATTCTGTAAACTTTTATCTTTATCTTTCACATTCTGTATGGACCAATGAGCAACACCCAACTATATACGTGATGGAAAACGGGTGATGGGCCATCTATATCCCTTGAAAGGGTCAACTATATCCCTCAAAAGGGTCAACTGTATCCCTCGAAAGGGTTCTGTGTACTGTATACAAGGCTGACCCAATCACCCAGGACACGCTGCAAAGGTCCTGCCAATCTCAAATGATTGGCCCTGTGTGCATAATAGGGTAGCTAACCTGCATCACAGTTGAGCTAACGACAACATGGTCGTGTACCTCCTGTAAGCTTGCAAGACTTGTTAACATTTTTATTAATGTTCCTCTTCTTTTCTTTATTGCTCTTCCTCTTTATTATTACGATATACTTTACGTTACGATAATAAACATACCATGTAAAGTCACATGTTATAAGTAATAATAATAATAGCAATAACAATATTAAGGAACAATCATAACCATGCATGAAACATCATCATAAATAAGCCCTAGTCAACCCTCGGTCAAAACCCTAAAAGCACAGACTCCCAGAAAATTCTGTAAAAATTTCTAAATGCCTAGGCGTTTTGACACTATTTGGCGCATGAGCCCTGTCTGGGTATTTCATCACTATATAGGCGCATCAGCCAACACTTAATCATTTTATCACTTAGGCGCATGAATTATTCAGAAGCATGGCCACTATTAGGGCGTATGAACACAGGCGCATGGGTTATTCGGACGCATGGACACTTAGGCGCATGAGCCACTTGGGCGCATGGGCACTATTGGGGCGCATGGCCCTACACTTAGTCATCCAACTAATATTTCTAGGCGCATGGACCACTGTTCAAGCGCATGGGCCATACTTAAACATTTCTAAGGCAATCTTAGGTGCACGGGCTACTGTTCAGGCGCATGGATTACACTTCAATCTTTCTAAGACATTTTCAGGCGCATGAGCCTTATCTAGGCACATGGACCTCCTGTGTAACATGTTTCTAGTATGCTTTCAAACCCAATCATCAAATCCATCTGTTTTAAGCTTAATATGGCTATTCTAAACATGATTAACCTATAAGCATTCAAGAATTAACATCCAACATGCATAATACATACGGGTAAACATACATAAACTTTGTAAATTCATTTTAATACATTTCAGCCCCAAAGATAGCTTAAAACAAGTAAAAACCGGGGTCTAGAACTCACCTAGTGCAACTTGGGTATTTCTTTCTTTCTAACCCACTTGCAATTGAGTTCAAACACCTAAAACAACACCAAAACACACACACCCGAGCACATACACAAACATATAAGCACATAAGCATGTAACCAGGATAAAACCCATAATAAACATTTAAAAACCACGAATTCTTACCTTGAATTCGACTTCTCTTCTTCTTCTTTTTCTTCAGCCGAGAGTTTCTCTACTCTCTCTCTCTAAATCCAAAAGAAAGTGGTGATGTGAAGTGAGGGTGGGCAGCCATGCCCACCTTTACACCAACTTTTTCAAAGATTTTGTCCTTTTGGACACTTATAGTCCTTCCACTTGGACTTTATTGCTTTTCTTTCATTTATTCTTCATGTCTTGTCTTTTTAAAATAATCGGGGGTTACAAGAAAAAACTTGGATGAGTGGAGGTATAAAAGGGGAAAGGCAGACCACACCCTCCCCCACACTCACCATTTTTGGATTTGAGAGAAAGAAGGAAGAAAAAGTGGTCTCAAGGTTGGTTCGGGTAGATTCAAGCTCGAAAATTGTCGTGTAGCGAGTCAAATCAAAGCTCTTCTCGTTGTACTCGTTTGTGTAACTTCTAGAACCCTTCTTTTACACGTTTTTGAATGATTTTGGGGCTGGAACACATCTGAAGTCGGGTTTTGAGTGTGTGCATGTTCGACTCGTTTGTGTATGTGTATGTGTGTGTATGATTTGTTTGGGTCTTGCTTTTGAGCTTGTGTGTGCTTGAATGGTGTTGTGGTATGTATTCCTAAGGTTTAGGATGGTTGATTTAGGCATAGAATGGGTTTAGATGAGCTTGGAGGTCGAAAATGGCAGATTGGGTTCGGGATGAACTGCATTCTGCACCAGCTAGGGCTAGGCGACCGAATGAAGGCCATACGGCCGAATGAGGTGCGGTTGGGGTTCATTCGCACAATTTAGAGCTCATTCGCGTGATTGGGGCCAGTCGCATGGGGAGTCATGCGACCGGGGTCCAGTCACATAAGCGCTCATCCGCATTAGCTTCATCCGCATGAGATCCATTCGCACGATTGGGTGTTCATTCGCATAGGTGTTCATCCGCATTGGTCCAATCACATGATGTTCAGTTGCTTGGGGGACATGCAACTGAAGGGTGTCCATACACCCAAATAGAGCTGTTGCACCCAAGGAAAAATGTAGTTTAACTTCTGACTTTCAGGGGAAAGTGCATATGTAAGTTTTGACGTAAAGGTTCCCGTAAGTTCATGTAGATGACTGTTGAGGCCTTAGAGAGCGTGTTGGGCATGATGATGATGTTGCATGATTATGTATGGTATGTATGTATGATGTTGCCCTGTATGATGTTAATGACTGTGTATGTTATGTTCTTTAATATGATGTATGTTTATCTTTCCTGTGGCTTTACGTTGAATGTTAATGAACGAAATGAAAGTAGTATGTAACGTAAAGTGAAAGATAAAGAAAAGAGGAACATGAAGTAAGAATGCATGTGTTAATGAAAGATGAAAGTAAAGAAAGTCTTGCAAGCATAGTATGTCGGGACACGCCATAAAAAGGTGTTAGCCCAACGGTGTGCGGGTTCACTACCCCGGGAGGATGCCCATTGGGGTCTTTCTTTGTGATTGACCATTTGTATAGCCCCATTGCTGCATACCCTAGGTACTACGACCAGACGTGCGATGCGCCGTTATAGCTGGTCTATGATAGACCTAGGTCCAGTATCAAGAATAGCTAGGTATTGCATATAGCAGTGGTACACCTAAACTCTACCCTAGGTATTGTGATCAGAGGTGCGATGTACTGTTATAGCTGGTCTATGATAGACCTAGGTCTAGTACCAGGAAATAGCTGGGTAAAGTTTATGGTTGAAGGAAAAGAAGGAAGTAACAATGAAAGAATGAAAGCATGAAGGATTAAAGAAGATAATAATGATATTATCTATGTGTATGTATGTTGTATGATTGCATGAAAGTAAAGAACGGGTTTAACGAAAGAAAAGTATGTTTTATTTTATAAAACTGGAACTCACTTAGCAACGTTAACTTTGATGTATTTCCAGTTGGCAGGTAATGATTGCTGAGGATGGCACAAGGTGGCTACTCAGCTCTTTTAGTATGGCATCCATTTATTAAATGCTTTTGTGATGTAATGCAACAATGTATTTTGTAACTGATTAACGATGTATTACTTTGCAAAAGTTTCTTTAATGAAATGAGATGTCATTATTGAATTTTTCCGCTACAATATTTATGTAAGAGAAATGAAAATGTATGTTTTATGTGCAATGATTTACCAGCTCTAAGCGTCCCGGGAACAGGGCCTTACACCTTTCTAGGCCTGATTTTGTTTGGGAAAAAACATGGAATTACTTGTCAGATGGCATACTGTACAAGCAACGGATTATATTAAAGCATCCAGATTAAAATACTACATAACTTTTATATAATTTCTTCTTATAGAAATAATAATTAATCACCATTTATTTTGTAACTTTTTGGTGGAAATATACAAGTTTGCTTCTTACGGAAGAACAAATTAAAAATTACATTGTATGAGATTGAGAAATTTCTATTTCGTAATAATTTCACACTAAGAAGGTTCTTAAGTATGCCTTATCCTAATGATAATTGTATATCTTCCGCAAATAATATTTTGCTTAACGAAGAACTAGGATACAACAGAGACATCTTAGCGGATGAGTTTTGTAATCTTTTCACTTCCTTAACAGATGAACAATGCCTTATTTATGAGCAAATCATGACAGCGGTTGGTTCAAATAAAGATGGAGTATTTTTTGTTATGGTTATGGTGGAACTGAAAAAACATATCTTTGGAAGACATTATCAGCATCCATACGTTCTCAAGGAATGATTGTATTAAATGTTGCTTCAATTGGAATCGCGTCTCTTTTACTATCGGGAGGGAGGACTACACATTCCAGATTCTACATTCCTTTGAACATATTGGAGGATTCTTTTTGTCACATCAAGCCAGATAGCGATCTTGCGCGTCTACTGAAACAAACATCAATTATTATATGGGATGAAGCTCCAATGGTATATAAGCATGCATTTGAAGCTTTGGATAGATCATTAAAAGATGTATTTGGTTCAGCATCTAGAACCTCATGTAATATACCATTTGGTGGGAAGGTAATTGTTTTTGGAGGATATTTTAGTCAAATACTACCAGTTGTCCCGAATGGTAGTAGACACCAAATTTTTGACGCTTCTCTGAGTTCCTCTTATATTTGGAAAAATTGTAAGGTACTTAGATTGACAAAAAACTTGAGGTTGACTTCCAATAATGATTTATCTGATATAAAACAAACTCAATTGTTTGCACAATGGCTTTTGGACATAGGTGAAGGCACTGTTGGTGGAATAAATGATGGTGAAGCCATTATAGACATACCCGATGATCTTCTTATAAAAGATTCCATAGATCTAATTTTTGAGTTAATCAATTTTGTATATCCTTCTATTTTGGATAATTATAAACAAACCAATTATTTTCATGAAAGGGCAATTCTAGCACCAAAGAATGATGTGGTTCATGAAATAAATGATCGGTTGCTTTCACTTTTTCTAGGAGAGGAGAGGGAATATTTAAGTTCAGATACTATATGTCAACAGAAATAGTGAATTCAAATATAAAAGAAAGCTTATACTCTCCAGATGTTCTTAATGGAATCAAGCTTGGTGGTTTGCCGAATCATAGCTTAGTGTTAAAGGTTGGTGTTCCAGTCATGTTGCTCAGAAACATTGACCAGAAAAATGGGTTATGTAATGGAACCAGACTACAAGTGGTATCACTGGGTAATCGTGTTATAGAAGCAAAGATTATATCTGACAATAATATTGGAGAACGTATTTTTATCCCTAGAATATATTTGATACCAACCGACAAAAGACTACCAATTAAGTTTCAAAGGAGGCAGTTTCCCTTTGCTGTGTGTTTTGCGATGACCATAAACAAGAGCCAAGGTCAATCATTATTAAGAGTTGGTTTATTTTTGAAACAACCTGTTTTCACACACGGACAATTATATGTTGTATTGTCAAGAGTTACAAGAAGAGATGGACTAAAGATAGTTATACTGGATGACAATGATAATCTTTCAAGTACAACTTCAAATGTTGAATACAAAGAGATTTTGAGATTTGTAAACATATAGTCTTTTTTGTATTTAACTATGTGATGTAATTTATTTCTACACGTATATATTTATTGTTTATTTTTTATATAATACAAGCTTAATAATCCTTTTGGTTAATTCACATGTTTATATATTATATGGTTTTTTTATAGTAACTAACAATTTATAATTATAATTATTTAAAAATTAACTTTTTCAACTCGTGTAACACACGGGTCGTTTGGCTAGTATCTTCTTATTCTATTAAAATGGTAAATGAGTGTACCAGTTGTCACCATCACATTCATTCTCATCAAATTTTTTCCACTTCTCTCTCGTATTAGATAACCATATTAATTACTAATAATATTATCTATTTATTTTTACATTATAATTATAATTAGCTTTTAAATAAAATAAGAAAGAGAATTTTTTTATTAATGCTATTTTTATAGAGATAGTTTTTTATAAAATGATTTTTTTAAAAAATAAATAAAACTTTTTTTATGTAATATTTCAAAATTGGTTTTTTAAAGTAATTTTTATTAAACAAAAATAATTAAAATAAAGAGTTATAGTAAGAAGATTTTTTAAAAATGAAAATTTTTTAAAACGTTATTTTAAAACAAAATGTTTAATTTATCTTTGAAAAAAACAAAAATAATATAAAATTTTCATATTATTGTTTTATTACTTATAATTTTTACTCATACATAATTTTAATCATATAATGTCTTAGTCTATTATTTTATAGTTAATAGTTTTTATTTTATTTATATTATATTTATTTAACCCGTGTAACACACGGGGTTAATAAAGCTAGTATATTTATATATATAACAACTTGAGACCCAATTATACAATGAACAAAGGAATATCGACTAAATGATGCTCTCTAACTCCATGATCAAACTAAAATGACTTCATGCCTCAAATTAATAATCTGCAGAAACGTTTTTGATATTACAATTGTCATGTGCTAATGGTAAATGTGGACCCTATAAAAAACTTATAATTTTTTTATAAAAAAATTAGTCTAACGATAATTGTTATTGTTATAGTAATAAATAAAACAATATTAACAGTATCAAAATGACTTATTTTACATGCATAGTTAAACAAATCTTAAGATTTTCTTAGTATTATTGGAAGTAAAACAATAATAACAACAAAAACAAAACTTACATAAATAAAAAAATTAGTATCACATACCCTCCATAAAAAACAAATTTTAAGTGTATTATATTCAAAACCATAGGTTAAAATCAAACCATAAACTAAAAATCATAATTGGATTAAAGCATAAAAGAATACTTCAATTCACATAAACCTACATTAGAAAATAAATTTATGAATCAAAAATCAAATTCAAACATGCATTTCTCAAGTTTCATAAATTAATATTGTAAATCAATTCAAAAGATTATCAATTTAGGTTTCCACCTCATTCTGGACTCCATTCAACCTTTCCATTCATTGCCGCGGTTTAAATGGATTGCGGTCACATATTAATTTGTTAGTTAGGTTTAAAATTTTATTAGGGTTAATTGGGTTTTAGATGTGCTAGTTTAAATAAGCTAAATTATTAATCTTACTAGGTTAGCATCATGTGGTAAACGGAGGTGTATAAATAAATATAAAATAGTTAATAATAAAAGTTTTAGAAACTATAAAACAACTAGTATTAAGCTTCCTGTGTTGCAACGTAGGGCTTAAAACTTTATTAAATAGTACCAATGGCACACCATCGCAAGTGACCACCAATGTCAAAAAAACTCGTATTAGAAAAGAAATAAAAAATGAAGAAAATAAAATTAAACAAAAAAGCAAGCGTAAAAACGTTGAACCACGTAAGCAAAAATTATAACATATTAAACAATAAGTAAGTCGATCTAGAACCAACGTGTTGTGATATGGTTGTTAAATTGAAAAAATATAAGGGTACGAATGTTGATTCACACACGTGCTGTGATTATTACTCGCAAAATTTATTCGGAACCACAAAACAAAACAAAATGTAAAATATGAGAAGCGTGGGGATCAATGATGAAAATAAAATAAATATTTTTGCTAAATTGTAAAAAAATATGAAAGTAGCAAGTTAAAAAAAGTTAAAGTTAAAAAAAACAAAAGTGAGTACAAACTATTAAACACATAATACAACACACTAAGTATACCAAAGTTTATAATTAGTATTATATAAATATCTTAAGAAATGATATTATTGAAATTGGGTATGAGCAAAGACTTTCAGTATCTATGTCGATATTGATCATTTTTAAAATTTTATATATTTAAAAGTACTTTTTAAAATTTTAGTGCTTTTATAAAATTTTCTTATGAAAGGTTTTAATTTTAATCATTTTTGTTTCATTAAAAAATTCTTTTTTAACAACACAAGTTTTAAAATATTTTTTATTTTTAAAAAAAGTTTGATGTATTGAAAAATTTCTTATTTATTAAAGAAATTATTTATTTAGAAATTGTATTTATAAAAAGATCTCTTTTTCTAGTTAATAAAAAATAGTGTTAATCTTAAAATAAATTAATTAAAGTTATTAGTAGTTAATACAATAATTTATTAGGAAATAAAAACGGGAAACTAAAATTTAAACGCTCTATTATTGCGTCGTGTGCCACCAAAAAACCTTTTTTAATAGTAAATATAGATTGGATTTAAATGGGTCAAAATATAGATTGGATTTAAATAGGTCAAAAAACCTTTTAAAATAAATTAAATATAAAAAATATATATTTATATATAAATTTATGGCCTTTGTAAAAAAACGTGATCTATGTATCGCATGCTTGGAACACCCTTAGGGCTTCTCATGGGGTAGCTACCCTATACCCCCGAGGGAGGGGACATCTACCCTGTATGTGAAAATCTTGATTGTCCCCATAAAGTTTTAAATGTGAAGGAAAAACAATATTGTTTTAAACACATTGTTAGAAGTGCAACCGTAATAGGTCTAGTGACGTTTTGACAGTCCGGCAAATCAAATTTTATCACTAAACAAGGTATATAACTGAGTTATTTGATTCATAAATATTCAAGTGGTAAATAAAAAGAAAAAAATTATATCAAGATAAATGTTTATAGCAATAGAACTAACTAAAATTTTACTCATTTCAAGATATGAGCTGAGGGAACACATTTATATTTATTGGTTGATATTATTTTAAAACATGTTGAACACCATCGGTATTAAAGAGTTTGATGACCATTTTAATGACGAGTATAATTGCTTTAAATAAATTAGATATCATCACTTTTAATAATATAATTGTCTCAAGCATCACATCTATAATTGTTTCCATATGTTTCTTAATGTATATATGTAAATACAAGAGTTTGAAAACTGTCTTGTTGATACTGTTTAACAATAAACCAAATCTGATTCAATCTGATCTGAGCTGAACCAAAAAATATATTATATTGCGACTGTCCTAAAAAAATATCAGCCCCCTTTTGTAGGTCGACCACTAGGGCCTATCCTTCTACATTAGATAATATAAATCATCCCTTATCCTTGGGTGTATAACCAAAATGAATATTTTATTTTTTTAGGTGGGTTAGCAAATATTGTATGGTTTTTGTCACACATACGCTAGTAGGCGGAAATACGAGGATGCGATGGACGAGATTGTGATAAAACATGGGGGGGGGGGTAATAGAATCTCTAAAGGAATACTTCGTCAATGGATCATGATGTTGTCTGAAATAAAAGAAAAGTATCAAGAACAATCAATATTATAATGTTATTTCATGATGAACAAATGATCCAAAAGTTTGAAACCGGAACAACCACGTACTAACACAAATCCAAATAAAGTACAATTCCAAACAAACATACAATCCAAACTAGTAAACATAAATCCAAAACCAAAATCCAAATAATTCAATATGTCTACTACTCTTGCAGGTGCGATCTCGTCTAAAGTCCACTGTCCAATTACTTAAAATTGTTACTTGAAAAGACATCTTTTAAAAAGCCAACATACATTGGTGAGTTCATAGTTTTAAAAATACAATATATGTTGATGTGTAAATCCTATACAAAATATGTTTGTGTGTATAAGAATATAGAAGTCATAGAAATTAGCATAAGTTTATGACCAGTCCAAGTCAAAATAATCAAATTATACTCATTCAAGGACATGCACAAGCCACAACAGTCTTATCTAGCATACCAACAATAAGGGTGGGGTGTCAACCCATTAGTACTAATAATATCTTTCAATGATAGTCCAAATAAGAATACATACTTATGAAGGAAAATCTAAACTCGTTCATATGACTCAAACCACACATGACAGTCTTAAATTAAAATTTAAAACATGGCATAATCCAAAACTAATGAGAAAACTTCTCCTCCAAGTAAAATATATTAAAAGGGTTGTCAAACTCACCTGATGTTTGCACAATCCAAAGTCCAGAATAAGAATTAGCAAGTAACCATAGATACACAAAAATATACGATTAGTAAAGGTTGAATATCTAATTGGGTGCAATTCATGTAATCCAGTCCTTCATCCAAGTTTTTATTCTAATGAAAACATTATTCATTTATCATCCAAAGTCCAATGTTCTACTTTAAGTTTTTCAATCTCGTTTCATTTAGTTTTCAAGGCCTTGGTGTGTACTTTGTCACTGTTGCTCCTTGATATACATTTATTAATTCAAGTTTAATGACTTATTAATCTTATATGTTCTTATCCTTTAACATCTAAGAATCACTTAATGATCACCGTTAATGACTTGTTTTAGGTATTAAGTCTTAATCCGTAAAGTTCCAGTTTTATGAAAATAGTTTAGCTTGTTGAGCTGATTGTTCACCGATCTTGTGTAGGCTGTTTGGAGGTCAAACCAATAACGAAACATCATGTAATAGTGTAAGGCCCTGTTCCCGGAAACCTCACAGTTGGTCAATCATAGCAATTAAAATATTAAACATTACAATTAAACAAGCTTAAGCAGCGGAAATAATTTATCAAAAACCATTCACTTCATTTAAAACATTGTTGTTAAGCAATACATCATCATTGACTGTTTACAAAAGACTTGTTTACATGCATTACAAAACAACAGCGACACAGAGTACGAATGGATGTCAGACTTTCCCCGCGAGTGGCTTCACCCTCGTGCCATCCTCAGCAATAATTACCTGCCAACTGAAAATGTATAAAAGTCAGCGTTGCTGAGTGAGCTCTAGTTTATAAGTAATAAAATACTTTCTATATGTTGTATATGAACATACTCTTTTCTGTAAAATACAACTTTGTACTGTATATGCGAGCACGCATCAACTATATGAACAAATATTATTCGTTCTCTTTACTGTAGGCCTTGTCTGTTCTATAAACTTTTATCTTTACGTTTCACTTTCTGTATGGACCAGTGAGCAATATCCCAACTATATGCGCGATGGAAAATGGGTGATGGGCCATCTATATCCCTCGAAAGGGTCAACTGTATCCCTCGAAAGGGTCAACTGTATCCCTCGAAAGGGTCAACTATATCCCCCGAAAGGGTCAACTGTATCCCTCGAAAGGGTCAACTATATCCCTCGAAAGGGTTCTGTGTACTATGTACAAGGCCAACCCAATCACCCAAGGCATGCTACAAAGGTCCTGCCAATCTCAATTGATTGACCCTGTGTGCATAATAGGGTAGCTAACCCGCAGCACAGTTGAGCTAATGACAACATGGTCGTGTACCTCCTGTAAGCTTGCAAGACTTGTTATGTAAGGCCCCGTTCTCGGGACGCTTACAGCTGGGTTCTCATCGCACATAAAACGTACAATTGCATTTGTATTTCATAAATCGTAGCGGAAAACTAAAACAATCTTTCATTTCCATGTAAATGCTTTTGCAAGTTAATACAACATTCATTACAAAATAGCTTGTTCGCATTACAATTCAAAAACATTAATCAAAAGAATGCCATCTCAAAAGAGCTGAGTAGCTTCACGGTGTGCCATCCTCAGCAAACATTACCTGCCAACTGGAAAGCATATAAAAAGTCAGCGTTGCTGAGTGAGTTCTAGTTTTATTACAAAACATACTTTACTTTCATATAAAACCATTCGTTACTTTTACATGATCACACATCGTACGTACACATAGATAATATCATTATTATCTTATTCATTCATTCATTCATTCCTTCATTCGTTCTTTATGACTTTACTTGCGCATCGGACATCATCCGTACCAATACCATGTGTTACACCCCGGTTAGTCGTAGCTACCGGGCCGAAGTCAATAAATGAACAGCTAAACGTATGCCACGGTACTAGGAGTAACCATCAGTCTTAGCTACTGGGCCGAAGTCAATAAATGAACAGCTAAACGTATGCCACAGCACTAGGGGTGAGCGGTAGAGGTTCTACATTAAGGGTCAATCACAAAGAAGGACCCGTTATCCGATGCGTGCAAGACGTTTCATTCGTTTATTAATGCATGCATTCAACATTGTGTTCCTCTTTCATTATCTTTCACTTTACGTTACATAATACTTCGTTCATTCCTCATAATAAGTAAAGCCATAGGAAAGATATTATACATCATACTCAGGAACATTAACATGCATCCACATACATCATACATACTTAACATGCAACATCACCATCTCTATGCCCTACATGCTTCTAAGGCCATATCTGCTATCTTACATGCTCTTACAGGAAACCTTTACGTCAAGACTCACATCTGCACTTTCCCCGAAAGCCAGAAGTCTATCTACACTTTCTTCGGGTGCAACAACCCTAATCGTGCGTATGGACACCCAATAGTCGAATGGCCTCTATGCGACTGAACATCATGCGATTGAACTCAAGCGGATGAACATTTAGGCGAATGGGCATCCAGTCGTGCGTATGAACCTCATGCGGATGGAACAAATGCGAATGGGCACCTATGCGACTAATCTAATGCGAATGAACTCATGCGACAAAGCACTTATGCGACTGGACCCTCAGTCGTACGAATGGACCTTCAATCGTGTGAATGGACCCCAATCGCACCCTAATCAGCCGTATGGCCTCCATTCGGCCTCCAGTCGGTCGCCTAGCCCTAACTGATGCAGAATGCAGTTCATCCCGACTGCAGCCGAGGGTTTTCGGCCTCCAAACTCATCTAAGCCCATTTTAAGCCTAAATCGACCCTCCTAAACCTTAGGAATGCATACCATAACACCATACAAGCACACACACGCCCGGAAACATACACGAAACGCATCACACACATCACACCCAAATGGGTCAAACACATACACATACAAAAACGGGTTTTTATGCGTTCCAACCCCAAAATCATTTGAAAACAAGTAAAAGTGGGGTTGTAGAACTCACACAAACGAGCACAACGACAAGAGCTTCAATTTGGCTTGCTACACGATGATTTTGGCGACCCGAACTAACTCGAACCAACTTTTTCTCGTTTTTCTCTTCTTCTCTCTATGAAATCTGAAATGTGGGGTGTGTGGGGAGAGTGGGCTGACCTCTCCCTACTAATATCACCACATTTCCCAACTTTTCTTCGTTGACGAGTTTGGTCCCTCGACTTTGAACTTTATTTTCTTTTCTTCTTCACCGGCTTCAAAATAATAAATATCCGGGTGTTACATGTTAACATTTTCATTAATGTTCCTCTTCTTTCTTTATTGCTCTTTCACTTTATTATTACGATATACTTTACGTTACGATAATAACATACCACGTAAAGTCACATACTATAAGTAATAATATAATAGCAATAACAATAATAAGGAACAATCAAAATCAATCATATCATATCATGCATGAAACGACATCATTAATAAGCCCTTAGTCAACCTCGGTCAAAACCCTAAGGCACAGACTCCCAGAAAATTCTGTGAAAATTTCTAAGTCTTAGGTGCATGGGAACTATTTGGGCGCATGAGCCCTATTTGGGCGTTTCATCACTATGTAGGCGCATCAGCCAACACTTAAGCATTTTCACTTTAGACGCGTGAACTATTCAGGCGCATGGGCACTATTTGTGCGTATGAACACTTGACGCATGAGTAATTCAGGCGTATGGACACTTAGGCGCATGGGCCACTTGGGCGCATGGGCACTATTGGGGCGCATGGCCCTATACTTAGTCGCCCAGCTAACATTTCTAGACGCATGGGCCACTGTTCAGGCGCATGGGATGTACTTAATAATTTCTAAGGCAATCTTAGGCGCATGGGCTACTGTTTGGGCGCATGGATTACACTTAGTTCTTTCTAAGGCATTTTCAGGCGCATGAGCCTTATCTAGGCGCATGGACCTTCTGTTCGTCATGTTCCAGCATGTTTTCAACCCCATCATCAAATCCATCTGTTCTAAGCTTAATGTGGCTATTCTAAACATGAATAACCTATCAGCATTCAAGAATCATATTCATTCATGCACAATACATACGCGCATACATACTCAAACATTTGAAAATCTTTTACATACATTTTCAGCCCCAAAGATGTTTGAAAGCAAGTAAAAAACCGGGGTCTAAAACTCACCTGATGCAACTTGGGTGTTTCTTCCTTTCTAACCCTCTTGCAAATGAGTTCAAACACCTAAAAACAACACCACACACGCACAGCCGAGCACAAACCCAAACACATAAGCATATAAGCATGTAACCGGGATAAAATCCGTCACAAACATGTAAAAACCATGAATTCTTACCTTGAATTTGTTCACTTCTTCTTCTTCTTTCACAAACCAAGAGTTCTCTTCTGCTTTCTCTCTCTAGAACCGAAGAAATGGTGATGTGAAGTGAGGGTGGGCGGCCATGCCCACCTTTACACCAACTTTCAAGGTTTTGTCCTTTTGGACACTTTTAGTCCCTCCACTTGGACCTTATAGCTTTTCTTTCTTTTATTCACAATTTTTTGTCTTTTAGAAAAATAACCGGGTGTTACAAATAGGGACCATTTAAAATTTAAGACCTTAAACCAAACTCCAGAAAAGAATCACCTTAATTGGACAAATTAAAAGGGAGATATGATCTTATGAACCCACACTAATGTTCGGCTCGGAATTAAAAACTTTGACCTATGATTTTTTTATTGAGTCAGTGGACCAACAATGTTAGATTGACACGAGACCACTTGGATTACTTAGAGGAATTATTGAAATTTTTTTAGACATAAGTTTAACCCATTTTGATTCCGTATGACCAAATTATGACCTGTACAAAACATGTCATTTTCTTGACAAAAAATTTTCCAAAATTCCAATAGTGTCCTTTACACCCTAAATCCATAACTTTGAAGACCATTTATCCGAGACCTAAACCAACATTTATTTTATAAACCATTTGACCTCTCTGTTGCATGAGTTCTTAAGTAACTAAAATTTTAGTCCCGATTCGATTAGTTATGTTTTAACTATCCAGTTTGGGTTTCTGGTCGATCAACACATAGATCCTATTCTTAACGTGTCTATTAATTCTTAAATATTGTTTAAGATTTTACGAAATAATTTTTACCCAAGACGTCCATTAGGACCATATTACACAAGTTTACAACCCAAAATCAACAAATCTAATTACTACAAAAACAAAAATAACTATGGAACTAGATACAAATTATTTGTTTTTGATTTAGAGGTTAGATGATGAAGATCAATAAGTACGTGATCAAATAAAAACTAAATCATCAACAAAGAACAATTTTCTTACCCTGACGCATAGAAGACCAAAGTTTTAGCAAGATGAGTGATTGATCATAAAAAAATGATCAACAATGGTGAAGATAATGATGATTCATGATGAAGAACAATAGAAAATTATGTTGTGATGGCTAGGGTTTCAAGACGAAAACAACTTGGGAAGAAAGCTTGCAACAAATGAAGCAAAACAAGAGAAACCCCCTTAGCTAGGGGTTCTTAGCCGAGAAGGGCAAGGGCAAAGACCCAGGCCTTGGAATGCCCTATTTAACTTGTCTCGTCACGTCCCGCATGTCGTTTAATTACCACATTTTTATATTTTACGCGTTTTTACGACTCCAACAGACTGTTGTACGCTATATAGATTATCTCCTTTATATTTTAAACCAAATTAAGTATGTTTAATAGCCTTTAGACAAAGTCCACTAATGTTTGGCTTTTGTTGTGTTTTTAAGATAATTTATATTTTATAGTTTGTCAATCCTTAATCCAATCCAAGTCATAATTCTCATGTCAAATCCAATCCGGTAAACCTCACTCACTCATCTTAGGCCCATTAGCGCATATTGGCCCATAATGCGCAGTGTTAGTAGTTAATGAGTTAGGGGCTGTTTGATTGCATTGACTGAGTAAGATCTGACTGAATCAAAAGCTGACCCAATAAGAGGTTCTGACTGAGTCTGCATCTGATTGAAACTTTGGCCGTTTGATTTAGTATCTGACTGACTCTGCTGAATAAGCAAAATAACCACTGTGTAAACTTCTGTTAAATTTCTCTGCTAGTTGAGTGTGAAAGGATAAATATATATATATATATATATTATATATATATATAATATATATATATATTATTATATATATATATATATTATATATATATATATATAATATATATATATATTCACAAACATCTTCTCCATCGCTGCCTATATCTCCGCCGACATCGCCGCCTACATCTCCGCCACCACCCCTCCGCCACCGCCACCGCCTCTCAACACCTTCCTCTGAAACCTCTCTCTCAACCTCATTCATCAACGTCTCTATCTCCATCTCTCTCTCAGATCTGTACACGTCTACTCCTGGTCATGGTCGCGCAAGAGTGGTCGCGGTCGCCATGGGTGGTTAGCCGGGTCAGCCTTTTTAATTTTCAGGTCTGGGTCAGCCATCTTGGCTCCGGTTAGCTGAAATGAACCGTTTATCAAACAGGCTGACCCGCTGACCGAGTCAGCCGGGTCAACCAATATCAAACACCCTCTTAATGCATCTACACGCATTTGATGTACTGATCACAGTTTAAATCGATGTTACGTTAACTTTCAAGTCAAAGTTCACATTTAATAAAAAAAAAGTTAAACGTCAAAGCATATGTTTTGATGACACATGAAGTTTCTACATCTTTTTAATAACTTATCTAGTTTCTAGGAGATTCACTTAAAGGGTGATGATTTGCTCGTTGTACAAGTGAATGTTGAAAAAGAAACCGATTTTATACAAACTTTTTCTATATTCTAATATTTTATTTCACATATAGTTTTATTTTTCTTAACTTGTAATATTTAGGTTTATAGAGAAATCTCTATACAAATTAGTATTTTTTAGGACGTTCCAATATAAATATTATCAAGAATCGAGTCTATCTGTATTAAAATATGTAATGATCTCTCTTGACTCTTTATTGGTTCTATCTCTAGAAGCTACAAAAACATTTGGATGCGTTATTCCCTAATTTTTCAAAAATCCAACAAACAGCAGTACCATTCTCTTACCTGTATTGAAATGATGTTGTAGTGAAAGATTGTTTGTGCTAATCTGGCTTCTCAGCTTTAGAAATTTTGTTTTACATAATTTCACTTTTTTCTGATATTGAAGACAAACTATTGTAGATGCGCCTAATCATTTTAACAAATGACCAAACATTTCTTGATTGTAAAAATAAAATGTGATGTATAGAAGAAGGTGGTTGTTGAATCAATTTGCAAAGCTTATCAGAAGTTGACAATATGAAATCAATAATACAGAATATAACTATATGTCTTATGTTGTAATTCAAACTTTAGTAAATGAAAAGAAAAAAGAGAAAGGAAACGAAATTACAGAAAGAAAAAAAGGGAGGGCAGAATGCGCTTAAATGATTTTCCTTTTGGAAGTTTAATGAGTTTTCTTTTAAATATTGTAAAATTTGTAGATTTAAATTAATCTATATCAATAAAATATAAAAAAAATGCATAAATATATAATTGTATACTAAAAGTTTGCTATATTTGGACCATCTAAACAGTTGTATACGAATAATTTATTTCAGTATTTAATTTTTAAAGAAATGAGTGTTTTTATTACGTGACAAATGACTAGACATGATTGTTAGTGTTTTTATGAATTTTTTACGAATAATTTATTTCAGTTAAAGGAATGAGTGTTTTTATTACGTGACAACTGACTAGATATGATTGTTAGTGTTTTTATATTTTTTTATTATGGATGCTCTAATAAATTATAATCCGGATCCTTTCAGTGAAGATAAAAAATATACATACATTATATATATTAGTGAAATCAAGTCGCAACCTTCTAAAACAATACAAAATAGCCTGGTATAGTCTACAATCTCATCTCATATGGTATTCTTCAAAACTATATAAATTTTACTTTTGAAGTATCCTATCACAGATTAATCCAGCGAGGAGAAAAATGAGTTCTTAACAACCTGTTGCCGGCGAGGGGCACCACCACCAACACCCCTCGAGTGCTGTTCATCACGTTCGTTTATTCATATATAGGATAATTTGCAATCCGATTTTATTTTTAGTTCTAACTTATTTTATCTTTTTATTTCGACAGTTGTTCGCCCTTTTGTCACCGATTTGCGACCATTCTTTTTGGCTATGAACAAATTTTATTTTTATATTTACTTTTATTTTTAGCTTTTTTACTACCTTCTTGTAACAGCTTTTGTGATGAATTTTTATTTTTACTTTTAATTCATGTTTTGTTTTTCTCTGGTGAGATTATCGCAAATTTTGCAACTGGTTTGGCCACAAAATATGATTTTGATTTTTAATGTATTTCTGTTATGTTTAATAGATTCAATATCTCAAGGATTCTCAATGAACAAATCAACATATTCACAATGTTTGTGAATCAAATATGAATGAACACAACAAAGCAAAACAATGTACTCGCTAACAATGAAAACTGGACAATGAGACTACTAGGACAAACAACAATAGGTTGCTTGTCATCACAGATTGACACAGAAGATCAGAGATGTTGATAAGCAGAAAACCCTCTTTCTTTTGAGAAACCTTAATATTTTGTGTGTTGTTTTGAGAAAGCCCCGAAGCGATGAATATATAGCTGCCCAAGATTGAAAATCAAGAGCATTAATCCACACATCTCCTCATATACAGAAGCAACCTTTAACAATGAAGAAATACCATCCAGCCCCTTGAACAAATAAACCTCGGAAAATAAAAAAACAAATAACAACATAAGAATTGAATTGAATATATAATTATTGTAAAATTTAACACCCACCCTCAATTCAATCCCTAAAACAAATCAACAAGACCCAATTTTTCACACAAATATTTGTGTTGATTAACACCTAAACTTTTTGTAAAGTATCAGCAGGTTGATCAAAAATATTGATTTTTTTAATTTTAAAAATTCTAGCCAAAACCTTTTCTCTTAAAAAAAATAAATCGATTTCAAAACGTGCAAGGCCTCATTCTCGGGACGCTCACAACTAGTCGATCATCGCACTTAAAACATATAAATACATTTTTCTTTCACAAAACATCGCAGCGGAATTACCAAAATATACATCTCATTTCATTATAAAAGCTTTTGCAAAATAATGCATCATTAACAAGTTACGAAATACATGTTGTATTACATCACAAAAGCATATAAAAATGGATGTCATACAAAAGAGCTTAGTAGTCGTCCCGTATCATCCTCAGCAATCATTACCTGCCAACTAGAAACACATAAAAGTCAGCGTTGCTGAGTGAGTTCTAGTTTTAAAATAAAACATACTTTTCTTTCGTTAAAACCATTCTTTACTTTCATGCGATCATATATCATACGTACACATAGATAATATCATTATTATCTTCATCATTCATTCGTTTACTTCTGTTCATTCGTCATACGTCATTAACTTTCACATTATTTCATCATTACATCTTTCCTTTCCTTCAACCATAAACTTTACCCTTTTGTTCCCGGTACTGGACCAAGGCCTATCATAGACCTACTATAACGGTACTCTGCACCTCTAGTCACAGCACCTAGGGTGGAGTTTAGGTGTACCATTGCCATGTGCAATACCCTTCTATTCCTGGTACTGGACCCAGGCCTATCATAGACCTGCTATAACAGTGCACCGCACCTCTGGTCATAGTACGTAGGGTATGCAGCAATGGTTCTATACAAATGGTCAATCACAAAGAAAGACCCCGATGTGCATCCTCCTAAGGTAGCGAACCACACACCGTTGGGCTAACACCTTTTAATGGCGTGTCTCGATATACAAGGCTAGCAAGACTTTCTTTACTTTCATCCTTCATTAATGCATGCATTTATCATGATCCTCTTTCATTATCTTTCACTTTAAGTTACATAATACTTTCATTTCATTCATTAACATTCAACGCAAAGTCACGGGAAAGATAAACATACATCATAACAAGGAACATAACATACACAGTCAATAACATCATCAGGGCAATATCATACATACATAACATACATCATGCAACATCGTCATGCCCAACATAACCTCTTAGATCTCAAAAGTCATCTTACTTGAACTTACGGGAACCTCCCACGTCAAAACTTACATTTGCACTTTCTCCCGAAAGTCAGTAATTAAACTACGCTTTCCTCGGGTACACCAGCCCTACTTGGGCGTATGGGCACCTTTCAATCGCATGGCCTCCAGGCGACTGAACATCATGCGAATGGACCAATGCGGATGAACACCCAGTCATGCGAATGGACCTCATGCGGATAAACACCTATGCGGATGAACACCCAGTCGTCCGAATGGACCTCAACCGGATGAACACCTATGCGAATGAAAACCCATGCAAATGAACCTAATACGGATGAGTCCCATTCGAATGGAACTAATGCGGATGAGAACTTATGCAAATGGGCCCTTAGTCGCATGACTCCCCATGCGACCGGTCCCAATCGTATGAATGAATTCTCAATCGTGCGAATGAACCTCAATCGTGCGAATGAACCTCAATCGCACCTCAGTCGACCGTATGGCCTCTATTCGGTCGCCTAGCCCTAGCTGATGCAGAATGTAGTTCATCCCGAACCCAATCTGCCATTTTCAACCTCCAAGCTCATCCAAACCCATTCTAAGCCCAAATCAACGATCCTAAACCTTAGGAATGCATACCACAACACCATTCAAGCACACATAAGCCCGAAAACAAACTCCAAATGCATTACACATAAACACATACAAATGGGTCAAACACACACATACAAAAACGGGTTTTCAGATGTGTTCCAGCCCTAAAATCGACCAAAAACATTTAAAAGAGGGGCCCTAGAGGTCACACAAACAATACCGAGAAGTAGAGCTTCGTTTGGACCCGTTACATGACGATTTTGCACTCTTGAATCTACCCTAGCCAACCTTTTTCTCTCTTTTCTCCCTTTCTTCTTCTCCTCTCTTTTCTTTGCTAAATTTTGGGTGTGGGGAGAGGGTAAGGGCTGCCCTCTCCCTTTAAATACTTCAATTCACCCGACTTTCTCACATTGGCGAGTTTGGTCCCTCGACTTTCGACTTTATTTCTTTTCTTCTTTCGTCGGCTTCAAAGAAAATAAATAACCGGGTGTTACAAGTCTACCCCCTTAAATAGGTTTCGTCCCCAAAACATGTTATTCCTCGAACAAACGTGGGTAATGCCGCCTTATTTCTTCTTTAGTCTCGCACATAGACTCGGATCCTTTCTTGTGCTCCCACTGTACACGCACAAGAGGAACCACTTTATTTCTCAGCCTCTTCTCTTTTCGATCGATGATCGCCACTGGTTGCTCCACATAATTGAGCCGTTCATCTACTTCGATATCCTCCAGTGGAATAATTATATCTTCATCTGCCAATCACTTTCTCAAATGAGATATATGGAATGTTGGGTGAATTCCACTTAACTCATCTGGTAACTCTAGTCTATACCTCTCCTACTCGAGCAATGATTCAGAAAGGGCCTATGTACCTCAGGCTCAACTTGCCCCACTTTATGAATCAGATAATCCCCTTCCAAGGTGAGACCTTCAAGATAACCCGGTCACCCACCTGGAACTTAATTTCTCTGCGTCGTTTATCAGCATACGACTTCTGTCTATCTTTGGCTGCCTTCATGAAGGCCTTGATCTTTTCAAGCTTTTCGGTCAC
Organism: Flaveria trinervia; assembly: GCA_025506515.1. NCBI lineage: Eukaryota > Viridiplantae > Streptophyta > Magnoliopsida > Asterales > Asteraceae > Flaveria > Flaveria trinervia. The sequence goes on from CM046453.1 coordinate 9,536,169, forward strand.
AGCCTCGATCACCTCGATGCTCCCTAGTTCTTTTTGACCAATATCACCCTAACAGACGGGTGTTCTACATCTCCTGCCATATAACATCTCATAAGGTGGCATACCAATGCTGGCATTATAACTGTTGTTGTATGAGAATTCAGCTAACGGTAAGTGGTCATCCCAACTTCCCCCAAAATCAATAACACATGCCTGAAGCATGTACTCCAGTGTCTGAATGGTCCTCTTTGACTAACCATCAGTCTGGGATGATAAGTCGTGCTAATATGTAACCTCGCCCCCATGGCGTCATGGAATTTCTTCCAGAATTTAGGTGTAAACTGGGTATCACGATCGGACACAATAGACGCCGGCACACCGTGACGAGTTACAATATTCTTAATGAAAAGATCCGCTAACCTCTTAGTGAATATGTCTCACGGATCGGTAGGAAGTGAGCACAATTCGTCAAACGGTCAACTATCACCCATATGGCATCATACCCTTTCAGGGTACGCGGCAGCTTCGTAATAAAATCCATGGTGATGTGCTCCCACTTCCATTCCGGTATATCCAAAGGTTGGATCTTCCCATACGGCTTCTGATGCTCGGCCTTCACCTGTACACAAGTAAGGCATTTACTCACATACTCCACCACGTTACGTTTCATACCCGGGCCACCAATAATCCTTCATCATGTCTTGATACATCTTTGTGGCACCTGGATGAATGGAGTATCGAGTCTTGTGAGCCTCATCCATGATCCTCGTGCGTAGATCCCCAAAACGAGGAATCCACACTCGTCCAAATTGGGTTTTAACACAAGTGTGTTTTCACCCAATTCCATAACCAGACCTCTCATTCTTTCTGAGTTAAGATGATCTTCCTTCAGTGCCTCGTCTTAAAACTCTTTAACTTGCTTCATCACGTCAGAAGTCATGAATAGCTGATACGCCTTCACCCGAATCAGCTCGGGCTCTCTTTTTGGCTAAGGGCATCAGCCACCATGTTGGCTTTGCCCGGATGGTAATTGATCTCGCAATCATAGTCTTTTATGAGCTCTAACCATCTTCTCTGCCTCATGTTCAGGTCCTTTTGCTCAAAAAAGTACTTCAGGCTCTTATGGTTAGTGAATATGGTGCACTTCGTCCCGTAAAGGTAGTGCCTCCAAATCTTTAACGCAAAGACCATGACTGCTAGCTCCAAATCATGAGTAGAATAATTGACCTCATGAACCTTCAACTCTCGGGATGCATAGGCTATAACCCTTCCTCTCTGCATTAACACACACCCTAACCCCTAATAGGAAGCATCAGGATAAACCATCAGATCTTCACTTCCATCAGGTAATAACAGAATAGGAGCTTGAGTCAACCTCGCCTTTAATTCCTCGAACGCCTTCTCTTGAGCTTGACCCCATACAAACTTCACATCCTTCTGAGTCAACTTAGTTAGTGGTGAAGCAATCTTAGAGAAGTCTTGGATAAATCTTCTGTAGTAGCCCACCAAACCCAAGAAACTACGAATCTCGGATGGCTTCTTTGGAGACTTCCATTGTATCACCGCCTCCACCTTTGCCGGGTCCACCATAATACCGTCAGGATTCCCCACATGACCCAAAAACTGAACCTCGCGCAACCAGAACACGCACTTGGAGGACTTAGCGTACAATTTCTCCTTTCTCAACGTCTCCAGCACCTCTCGAATGTGGCCGGCATGCTCAATCTCGCTCTTCAAATAAATCAGGATATTATCAATAAACACGATCACTGATTTATCCAACATCGGCCGACAAACTCGATTCATCAGATCCATAAAAGCAGCTGCCGCATTGGTCAAACCAAAAGACATGACAAGAAACTCATAATGACCATAGCGCGTGTGGAAAGCTGTTTTAGGAATGTCTTGCTCCTTCACCTTCAGTTGATGATAGCCAGATCGAAGGTCTATCCTTGAGAACTAACTGGCACCATGAAGTTGATCAAACAAATCATCGATTCTCGATAAGGGGTATCGGTTCTTGACCGTCAACTTGTTCAGTTCACGGTAGTTAATACACATCCTCATACTACCGTCTTTCTTCTTTATGAATAAGACCGGAGCACCCCAAGGAGAGATACTTGATCGAATGAACCCTTTATCAAGCAGCTCTTGCAACTACTCCATCAACTCTTTCATCTCTGTCGGAGCCAACCGATACGGTGCCTTGGCAACAGGTTGGGCACCCGGTATCAGATCAATCTGAAACTCGATCTCTCTGTCAAGTGGCCCTCCTGGTAGGTCTTCTAGGAACACATCTAGAAAGTCACACACAACCGGTACATCAGATAGTTATGGTGTTAGCGTATCCACATCCTTTACATAAGGCAAGTAGGCGCTACATCCACGCCTCATACACTTTCCCGCCACTGCCATTGAGATTACTTTCGGGATCGTCGTGACCCGGTCCCCATAAACAGTTACCGAACTCCCGTCAGGCGCTGCCAAATGAATCATCTTCTTACGACACATAATGTTCGCCTCGAAGTCCGCCAACCAATCCATCCTAAGAACCAAATCGAAACCACCTAGGGTCATCACGAACGGTCTAACAGGAAACTCATGACCTTCTATTTCCACGTCACAGTTCTCTATCATCTTAGAAATCCTGGTAGACTTACCTATGGCAGTTTCTACATCAAAGGGCGCATCGACACGTCTACTACTAACAGGCAGCTAAGCACAGAAAGTAGCAGAAATAAAACTTTTACTGGCACCCGAATCAAATAATACAGAAGCTAAAGTTTGGTTCACTAGAAACATACTGGACACAACATCAGGGTTCGTCCTAGCTTCCTCCTGTGTCATAGTGAATGCCCTGGCGCTCGCCCTTGGCCCTTCACTACCCGTCTTCTTCGCCCCAGAACCCTCAACTCTTGGCTTCTTGCAATCTCTACTTATGTGGTCCTCCATGCCACAGTTAAAGCACCAGACCGTACGACAGTCCTTGGCTATATGCCCCATCTTCCCACATTTGAAGCACCCGTTCAATCCCAACCTATATTCTCCCGCATGCTCGCTTCAACACTTGCCACACCTTTTTGACCCCGCACTCGATGTGGCCACACGGCGGTCATCCACCCGTGCCTTCTTGTTACCCGTCGAGACATCACCCTGACCAAACCTCTTCCCCTGCCAGTTTTGATCACCTCCACCCTTCCTGCTACCTTCAGCCACCACCACTATAGCCCTCTCATCATATAACCTCCCTGCCAAATCCACCGCCGACCTAAACGTGTTCGGTCGGGCAGTGATCATATGCCTACGAATATCCATTGGCTAACCCTGGATGTACCTCTTAATCTTTCGTGATAGGGGCGTCACCTGATCCGGCACCAGGCGTGCCATCTCGTTGAACTTCGTGGTATACTGCTGATGTGTCATGCTTCCCGCCTCCAGCTGCAGGAACTCTCACTCAACTTTATCCATTTCTCTATGAGGACAGAACTCCTTAATCACCAACTTTTTCAACTCTGACCATCATATTATCCCAATAGCCCTGCTACCCTCGGCTTGAACTATATTGTCCCACCAGCACAAAGCCGAGTCCACAAAAGAATGAGCAGCAAACTTTACTTTCTAGTCCTCCCGGCACTCGATGATGTGCAAGACAACCTCCATTTCTCTCACCACCCGGTGAGCAGCAGCAGCAGTGTCGTTTCCATAGAAATAGGGGGCTTGCACCGTTAAAACGCTCCATAATTACAGCCTCGTGCTGCCTCCGGCGCAGGCTCTTCCTCTTCTTCTTCATCATCAGATAGAACCGTTTCAGGCTCTGGTTTCTCTCGTCCTCCTGAGGACATGTTCCTCTCTTGTCTTTCCTTTTCCATACAGCCTTGATAACTTCGGTCACCACAGACGGTAAGATTGTCTGCATGACCTGATGCACCTCTTCAACCACCCCCTCTTTCACCGAGGCCCTTAAGTTTGTACTCTCATCACCACCCTTCGGATGAGGGGTCTCGGGTTCATCGTGAACCACCTTTTCAACTCTGGGTCTTCCTCTCTTGGGTCGCGGCTCAGCACCAAGCCCATCACGACCACCACCACGAGAGGCTTTCGAAGATCTACCACCAGCCATTCACACGCTCACTGAAAGATTCAAACAACAACACGGTCATTCAAGGGAACAGCTCAGTTTATGTCAAGTATAGTAAGTCCCTAATTAAAGTGGCTAGTTGTGATTAGCCACTTACTTTACTCTTCATACCCCGAGCATTACCTGTCCTGACTATATCACATAAACCACATAACATGCGCACATAATACCGGTTAACATTACAAAAATACCTGATGACACACAGCTACTCAGATTGGCATCCCTTCCCTTTCCGTCCCATTCTCAGTTTAAGTTAAGATTTAGTTTGAAAATTTACCTATTTCACTTAACTTTGGCTCTGATACCAACTTGTAAGGCCCCGTTCCCGGGACGCTCACAGCTAGTTGATCATCGCACTTAAAACATATAAATACATTTGTCTTTCACAAAACATCGCAGCGGAATTACCAAAATATGCATCTTATTTCATTATAAAAGCTTTTGCAAAATAATGCATCATTAACAAGTTACGAAATACATGTTTTATTACATCACAAAAGCATATAAAAATGGATGCCATCCAAAAGAGCTGAGTAGCCGCCCCGTGCCATCCTCAGCAATCATTAACTGCCAACTGGAAACACATAAAAGTTAGCGTTGCTGAGTGAGTTCTAGTTTTAAAATAAAACATACTTTTCTTTCGTTAAAACCGTTATTTACTTTCACACGATCATACATCATACGTACACATAGGTAATATCATTATTATCTTCATCATTCATTCGTTAACTTCTGTTCGTTCGTCGTACGTCATTAACTTTCACATTCTTTCATCATTACATCTTTCCTTCCTTCAACCATAAACTTTACCCTTCTGTTCCTGGTACTGGACCTAGGCCTATCATAGACCTGCTATAATGGTGTTCTGCACCTCTGGTCACAACACCTAGGGTGGAGTTTAGGTGTACCATTGCCATGTGCAATACTCCCCTATTCTTGGTACCGGACCTAGCGTATCATAGACCTTCTATAACGATGCACCGCTCCTCTGGTCACAGTACCTAGGGTATGCAGCAATGGTTCTATACAAATGGTCAATCACAAAGAAATACCCCGATGTGCATCCTCCTGGGGTAGCAAACCCACACACCGTTGGGCTAACACCTTTAATGGTGTGTCCCGACATACAAGGCTTGCAAGACTTTCTTTACTTTCATCCTTCATTAATGCATGCATTTATCATGTTTCTCTTTCATTATCTTTCACTTTACGTTATATAATACTTTCATTTCATTCATTAACATTCAACGCAAAGTCATGGGAAGATAAATATACATCATAACAAGGAACATAACATACACAGCCAATAACATCATCAGGGCAACATCATACATACATAACCTACATCATGCAACATCGTCATGCCCAACATAACCTCTAAGATCTCAAAAGTCATCTTACTTGAACTTACGGGAACCTCCCACGTTAAAACTAACATCTGCAACTTCCCCGAAAGTCAGTAATTAAACTACGCTTTCCTCGGGTACACCAGCCCTACTTGGGTGTATGGGCACCTTTCAGTCGCATGGCCTCCAAGCGACTGAACATCATGCGAATGGACCAATGCGGATGAACCCCTATGCGGATGAACACCTAGTTGTGCGAATGGACCTCATGCGGATGAATACCTATGCGAATGAACACCTATGCGAATGATCCTAATGCGGATGGACTCAATGCGAATGAGTCCCATGCGAATGGAACTAATGCGGATGAGAACTTATGTGAATGGGCCCTCAGTCGCATGACTCCCCATGCGACTGGCCCCCAATCGTATGAATGAATCCTCAATCATGCGAATGAACGCTCTATCGTGCGAATGAACCTCAATCGCACCTCAATTGGTCGTATGGCCTCCATTTGGTCGCCTAGCCCTAGCTGATGCAGAATGCAGTTCATCCCGAACCCAATCTGCCATTTTTGACCTCCAAGCTCATCCAAACCCATTCTAAGGCCAAATCAACCATCCTAAACCTTAGGAATGCATACCACAACACCATTCAAGCACACACAAGCCCGGAAACAAACTCCAAACACATCACACGCAAACACATACAATGGGTCAAACATACACTCATACAAAAATGGGTTTTTAGATGTGTTCCAGCCCTAAAATCGACCAAAAATGTTTAAAAGAGGAGTCCTAGAACTCACACAAACCACACCGACAAGTAGAGCTTCGTTTGGACCCGCTACACGACGATTTTGCACTCTTGAATCTACCCGAACGAACCTTTTTCTCTCTTTTTTCCCTTTCTTCTTCTCCTTTCTTTTCTTTGCTGAATTTTGGGTGTGGGGAGAGGGTAAGGGCTGCCCTCTCCCTTCAAATACTTCAATTCACCCGCTTTTCTCTCGTTGGCGAGTTTGGTCCCTCGACTTTGGACTTTATTTCTTTTCTTTTTTCATCGGCTTTAAAGAAAATAAATAACTGGGTGTTACAAAATGTTTAGTTCTCTCATGAAAAACTGAGTTTGCTATCATAAGAATGGCATCATTACTTTCACAAAAAATATCAATTGGAATAGGACAGGTTACCTTCATGTCTTCAAGAAGTTTTCGAATCCATAAAATTTCACAACAGTAACACACATAGCTCTATACTTAGCCTCAGCTGAGGATCTAGATACAATATTCTGTTTTTTACTTTTCATGAAATGAGATTGCCACCCAAATAAAACAGTATCCTGAAACACACCTTCTAGTAGACAGATACTTACCCCAATCTGAGTCTGAATACCCCTTTAAAAGAAAATCTGAATGTTGTTTGAACATTAACCCTTGACCCGATTTTGTTTAAGGTATCTTAACGGTCTTAAAGCAATTTTAAAATGGTACTGACGAGGGTTATGCATATATTGACTAAGGCATTGAACAGAATAGGAAATATCAGGTCGAGTTAAAGTTAAATATATAAGTTTTCCAACCAAAGTTTGATAAACAGTGACATTTTCGAGCACAGAATCATTGTTATGTTCACTTGAACCATCAGGCACAACACAATTTTGTTCCATAGGAATATTAACAGGTTTACATGCAAGCATACCAAATTCATTTAATAATTCCAAACAATACTTTCTTTGACTCAAACAAATGCCATTACTAGTATTAAGAACTTCTATGCCCAAATAATATTTTAACTCACCTAAATCCTTAATCAAAAAACTTTGACTCAACAAATATTTAAATCTCTCAATCTCAACATTACAATTACCCATCATAATAATATCATCAACATATACCAGAAGCATCACAATTTTAGACTCATAAGACTTCACAAACAAAGAAGCAACATTTTTACTTTGAGAAAAACCCATTGATTTCAATGTTGCAGTTAGTTTTTCATTCCATTGTCTTGGAGCTTGTTTAAGCCCATACAAGGACTTCACTAACTTGCAAACCTTGCCATCATTATTTTTGGAACCAAATCCTTCAGGAATAGACATATAGACATCTTCATGTAAATCACCATACAGAAATGCATTATTAACATCCATTTGAAACAATTTCCATCCAAATTGAATAGCACCAACAATTAAGGTTCTAACAGTAGTCATTTTAACCACAGGAGCAAATGTTCATCAAAGTCAATTCCTTCACGTTGGCTGTAGCCTTTAGCAACTAACCTAGCCTTATACCTTTCAATTTCCCTATTTGACTTATACTTGATTTTATACAACCATTTACACCTATAGCTTTTCTATCTCTAGGTAAATCTGTAATAATTCAAGTTTTATTTCTATTTAAAGCTTCAATCTCATTGATCATAGCATTACCTAATTTATATCTTTACTAGCTTCATTATAGGATGTTGGTTCAACACTTTTATCAAGTAAAGATAGGAAACACACATTAGAATCACCCAAATTAGAAAAATTACATATCCGTCAACACCATATTTGACTTTACCTTCAATCACAAAATCACTAAATTTTCTAGGAATAGAACCCAACCTTTCTGATTTATAAGAACTTCCTATATTTGATGAATTGAGCCCTCACGGATGTCAGAACAATCTGAACAATCCTTATCCTCATCTAGAACCTCAGCGGTTAGGGTGTCATCATCTACCACCACTGGTCTTCTATGATCAGCAAGAACAGTTGTAGGTCTAGGGTCACTTATGACTATTGGTGGATCAACGGAATCATCTGTTCTTATATCATGGTCATAAGTACCTAAGGACCCACAATCAGTTCCAGCTGAAGGAGTAGCATCTGACTCGATATTCTTATCAATAGAAGAACCAGTGGGCAGATTATTAACCCCACCCTGGCTGACATTTCTATTGGATTCCTTCCCATCATCATTGGTCAAAAAAGTTTTCTTTTGAATTTTCTCAGATCCATTAGTGTCAAACCAATGCTCAAAAAAGGTTATGTAAGTTAAATCATCAAGGTTTGAATTAAATTGATTTTCTTTTAGAGGAAAACAATTTTCAAAGAATTTAACATCTCGAGAGTAAAAAATAGTATTATTATCTAGAGACAAAAGTTTATACCCCTTTTTTCAAAAGAATAAACAATAAATACACACTTAGAAGATCTACTATCAAATTTGTTATTAGGATTTAGGTTTGAAGCAAAGGTCAAACAACCAAAGGATCTAAGATGACTAAGGGAAGGTTTTTTATTAAGAAACAACTCATAAGGTGATTTTCTATTTAAGACAGAGGAAGGAGTCCTGTTAATCAGGTAAGTAGTAGTTAAAATACATTCAGACCACAATTTAAGAGACACACCACTTTAAAACTATAAGGACCTGGCAACATTTAATAAATGTTTGTGTTTTCGTTCAACAATACCATTTTGTTGAGGTGTATAGACACAAGAGGTTTGATGTAAAATGCCATTAGATTTAAGAAATAGTTCAAACTGATTATTCACACACTCAGTTCCATTATAAGTTCTAAAGCATTTGACATCCACACAGAATTGATTTTTAAGGAGTTTTACAAAGCATTGAATATTATATAAAACTTCATCTTTGGTTTTTAGCAAATAGACCTAGACAGCTCTAGAATAGTCATCCACAATTGTTAAAAAAATATTTATATCCTTCTCTACTGGTGAACTTGAATGGACCCTATAAGTCAAGGTGAATTAATTCACCTAGGTTATGAGACACATGATCACTATTAGAAAAGGAGTTGCTAGTTTGTTTAGCGTGATGACATACTTCACAAGGGAAGTTAACATTGACACGTTTTATTTTGAGATCAAGATTAAGATGTTTTAAAACTTGATATGATGGATGACCCATTATAGCATGCCATAATTTTATAGCAGATTGATCAGGCCCAATACTATTTATACACACAAAGCTATAAGAATCACTGCCAAAGTAATACAGGACGTTCACCTGTTTACCAGTCAACAGAGTCCTCGTTTGGGAAAAGTCTTGAATCCAATATTTATATTCATCAAACCAACATCGAAGTTTGTTGTCTCTAGGAAGTTTATAGACATACAAAAGATTGACACTATACTCAGGGACCACTAACACATCAGCAAGAATAACACTGTTTGACAATTTTAGTTTTCCAATAGACTTTATGATAGCTTTAGATCCATTTAGGTGACAAACTGTCATATTACAATTAGACACATCAACAAGATCAAACATAGACTCATCATATAAGACCATGTGTTGATTAGCCCTAGAGTCAATTATCCACCCTCTACAGTTATCAGACCCAGACTTAGAGACCCCACAAAAATAAGGAATACATGCGATATTTGATATTCCTTGATCAACACCAATAGGTTCACTTAGAAAGTTCATAAGTTTGGCATACTTATCAGCGGATAACTGATAGGAGCCACCTGAACTCACACATGGGTCAGAGCCAACATTATTAACTCTAGGTTTATTACCAGCCTCCTTTCCCTTATAGTTTGTAGTATACCCAATAATTTCAAAACATTTTTCAATTGTATGACCATTCTTATTACAATTTGAGCATTTTAATGAGGAACCTTTGGTAGGATTTCATTTAACACCATTAGTTTTAGCAACAAAAGCAGCTGGCTGAGACAAATTTGATGAACATATTTCCCTATGAGACTCTTCACTAGAAATTAAAGCAAAAACATTTTTACAGAAGGTAATGGTTCTTTTGAAAGAATAGAAGATCTTGAGGTAAATACTTTTCATCAAGACCCATCAGAAACTGCATCAACCTTAAATTTTGATTATATTTAGTAACTTTATTAGTTGTCGCACAAGTGCAAACAGGTAAGTCAATTAAAACATCTAGCTGTCTCCACATGGAGGACAATTTATGATAGTATTCTGAAATAGTATTATCATTTTGTTTTAGACAATTAATTTGTTGATGCAGTTTGAAAATAACAAAGCCATCTACCTTTGAATAAGTTTCTTTTAAGTTAAACCAACCTTTAGATGCTTTTTATTAGGAATGTTTTTAATTTTTGAAGAAATGAGTGTTTTTATTATGTGATAGCTAACTAAACATGTTTGTTGGTTTTTTTATGTTTTTATCGTGGATGCTCTAATAATTTAAATTCTAGTTTCTTACATTAAAGAATAATATTCTCTTCACAAACGGTTAACCGTATTCATACTCCATTAGCTGTCCTTTTCAAAACAATTTACGACCTGATTTTATTTTTAATATTTTTTTTGCTACGAACAAATTTTATTTTTATGTTTACTTTTATATTTAGCTTTTTTACTACCTTCTTGTAACAGCTTTTGTGACGATTTTTTATTTTTACTTTTAATCCATGTTTTGTTTTTCTCCGGCTGAAATGAGATTATCGTAAATTTTGCAATTGGTTTGGCCACAAAATATGATTTTGATTTTTAATGCATTTCTTTCTTGTTGTTTGGGAATGATTTGTGATCGACATGAACTTTGAAAGGGTCGTAAATTTTACGACTAAACTAATTGTGGTAGTTTATGACAAATATGATTTTGGTTGCAAATCGATCACATATTTTGAAAAATAATTTTCAAAATGACAAGTTTTCACATGTTACTTCATGAGAACTGTAAATGAAGAACATGGTATTACTTTTTCTGTAATAAATATATCTTAATTCAGTTAAAAAATGTCATACATTCAAGAAAAGTGATAGCACATTAACCCAAATTTCCAATATGGCATTTGGTTTATAAAAAAGATGATCATCATACCAATTATAAGTATGGTACTATACTTCACGTTGGCCCATAATCGATATTAAACACGAAAAACTCACCAATATTATTAAGAACCAAAAAGCACATCGAAACAATTATATTAACCTTCTATTTATACTAAACCTATAATAATTCCAACCAAACTCTAACTCAATTAAAAAAAAATGAAATCTAACAAGTGCAATCTATTTCATACAAACTCATTTAAACCATTAATAAACTAATACTATTAAGATTAACTCCTTCAGTTAATAAGTCAATAACATATTCAAGGTTAAGTTTTTGAAAGTACGAAACATATGTTTGATTCACCTTTTAAACTGACAATTTATTTATTTAACCCTTAAAAACATTAAATTCATTTTCTATAACAGAATGTTGATTCTATAAGTTTTGGGTATATATAGACATCTTTGTTAATCGTTTTCATCATCAAATTAGTGTCAAAGAGCATACCACCACCGCACTATGGCAACCATCATGAAACACATTTGTTTACTTATCTTCATCTGCCTTATGAGTAGAGGTATACTATAAAAAAAACAATTTCTTTTATTTATTTCTAGTCAATCGTATATGTTCATTGATATATATTTTTCTGTAATCATATAGATGTCTACGGTCAAGATTACAACCTCACCATCCGTCAAGAGCCAACAGGTGCACGGGAGAGTGGAGCGTGACGCTTGAAAACGCAAGCCCTTGTGTCATACTCAAAGCATACTTAGATTGTAAAGGGTTCCGATCTCATAAAGAAGTTGATCCTAAGGTCATCTCAAAACAAGGTGATGCCTGCATCGTCAATAATGGTGAGCGGATGAATCCTAGTAATAGCCTTCAGTTCATTACGCGTGGGAAAATCAATTTCCTTTTAAATTGTTGAATGAGTTAGTAGCTTGTTCGTGAAGAATTTATTCTTGTAAAATCCATTAAATGAACTGGTTTGAATTGCTTAAGTTTATATGTTAAAAATTGGGTGTTGTTCATCCTCTATTAAAAAATGCTTTCATCCACTTTATCCGGAGTCTTTGAAGTTAGAATTTAGGAGTGATGTTATAGTTGTTGAATAATCTCTCTAGTATGGTCATGGATTGTATAATCAAATTGATTAAGTGGACCACGCGTTATAATGAAGGTTCAGTCGTACGAATGAAGTTGATTCGTACGAATGAAGGTTGATTCGTGCGTATGGAGGTTAAGTCGTGCGATTGGGTGTTGTGTGGTACGACTGAATGCCAGTCGTGCAAATGAAGGTTCAATCGTACGAATGAAGCTGATTCGTACGATTGAAGGTTGATTCGTATGAGTGGAGTGTTGAGTCAAGCGTCTGGCCCTATCGTGTGATTGTAGATACTGTGTGTGTGAATTTCCTCCTTGAATGTGGTGTGATGATAAGGTAACATCAACACAAATGTCATTGCTCGACCACAAAGATTAAAGTCAATGCTATCAAGGCCACAAATACTATTTCAAATCAAATCAACCTAACATTTTACAATTATCAACAACCGATTTGTGACTACTAATATTTAACAAATACTTTTCCTATAATAATGGATCTTTTACACAATATCACCAGCAATGGCAACGGTTTCTAGTACTTGGATCTACATAAGATCTAATACATGTGTCAGCTTGTGTGTGTTACCCGCCACTGAACCGAAACAACCCAAACTGACTGAACGTTACTATTTACTTTACATATCATTAATGCTTAACAATAACTGTCAATAGGTGTTTGACCGTTCTTTGCATACAACTTGGGAACTTTGATCATTCATACTTACCACTTAACAAGGTTTCGGTAGCCCCTTTTTATGCTTATACAACTTTTCGATCATTTACAAACATGGGGGAAAAGTATGCTCACCCCCGTTTTCTATGTTGTACAACTTACATATAATTTACATACTTGAAATCAACGTGATACTGTTTTGTGAGTACTTATCTGATACATGCTTGGGTCTGCTGTGTGGTTCTTTCTTTACAACTATTTAATTCCAGTGTGGGAACCGACGGATAGGTATTGATAGTACTACTGGGTTGACACCCCCACCCTCGTTTGTTGGTATACTAGTTAGTACCAACAGTCGCCAGGAACGGGCCTTGGGTGAATATATTCCGACAAGATTCTTTGTGTACGTAGTTAGGTTTAGTTGTAAAGCTCATGTCATGTGATTTTGCTTACTTATAACTGTATTCACGGTATTCCGCAACAAACTATTATACAGCATCAATTACTTATTTACATTTAAACCTGCGAGCTCACCAACAATTTTGTTGACCATTTTGAGCATATCTTTTCAGGTGATCATGCTATTTGAAGATCTAGGTGTGCTGCCTTAGTGGAGACCCTAGGATGCATTTTGAGACTAAACTTTGTCTTTTGGAAAACTTTGTTGTAGTTTGCTCTAAACAACATCATACTTTTGTAACTTGTTTCGGGGTTATTGGAATTGCATACAATGTTATCATCTATGTTTATGTGATTCATGTATCATGTTTATGTGATTCATGTATCATGTTTATGCTTATGGCTATGTTGTCGTGAATATTGACTAAACACGACACAAGTCCCCTTGTTGTCGGGTGTCGTCATGACACGCTTGTCATCATTTATTATGTTGCATCTCTATCGCTTACCATATGTTATGACGATCCCGTCTCGTTCCATCCCCGTGTTTTCACTCTTAGCGGGGGTATGATACCACTATTTCTGGTACTAGACCTAGGCCTATGATAGACCAATTATAATGGTGCATCGCACCTCTGGTCGCAATACTTAAGGTATGCAGTAATGGGGCTATACAAATGGTCAATCACATGGGAAAATCAATTTCCTTTTAAATTGTTGAATCAGTCTGTAGCTTGTTCATGAAGAATTTATTCTTGTAAAATCGAACTAGTTTGAATATAATATATTATATTTTGCTTAAGTTTATATGTTAAAAGTTGGGTGTTGTTCATCCTCTGTTAAAAAATTCTTTCATCCACATTATCCGGAGTCTTGAAGTTAGAATTTAGGAGTGATGTTATAGTTGGTTGAATAATCTCTCTAGTATGGTCATGGATTGCATAATCAAATTGATTAAGTGGACCACGCGTAATATTCATATGTCATTATTTTTCTTGTGCTTTTAGGTTGTATTGCGATTATTATTGTCTATGTTTCTTGGTTATACATTTCTCTAACGATTTAAAAGTATAATGAAGAAAATATATGTTGGTGTTTTGTTGTTTTACGAAAAATTGTTAAAAACGTTTTAAAAATAGAAAGAAGAAATATTTAGTCAGAATCATGCTAAATATTAATTTGGGAAATGTTTAAAAAATGAAAAAGAAAATATTTTGTCCAAAAATGAAAAAAAATATATTTAAGAATAATATAGTTTTGTTGAAATGTTGATGAAAACATCAAAAAAGAATAAAACTTTTGTTAGAAATTTGTTGGTTAGAAACGAAAAACCTAACTTACTATAAATCTGTTGAATAATTAGTCAAAAAGTTCTCTGAAAAGATCCCAATGGGCTTTCTCCAACATAAAACTTTTGATAAAGAAGCTAAGTTTTCTAGTGCCGGAAAACACTTGGCACATGTACATACATAAACACATACACATATACACACATGTAAAAATGATAATACAAATAATAGTGATTAAAATATATAAAGTTAAAGTATCTTCGTTTTCGTTCAGATATGAACTTGTTCATGAATTGTTGACAAACACTTATCGAACGAGATTTTTTGTTCATATTTGTACATTAAGAAAATTAAAATGCTCATGAACTATTACACCCTACTAAAGCGGAAACATCAAGATGAGATGAAATTGAATCATATCATAAGGATAAAGAGTATTAAAGGAAACAACTTATTAAAACCAAATAGTTGATTTCAACCAGTTCTAAAAAACAAATAAATCAAACAAGTAAATAAGTCTTCATTTTATTTAAAGTCTAACTAGATCCAACTAAATCTTATTATTGAATCCTAACATGAGCAAAGCAACAACCTTAAGAGGCGTTAGGTTGAAGGAATGAAATGAAATGAGAAAGTAGTATAATTTTCAAGTAAAATTATGTTTGAGTGGATAATAAAATGTAATACCCAAAGAAATGTTCACCTCAAATTCTTTTGGTTGTGGGATTTCAAAATCCTTCCACCTAGAGAGGGAATTTGAAATTCCACAACCAAGAGAATTTGAGGTGAAACATTTCCTTGGGTTTTACATGTCAACCCACTCAAACATAATTTACTTGACAATTATACTAGTTTCTCAATTTCATTCCATTCCTTCCAACCAAACGCCCCCTAAGTTTTTGGTACTTAAAAACACGATAAAATATGTCAACTATAAAATTAGTGAGTACATAGGTTGAGAAGTATACTATAGTAGATAATAATTTTCAAACCAATAAACAAATTTACAAATACAAGTAACTAAACTATTATACAGGAGTCCACAGCCAACACTAGTGATCGAATGTCATCCCGTCTAACCTCCTGACACAAGTGTAGATACATATGTACCTAGTTTATAAGCTTAATGTAAAATGTTTCATGTCTTACATATATGTAACAGAATGGGTATGAATGAAATATAATGTGTTGTGATGCTTATAATGTTTAATATTTCATTGATTATGTGTGTTAACGCATATTGAACTAACTATATAGGTTTGTGGTTGTTTACATAGTTCTTAGTCAATAATGATTGAGAAACATGCTTAAACTTAATCGTGTGAAATTCTCATGCGAATGGACCATGCGAATGACCATGCTAATGGACCATACGCATGAATACTTCATGCTAATGAACTAGTCGCACGACTAAACCAGGAGACTGGATCAGTCACACGATTGTAACATGAGATTGACTCAGTCGCACGATTGAATCTTCAGTCGTGCGGATGGATCGACCGTATGCTTCAATTGCACGACTGAACCATCTGAATGGTTCGGTCGCACGAATAGGATACCCTAACTTATAAATACCACTTAATACGTGGAAAAATGAAACAATTCGAATCCCTACGCAATAAATCGTACCCTAGCCGTCTAGAGACCCTAGAACACCTGTTCTAAGTTCATAGATCGTAGTAAATCATCTACTATCGTTCTTAACGTTTAGTTTAATTCTTGGATTGATTATACTGGCGTTCTCACTGGTTGGATCGCCAATCAAATAGGATTCCACACTATTTGGTTTGGTACACATGTAAATCAGTTAGTACTCCGTACTTAAAACGGTCCTAACAAGTGGTATCAGAGCTTAGGCTCTTGATTTGCATGCGATTCAATCGATTTTGATATAAAAATCACGTTTTTCACTCAAAAACGTAATCTTTTTGTGTCAAACTGTGTTTTCGACGTCTCCAGGTCAAAAAGTTAACGTTTTTCCGGCATACGGCAATTAGGGTTAGTGAAAAATTCGTGTTTTTGCGTCAAAGTACCTAAAATCCTCGAATTTTCAAAACCAGCAGCTCCAGTCGCACGATTGACTCAATCGCACGACTGAACCCATTCCCACCACTCATACGCACGATTGGCTCAGTTTTCCATCCATTCGTACGACTAAAGATCTTTGTTCGCATTGTTCAGTCGCACCTGTCCAATCGCCCGATTGAACCTTCTGCATTTGTTCAGTCGCACGATTGAACCATCCGCACTGTTCAATCGCACGAATTGTCCAATCGCACTCTTTCATTCGCACAAGTACAACTGTTTGTTCTAAAGTCAAAAGTAAATAGGAATGGAAGATCAATATTCAGCATTCACCGTAGGTAGAGATTCACGGATCTAGAATCTACTGCTTCTGGAAAATGAAGTGGGGAATCACAATAAGCCCCCTAAGCTCATAACGTTAGATGATTACCCACAATGGAAGCAAAGGTTTGAGATATACCTAAATGGTGTAGACCCAAATCTGTGGGAATCTATAGAGACAGGGTATAGCATGACGGTAGGTGCGGATGGAGTTAAACTTACCTTAGGAGGCATGACTGATGGACAAAAGGACAAAAGGCATGACTAAAAAGATGTACGCTCTGTTAACTCAGTCCATTCCTAAAGATATATTCCATTAGTTCTTTGAGAACAAGCAAGCAAAGAAGCTATGGGATGCTCTGGAAAAACGGTATGAAGGGAATGCTTCATTAAAGGCTCTAAAGGCTAAAGCGTTGAAAAAGAAGTTTGATAACTTCTCATCGATGGGAAAGGAGAGCTTGGAGGACGTTATCGACCGTTTCTACCACTTGATAAGTGAGCTGCACACTCATGGGGTTGTTACATCCATGGAAAACAAGGTATTGAATTTTGCAGATCGATTGCCAAAAAAGTGGTTTCCTTTGTGTCAAACCTCAGGCAGAATGATATGCTGGCGAAGTTGGATATTAACGATTTCATTCTGAAGCTGAGAGAGGAAGAGTTGAGGATGAAGTACAGGTCTCAAAAGGCGTCATATGATCAGAACCCCCCACTTTACAACTCCACTCAAGCAAAAACGTCTGGAGCACCACTTCAAACGACGTTCGTATCTAGTTCAGCCACTCCGTCTCAAGCTACTACTTCAGGATCTGACACGTCAGGGTCTCATGCACCCAACACATAGCACCTGAAGCCAATGCTACCAGATTGAAGACCGAGAATCTCGGTAATGTGACTATAGAGGTAGAAAAGGAGCATATGGATCTCCTAGCAGCTATTGTTCACTCCTATGATCGGCATGTTCCTCTTCACTTTTTGAATAAATCAAGATGTCGTTGATGAATACTATCACCGATTTATCCAACATTGGTCGACATACCCTATTCATGAGGTCCATGAAAGCAGCTGGCGCGTTGGTTAAACCAAAGGACATGACAAGAAATTCGTAGTGTCCATAACGCGTTCAGAATGCTATCTTTGGAATGTCTTGTTCTTTCACCTTCAGCTGGTGGTAACCAGACCACAGGTTTATCCTCGAAAACCAGCTGGCACCCTGAAGTTGATCGAACAGGTCGTCGATCCTTGGTAATGGATACCGATTCTTTACAGTCAGCTTATTGAGCTCGCGATAGTTAATGCACATCCGCATGCTACCATCTTTCTTCTTGATGAATAAAACCAGAGCACCCCATGGAGAGATACTCGGTCGGATGAAGCCTTTATCCAGTAAATCTTGCAACGGGTCCCCTAGTCTACCATCTCCGAAGGAGCTAATCGATACGGTGCTTTAGCGACGGGTTGTGCTCCCGGTAGCAAATCAATCTGGAATTCGATTTCGTGGTCAGGCGGCACCGGTCACGTCTTCAGGAAAGACGTCAGGAAACTCGCGCACTACTGGCACGTCTGATAATTGTGGCTCTAGTGCATCGACATCTTTTACGTAGGCCAATAAGCACTACGCCCACGTCTTAAGTACTTTTCAGCTGTGATCATCGACACGACCTTCGGTACACAGCAAAACTTATCTCCACGAATTGTAACAGAACTATCGCCGGGCGCTATTAGACGAATTATCTTTCTAATACAGACTATATTGGCTTCATAACTAGCTAACCAATCCATGCCTAACACCCCTAGTGGCAGCAGCCCCTAGTGGGGTCCAAGGGGCAACGCCCTTGGCTGGGGCCGGGCTGCCAGGTCAGCACGAAAAATTTTTATTTTTAAACATTTATATAACCATTTCCTTATAGAAAAAGCTATCTTTCAGTTAAAACCTCATAAATTCCCCGTCATTTAAAAATGTATATTTAGCATGCATAATAACCCCAAAACATGGAAAACTTAAAAATAAGGGGATCTAGAACTCACCTGAATACCACGAATAACTTCTAGACTAAGCTTTCTAGGCTAGGATCACACTACACAGCCTGCAGACAAGTTAACACTCTAAGGGGTTAATTTTCTGCCTAAATTCGCTGCTGATTTCGCTGCAAGATCAGTAATTTCGTAGCTAGATTCGCCAACACTTTCGCTGCTAGTTTCGCTAGCACCTTCGCTGCCAGTTTCGCCCAACTTTCGTTGGAAAACCATGTCTGTGAAACTACCTGCAAAACTATAGTTTCGCAGGAAGTCCTCATAGTTTCGCTGGTTGAATATGCAAATTCGCTGGATGCATATACAGTTTCGCAGATCGTATAAAAATCACGTTCCAATCCGTTTTTGACCAAAATCATAACCTTTTACATCCAAATCTTATTTTATCATCCATGAGGCTAAATCTAAGCTTTATATGTTTTCATACGTAAAAAATGTGACCTTTATGCGATTCTTTGCAACTTTTCAAAACTCAAACCCTAGAATCCGGGTTTGATCTACAGAAGGGTTTAGAGGTCGATTCTTACCTGGATTTGTTGCTTCTTTCTTAGGTCTTGATGCTCCAACACCCAGATCTTCAATCTCTTAACCTTGGAATCTTCAAATCTTAGGTTTTCTTCACTATCTCTCTCTACGAATTTTGGTGGCTAGGGTTGCAATGAGTAAGATGAAGGTTGGTTTGGGTGCTTAAGGGCTGATTATGGGCCTTTAATCCTATAGGCCACCACCCAATAAGCCTAATTTAGCCCATGACCATTTCTTTACCTTATAAAATACCCAATAATCAAGCCCATTATCCTTAATGACTCGTTTTAACTTTTCGGGGTGTTACATTATCACAAACAGGCCTTACACAAAATTGACTTATGGAAAGAAAAATCTAGTTTAATGTCTAATAATGAGAACAAAAAGATGAATGATCTTCCCTCACCCTCAAATGGACAATGGGTGAAATTTATGATGTGTGATGCCTTTGGGACACCCAAGCCGGTTAAGGCTTGGGTCCCTAACCTTAACTAATGTTTTCCATTGAATGTGCAGGGTGTTCGCTATAGTGCTGAAACAAACACTTGGATTGTAGATAGCAGGCATCCGGTGCATGACTGGGAACCAGACACTCCTGTTAACGTCAAACAAGTTAAAGGAGGTCATGTTTCATTTGTTGGAAACAAAGGAGGATACATCACAGCGCAAGGGGAAGTGGGGAATCAATAAGTGAAGTTTGACAAGGTAAACTATATTCAACAACTTCAAAATAATTTGCTTTCTGTCTCCCAAATCTATGACAAAGGATTTAAAGTAGTATTCGACAACAAGAATGCTATGTTCTGAAAAAGGACTACGTGATCCCGGAGGACCAAGTCTTAATGTCAACTTCAAGATATAATGACCTTTTGTCTTGGATCTTTCAAAGGCCTCCACAACGGATCATCAAGTTCAGTGCTTCTTGTCCAAGGCTACTGAGAAGGATTCGATCTCCTGGCATAGAGGATGGGTCAGCCCTATTGGATGAAGCCGAAAAGATGGAGGTTCACGCTGATTCCTACCTCCACCACCACTGTCACCATATCTACCACCACCACTCACTTACCCACTACCACCGCTACCACCACCACTATTGCCACCTCACCCACCATCACTACTACAGCCACTCCACTACCTATCTACACTACTTCCACCACCACTACAGCCTACCCATCACCACCCACTCACATACCACCACCTATATTCACCACAGCCACCACCACTACCACCAGCCACCAGCCCGGACCATCATCCCACCAGCCATTCACTGCGGGATCCTCCCTACCTTCTGTTGGGGTAGAGGATCAGCTGGCAGCATTTAACAGGATGGTGCTGAAGCTATGGGTTGCTGAAGAGGAAAGAACTGCACAAATCAGACAGCTTGTGGAGCAGAACGCTGCCCAAGCACAGCAAATCGCTCAGCAGGCCCAGCTCATAGAAGATCAGGCTTAGCAGATGGCTGCTCAAAGTCAAGAGATTTCCCAACTCCAGGAGCATAAAGTTCTATCAACAAAGAAGATAGAAGAGTTGGAGGTTGCCTAAATAACCATCATGCTCAAGCTTAAAGGAACAAAAGATAAGCCTCTAAAGATAAAAGAAAGGGATGGTGATGATGATGGTGATGACGATGATGATAAGGATGATAATGAAGAGGATGATGATGAGGATGAAACAGGGGGAGGAGATGATGAAGGTGAAGGAGATGGAGGAGATGATGAAGAAGAAGGTGATGCATCTGCATCCGGTGCCATAAAAGCTAGTGAGAGGCAGACCAAGAAGAATCAAGATCAGGGTGCCTCGACCTCAGCCCCGTCAGCAGAGGAATACATTTCAGAAAAAATGTAATGCCTAGATGTTTATGTAATTTAAATCATGTGTAATTGAATAATGTATTAAACTCATGTACATAATGTTTATATTTAGTTAATGGTTTACTGTCTTGATTATTGACTAATGGTTGATGTATTTATGTGTTTAAATCAAGCAGATCATTCATCTCAGCAAGATGAGTACGATGTTGCTCCCATTCAGCAAATCAAGTCTCAACTGAAAATGATACTTGATTTGCAAGGGATTATCAGGAGGTCTATGAGTTATACTCCTGAAGAAGGAGAAATAATTCATGACCATACTGATGAGCAACTAGCTAAAATATTCCGACTGAATCCAGATGAAATAGTGAAGGATGCTCCTACAGTTGACATGGATAGTGATGATGAGCTTAATGATGTGGACGAGATAGAGATTTAGGACGTCACAACCCAGCACTATCCAGAGTATGCTGATAAAAAGGGTAACGTTGTCCCTAATTTGGGTGACACTTTTGTTAGTGATACATTTGAAACACTGGATAAGATGGAGCAAGAGTCGGAGAAGAATAAGGATCCAGCCCAAGCCTCGGACGCCGATGTCAACATCAAAAAGGCTTAATGGGCGGCATGTTTTGCAGAGATCAGAGCCCAACGCAGTGCTCCAAAGCCGAGTGCCTACACCAAGCTCTACAAAGTGAAGAAGCATCACAAGGTGTCAGACAAGATTATCGCGTGGGCCTAGTTTGAAGATCTAAATGTATATGTTGTCAAGAGGGAGAAGGGAATCGAGTACTTAAAATTCCCACACGATCTGAAGACTCTCCCTGGTTTTGAGCTCAACGAGCTGGCCAAACTGAAGCTGTTATATGCTGACCCAAGAAAGATGTCAGGCTGGTTTGAAGCTGCTTTGAAAAGAGAGTACCACACCAGGTGGGTCAACTTCAAACCTCAATAACCGACAAGGTATATCAGAAGGTCTGAAGTTGATGCCACTACTAGAAAGCGAAAAATAATGCTGAAGTGGAGTCCTCCACGCACAATGTCAAGAATCCCTCTAAGGGAAATGCCACAAGACTTTACTCCACACTTCAAGTGGTGGTACTACGACTAGAGAACATGTGAGGCGGTCATAGTTCTGAATAGAGATGGAAATATGGAAACTATCAGGGTATTTGACCCAATGTGGCTAACTAACTTGTCTTCTGATGATGTCTACACTTTATACAAGTGGCCATTGTTCTATGACGCGCAAGACATTGTACAAGCCCTCTAGTTCCAAAACATGATAAGACTCTGCTTTGCATTCAAAATACATGCAGGAGTTACAAGGGAGAAGAAGTACAAGAAGTATGAAGAGCATATGAAGAATGTTAAACAATAGAGTAAACTAGGTCCAAGGGGGAGTTTGTAGATACATATGTACCTAGTTTATGAGCTTAATGTAAATGTATTTCAGTCTTACATATATGTAACATAATGGGTATGAATGAATATAATATGGTTGTGATTCTTATAATGTTTAATATTTAATTGATTATTGTGTGTTAACGCATATTGAACTAACTATATAGGTTTGTGGTTGTTTATATAGTTCTTAGTCAATAATGATTGAGAAACGTGCTTAAACTTAATCGTGTGAACTTCTCATACGAATGGACCATGCTAATAGACCATACGCATGAATACTTCATGCTAATGAACCAGTCACATGACTGAACCTGGAGACTGGATCAGTCGCATGATTGTAACATGAGATTGACTCAGTTGCACGACTGAATCTTCAGTCGTGCGAATGGATCAACCGTATGCTTCAATCGCACGACTGAACCATCCGAATGGTTCGGTCGCACAAATGGAAAACCCTAACCTATAAATACCACTTAATTCGTGGAAAAATGGAACAATTCGAATCCCTACGCACTAAATCGTACCCTAGTCGTCCAGAGACCCTAGATCACCTGTTCCAAATTCATAGATCGTAGTAAATCATCCTACTATAGTTCTTAACATTTAGTTTAATTCTTGGATTGATTATACTCGCGTTCTCACTAATTGGATCACCAATCAAATGTGATTCCGCACTATTTGGTTTGGTACACACGTAAATCAGTTAGTACTCCGTACCGAAAACGGTCCTAAGAACAAGAGGTCAGACTAATAGTATGTTTGTCTAGTATGCAGTTTCTGAACATTCAGTTACTTCAAAGTCAAAAAGAATACATTGACTTAAAGGATGCTTGGTATTGACTGATATACATTAACCCGAATACCAA
Organism: Flaveria trinervia; assembly: GCA_025506515.1. NCBI lineage: Eukaryota > Viridiplantae > Streptophyta > Magnoliopsida > Asterales > Asteraceae > Flaveria > Flaveria trinervia. Next base: position 9,559,863 of record CM046453.1, read on the forward strand.
ATGGGCTTGTCAGGCCAATAGATCTATCTACGTACTCCTGTGGCTTCTCTAAAGTTAATGGTTATGTAGATTTTAGAAAATAGAGGGACTTTATAGTAAAAGGTATCATAGAATATAACAACGTGCATAATCAGTTTAGTTTTACGTATCCAATGACCCTTCGCTAAATTCTTGACTATGAAACACCATAAGTGTTTTGAACGCACTCAACTAGTCTTCGCTTTTAAAATTGGTTAACAGGATATATGAGTGAAGAATTTCTTTGCAGCTTCATGTCTACATTATAGGTTTTGAAACGATCACATGTGCTCTCAAATGAGTCCACATATACCTTCACCATCTTCGAGCATAATTTTTGTATCAACTGAGTAGACATATCATACCACCAAGACTAGTCACTCCACTGACTCAATTGTAACCAGTCTCATATGCGACAACAATTAATTAGGTTATAATGTTTTGATCCATAACCACCATTATTTTTATCCATTTTTAAGAACCTTTGGGATAAGTGAACACTCTAATGTATATCAGGATCGACGTCATATAGTCATACCACTTTTTCATTTTTTTCATGTGGCGCCCATGGTTGTGTTAGGGATCCGGGTGTAGATCAACACACAAACACAACTAAACTGCGCGAGAAATAACTAAAAAGATGAACTCGCGAGATTTAACGCGGTTCGATCGATGTGACCTACGTTCACGGGCTGCAACCAGGATAATACTTTTATTGCTTTCTGCCTCACTCGTGAGGAATTACAAGTACAATACACAATATAAATAGGAAAAATTAGGGTTTACAACTTAATCCCCAAGAAAACCCTAATGAGCTAAAATTAAATAAAAAATGGGCCTGGTATTTAATTTAATTAATCTGCCACTAAGTTGTCTTTTAACTCGAGCCCAAATCAAGACTCCACAATCCCAACAATCTCCCACTTGGAGGCTTGATTATCTTCAAACTACCTTCCAATGTGAACACTTGTACCTCTTGTAATCTTCCTCGTCTTCCTAGTTGTAGGGGCTTCTCATCAGTTAACCTGAAGGCTCGTTGAAGCTCCCTTAAGCTTCAACATATCACTCACGGCTGTATTTGCCCCTGACCCGTTCTCCGTCCCTACCAGCTCCCACTAAAACAAATTACCAGATCCTGGAACACCCTGAGAACAAACACTCTCCATATTTAGCAAGTAATTATCTGGAGATATTTTATTAGATGGAATATTAGTTCTTTTAACCCACTGTCATCTAGGAACAGTAACTGAAGCACAACCTGTGCTCCCACTGCCATGAAATCCTTTAACTGGTTTTCCTGAACTCTTCCATGCACATTCACCTTGAATATTTCTTATGACTCTAGGTTTCTTACTTGCAAAGCAAACCTTCTTCAGTCTATGAGATTCTGTGAACTGGATTTTAGTCTTCTTCTGAACTGGAACGTCACTTCCTTCGGATGGTAAACTGACCATATACAATGAACCCATTTTCTTTCCACAAACAATGACAAGATTCCCTTTAAAAACTTTCCACTACTTATTCCTGAAGTTAACCTCATGTCCCTGTTCATCCAACTGACCAACAGAAGTCAACTGTTTTTTCAAATCAGGAATCACTCTGATATCTTTCAACGTTCATGAACTAGCTGAAGTAACTAAATTTATGTCACCCATGCCCGTAACATCAAGAACATCATTGTTTGCCAGTCTTACCTTACCAAAATCACCCTTTTTTAGATTCTGTAATGCTTTGTTACTGTGGGTAGCATGAAACAAAGCTCAAGAATCATGACCTAGAAATCCACACTGCTCTCCATGATACAGATTAAAGCATCATCATCTGAGTAGTCTGCTCTAGTGTTAACTTTTTTGATCATTCGGACACTGATTCCTGAAGTGTACTACATGTTTACAGTACCAACATGTCACATCATTCTGAGCCCTAAACTGACTCCTTTTCCTGTTCTTGCTCCCACTACCTTTGTTATTCTTTCTTCTTCTGCCAACATTCAGTAGTTCACTTGATGATTCACCTGAATTTCTTCGTCTGATGTCTTCGCCCATAATGATATCCCGAATCCTTTTAAAGTGAACGTGCCATAATGAATCCCAGATCCCTTTTAAAGTGAACGCGCCAGTGGAACTAGTAATCGCCGTAACATTACCAGGCCAGCTATCAGGCAATGATGATAATAGTAGTAGATCCTCAACCTCATCCTCGAATTTGATGCCAACTGACCCATGTCTTGAAAAATAGAGTTCAAGTTGTTGATGTGCATTAAAACTGAACTTCCCTTTTTCATCTTTGTATTAACCAGCTCTTGAATTAATAAAACTTTATTTGCTGCCGAAGGCTTCTTGTACATATTAGATAACACATCCATGATACCTTTCGATGTAGTTTCCTTCGGAATGTTGAAGGCAGCATCCTTGTTAGCGACAACGTAATAACCGCCTTGGCCTTTTTATCTAAAGTTTCCCACTCAGTTGATTCCATCTTTTCTGGTTTATCACCCAAAACAGCATACAAGTCTTTCTGAACAAGCAAATCCTCCATTTGTATTTTCCACCAACCAACTCGTTTCTATTAAACTTCTTAATCTGAAGTTTTCCGCTCTTAAACTACAATCTATTACTAATCAAGTCAAAATTGAAAGTAGTGTCAAACACAACTGTGGCCGGCTGTCTGAACTTGAGTGTTATTCTATTGAACACTATCATTTTTCCTCAGTCTCAAGAAAAAGTAAACAAACTAGTTAAACAATGCACTTGGGAGTTCTCGACTTTAAATCTCGGTAATTATATTAAGATACTTGGATAAACAAAAAATACCCGACAATCACAACAAAAGAGTGTCTAGCAAGATTGCCCGACAACTGCTCCCGCACCAAACAAACTGAACAGACGAACAAAAACAACCCAAATAGCCAAAAGAATACCCGAACCCGATATTCAACCAATAGTAAATCCTAATAAAAAATCTGTAACAAACAGAATCTTACAATCTGTTGTTTCTTTATGATTGAATGCCAATGGTTCGCTATCGCGAGGTTACAAAAAAGACACCAACGTGCTGTCATTATTCTATTCTTTTGTTTGGTGAAATAATATAAATAAAAACAAGCTAGTAGTTTGCCTTTTCTTTTTGTTGTAATGGATGAAAGATGGCAAGCACCTAAGACAACAAGTCTTTGGCTTCTTTCGATGAATACACACAACCCTAGGCAAACAACTTCCTTTTTCTTTCTTTTATATTTCAACCGACATTCACATGAAAAAAAGATGGATTGCGGCGGCTAGGCTGCCGACAGCAAATTCTAGATCACGTTTCCTCTCAAGTTGGGTTTCTCCCATGACTGATGAACCGATGAACCGTAGTTTTGATACCACTTATTAGGGATCCAGGTGTAGATCGATACATAAACACACCTAAACTTCACGAGAAAATAATAACAAAGATGAACACCCGAGATTTAACGTGGTTCGGTCGATATGACCTACGTTAATGGGCTGCAACCAGGATAATACTTTTATTGTTTTCTGTCTCACTCGGAGGAATTACAAGTACAATACACAATATAAATAGGAAAAATTAGGGTTTACAACTTAATGCCCAAGAAAACCCTAATTGACTAAAATAAAATAAAAATGGGTCTACTCTTTAATTTAATTAATCTGCCACTAAGTTGTCTTTTAACTTTTAATTTTTTTCGAAAGACTTAGAGATTTTTATATAATGATAGAGAAGGAGTTATTTCGTCTCAAAATCTGAATAATATTTATATTCATTATTTAAAGTGGTTTTTGGGGCATTCATCGAAAGGAGATATGTGCTTCTTGACTATAGGGAAACAATTTTATTTTTTTTTATTCATTCGAATTTTTCGTCTATTTTCTGTATTTTTTTCTAGATTCAAGGCCTAACCACAAAATCACAAATAAAAAATAATGAATAGATACATAGGTTGCTCATAGTACATCCATTCCGGCTCGATTATGTTTAAGGTCATCAGTTTTGTCTTACCATGAACTCATCAAGGGACCAACAACAACTCCTGTCCATTGGTGCTTTGGTGTGTAACCACATCTAGGCACATACAGTACTTTCCAAACCGCTAAGGTCGTCTTCAGTGTGTACCTGGACTAGACAGTACCCAAGCGCTTCAACACAAAACAAGTAAAAGACTAGACAGTACCAAACGCTTCAACACAAAACAAGTAAACACGATCTTCAAACATTTAGTATGCTACACCATGCATTATACTTGACCGATGGAAGAAGTTGAAAACTAGGTTGTGGTTTAGATGTTATCTTTGTCTTGTAAATGTGTTTTAGTTGCAAGAGGTAGTAAGTGGTTATCATTTTTAAATAGATTAGTGGTAAGCGGTACACAATAGCTAGCCGGTCGATATTCCATTACACTACTCGTTTTTCACGACTAAATTGATACTAAATTAAAAAGATGACACCAATTTGTAATTAGTCACACGTTTATGCAGTCCAACCAAATGACCCTTTAATTAACTCAACTATAAGAATCCTTCGTATGAGATAAATAGCACTAAAATAATTTGAACTTCTTTAAATAGTTGGAATTTATATTATAAATTTAATTAAATCAAATAATCGATATTTCAACTTATTATAACATTTTTAGGGGTGTGCAAGAAACTGAAATAATTGACCGTAACGGAATAACCAATGCAACCTTAGCGAATAAACTGAAACCAATAAGAAACCGACGGTTTGGTTTAATGGTTTTTAAAAAAGGAAATTTTGAGTTTGGTTTTTCTTGTAACAAAAAACGAAAAAAACCAACTGAAATTATACTACCAAACTTGTAAATTAAAAAATGTATTCATTCACTTGTAAATATAATCAACCTATTATTTACTTATTCAACTTTTTGAAAAAAATTAAATAAATAGGATTCAAGAGTAATCTTTCAAATTTATTTGTTTACATTAGAATTTAATTGATTTATTCAAATTTTGTTATTGTAACTTATGAATTACGAATGATTTTAATATCAAGAAATTTATAAAAATACATAGATTACTTTTAAAGATAAAAAATGATTTAAGTCTAAAGTATTTGTAGCTCAAATTCACTGCTTTGAAGTTTGAATAAAATGTTTCTTTAATAACTTAAAAGAGACCAAATGGTAAAATCATAAAAACCAATACCGAAGTGGAAACTTAAAACTAAAACTGAACAGTAAATAAGCATCTAGAAACCGAAAAGGTTAAAATCGACCCACACAAACCTCTAGTTAGGCATGTTAGTGATTAAAAGGTAGTAAACACCAAAGTTAGTTTGAACCCTCAACCTAAAAAAAAGACAAATCATCTTACATCCTTATTGAACCATTAAAACAAAAGATTACTGACCCAAAAATGACATATGGCCTATAGAAAAGATTAGCATTCACATTAGTAATCAAACCATAAATAAATTAAATTGCATAAAAGGACACGGGGAAGTTACATTGGTGAAACCGTAAAGCATTTAATCATTTTTCATAACTGAATATTAATTTACTCCCGCAATAAAACATTTAATCTATTGTACGTCTATACTGATAACTTATATATAACATTGTGTGGGCTTATGTTTGTGTATATGCGAGCTTGTGAACTGTTCAAATTATCAACAAATTGACAACTACCATAACACTAGTCAATGGCAGCCATCATAAAACACCTTTCTTTACTTCTCTTCATCACCTTAATGTTCAAAGGTATATTAACATATTATACCATAAAATGTTTTAATGTTCACCATATATGTTTGTTGATATATTGTGTATAATTATGTATGAAGGAACTTGTGGTCAAGAAGAATACAAACTCTTGATCCATCAAGAGCCAACGGGTGCACCCCAAGAATGGCGAGTGATGCTTTTAAACGCAAGCCCATGTGTTTTCTGGGATGTAAAGTTAAATTGTAAAGAGTTTCAATCTCGTGCAGAACTAAACCCTAGGATCATTGTTAAACAAGGTGATGTGTGCATCGTTAATGGTGGTCTGCAGATAAATCCTCAAGAGAGCCTTCGGTTTGTTTATGTTTCGGAAAATCAATTTCCTTTCACTGTGATTGGACAAAATATAACGTGTAATTGAATAACTAGCGATTATAATTTATATTCAATTACTTGATTTCGTTTAATAATTTTAGGATTTTTTAAAGTCATTTGGATAGTTTCTTCTCTAATGTTGTATTTTGAGTGGTCATAAAAGATAAAAGTTTATTCGATTGATTTTTATGTGGAGAAGATGTCACATTATGATGGTAACTCAAGATATATAAGTAGATTCTGTAAACTTTTGTTATATGCAAACTAGAATTTAAACCTCGCGTTTCGCTCAGGTTCTTTTGTAACATAGTGATTATCTTACTCGTCCAAGATACTGATCTTCTTCCTATCTTATCATGGTCGGTGAACACAAATTGAACTAACTATTCAGTGTAATCAAGATGGCTAACAAATAAAAATAGACGGGCTTATTAACAAGTATCAAAATGATGATGGTTCAACTTCCATTATGAGTTTTAGGATTATATTATTAAGTAAGTTCAATGTTAAAAAGAATGTGGGTATTAAAACAACGTACTACATAATATTTATAACTATACTCTCTACTGTATATCTATTTTACTTTTAAAACTGCTATATCTGTAGATCTACAATATTAACCCACAACATCGATTGGTTGTATGTCACTGTACCGGAATTTCCTTTGAGGATATTAGTTAGTTATATTATATTATTGTATTGTAAAACATAGTTTTCACTGCATACTATACAATGTTTTTCAAAACGATTTAAGAAAATATAAGATTTCACAAGTTCAGAAAAGGATATATGGTATTATATCTTACGCCATATGACATACAAATACATGACACGTCGTGAGCTAATCTGACATTATGACCACTCATGAAACACCGCGCCAAGATGATACGATCAGAGTAGTGGGAAGCTTGGAAATGAGCCCACTCATGCCAACAATTACAGTAATAACTAGTATTTAAGCCTATTGCGTTGCAGCGAGAAGCGTTAAACCATGTCAATTAGCACTAATGATAAACCAGCGTTAGTGACCACCAACACAAAAAATAAAAGAATATAAAAAATATAAAATCAAACGAAAAGTAGACATAAAACCGTTGAACGACAGACAAAACGTAAAAACATCTAAATAATAAGTAAATCAATCTGGGAACAATACCTTGCGATAAGCCCGTTAAACGTGAAAAAAAAGCGTAAACACGATGAACCACACACGCACGTTGCGGCATGTTAACTCGTAAAATTTAGATCGAAACGTAAAAAGAAATATTTTTAAATATGAAAAGTATAGAAAAGCAAAGTTTAAAGTAAAAAGAATCTTGAAATTATATTGTAAAAGATGTAAAAGTATTGAATTAAAATAAAAAAGTTAAAGATTTATTTAAAAAATAGACAAAAGAGGGTACAACTGACTTAGCGCATAGTACAACCCATGATATATATAAATGGTAATTAGTATATACATAATATATCATATGTAATATTAATAGCTTGTTCTCCTTACGTTTTCGAAAGTTTGAACATATAGTGTTTAAATTTTTATTTTCCATCAATATATAAATTTCATAAAAAGATAACTGGTTTCAAAATAGATACTTGGGTCTCGTAAGTGGCCTTGATGTGTACTTATATCAGTAACTACCATGTTATATTTATACACTTTGACCACCAACAATGATGACGACTAGATATTTTGTTTTTTTTTATATTTTGTACATTACATATCTTGTCAATTTAAGTGATGTATTTTTTTTTAATTTTTATTAAGTGAAAGGTGAATGTAAAAATCAATTTTATAAAGAGTGAAAAATGATGTGATAGTTATGTCATAGTACCAAATGGAATGTGAATTTAGTATGTAGTTCACTAGACTAATTTGTATAACACCATCTCTACTGATCGTTTCTAGGTCAAAAACTGCACGAATCGATATTAAACACGAAAAACCCACCAATATTATTAAGAACAAAAAGCACATCGAAACAATTATATTAACCTTCTATTTATACTAAACCTATAAAAATTCCAATCAAACTCTAACTCAATTAAATAAACAAATGAAATCTAACAAGTGCAATCCTATTTAATTCAAACTCAATCCAACCATAATAAACTAATACAATTAAGATTAACTCCTTCAGTTAAAAAGGTCAATAACATATTCAAGCTAAGTTTTGAAACTACGAAACATATGTTCAATTCACCTTTAAAACCGACAATTTATTTATTTAACTCTTAAAAACATTAAATTCATTTTCTATAACAGAATGTTGATTCTATATGTTTTGGGTATATATAGACATCTTTGTTAATCGTTTTCATCATCAAATTAGTGTCAAAGAGCATACCACCACCGCACCTATGGCAACCATCATGAAACACATTTGTTTAGTTATCTTCATTTGTCTTATGAGTAGAGGTATACTTATGAGAAAACAATTTCTTTTATATTATTTCTAGTCACTCGTATATGTTCGTTGACATATATTTGTCTGTAATCATATAGATGTGTACGGTCAAGATTACAATCTCACCATCCGTCAAGAGCCAACAGGTGCACCGGGAGAGTGGAGCGTGGCGCTTGAAAACACAAGCCCTTGTGTCATGGTCAAAGCATACTTAGATTGTAAAGGATTCCAATCTCATAGAGAAGTTGATCCTAAGGTCATCTCAAAACAAGGTGATGCGTGCATCGTCAATAATGGTGAGCGGATGAATCCTAGTGATAGCCTTCACTTTGTTTACGCATGGGAAAATCAATTTCCTTTTAAGTTGTTGAATCAGTTAGTAGCTTGTTCGTGAAAAAATTATTCTTGTAAAATCTAATAAATGAACCGGAA